>WAAF01018574.1:0-27113 GCA_013400475.1 Tricholaema leucomelas
ACTTCATCATTTCCTGCCTGTATAACTAATATGGGATAGTAATCAGAATAATGAGGGGACACAGCCTCAAGTTGTGCCAGGGGAGGTATAGGCTTGATATTAGAAGAAATTCTTGACAGAGAGAGTGATTTGCCATTGGAATGAGCTGCCCAGGGAGGTGCTGGAGTTGCCATCCCTGGAGGTGTTCAAGAAAAGACTGGATGGGGCAGTTAGTGTCATGGTCTAGTTGATTAGACAGGGCTGGGAGATAGGCTGGACTGGATGATCTTGGAGGTCTCTTCCAACCCAGTTGATTCTATTTTTCTATGATTCTTTGGTTTTGCTTCCACATGGTTTACTGCTTTTCTTATCATTATTATTAAAATGCTTGTATCTTATCACTGGCTTTTGTTATATTTTCACCTCTCTCTTCTCCATCAAAGAAGGGATATGACAGACCTGTCTGGTGGGCATTTAGCCCCCAGCCAGGGCCAAATCACCACAGTCTTGCACTTGGCATGTCCTAGTTAAAGTATTGGTAACTCACCACTTATTTTTCTTCAGTACATTTAACATAAATTTAGGCTAAATTTGGCAGTGGTATGAAAATCTCTTCTGCAATGAAAATCATCTGAACTGCTAAAATGACTAAGATGCAAGATGAGCATAGAGTTTGTATTAATATGCCTACTTTGATCCTTTCATTGTAATTTTTGTTAGTAAAAATTATGTTAATTAATTTTATGCATATACATATTAATTTATGTGTTTAATACTAACTTTCAAAATGGGATTTTTTGCTGGTAAGGGGAAATTCTGTACATAATAAGGAAAAGATCAAACTGCCAGAAAAAGATGCATGGCAAATTAATTATGAGATTCAAGGAGAACAGAATGTCATATTATTATTATCTTCATCAGTAAATTCATAACAAAACTCTAGCTTCTACAAAAGTTTCTTGATTATAGAACAGAAACAGCTGTAAAAGATCAATTAAGTTTTAAGGGAAGACTGAAGTTGCTACTTTTATATATATATATGTGTGTGTGTGTATATATGTATGGCTTGTATTTCAAGTAGTAGTTTCCATGCAGTTGTTAATTTAACTTTATTAAGCATTGCCTTAATTTCCTCTTACAGAAAATTGCATTAGGTCTCTTTAACAGGAAGTTAAGTGTTAACTGATATACCTACACTTCAAAAAAGACAATGTTAAGAAGGACATTTTTCCTATACTTTTCAACCTATTTTATCCTCTGCTTTTAAAGAAACTCAGTAATGAGGATCACCATACCTCCCCAAAGGTGGAAATGAAATAGACAGGGCACTTTCCTGGTCTTATTTCACTGCTGAACATCATAGTTATGAGCAAGCGCCTGAGTCAGAAATTGAAGGCAGAGTTAGAAGGAACAAAATTAACCTTCTATTGTTACAGAAATATCTGGTTAAAGGTGCTGGTGCTCCATCCTCTCTCCCATTCTTTTTGGGTTACTGAGGAAAGAACTTGATTCTGTCCATTCTTTCCACTGCTTATAACCATTTAAGCACTCTGAATTTATGCAGCTGTGGCCTGTCTTAACACGTTTTTGTCTTTGAAAGAAACTGTAGACTACTTCTGGAGGAAGTGGATTTTGAAACAAGAAGTAGAAGATTTCTCCTCTTTTTCAGGCTCTATGTCCCAGAATTGAAGGCAAATGCAATAGCAAAGCATGATTAGGAGGTAGAAGCAAGAGACCATGGAAAGCGGAGTAAGCAACATAAAAAGGAAGCATTCAAAAATACTGAATAAGAAGAGAGGGAAAGCCCTTGGTCTTGCCAAGTGAAAAAGAGGAAAATCACCTGGCTAGTAAAAGCTTTGGTAAAATGAATGAATATATGTAAAAGACTCAATAAACAATGAGGTTCGTAGTCTATAGAGGCACCAACTAAGACTGGTGTAAGGACACAGGGAAAAATGCGTTTTCTGTACAGTTTTCTGCTCATCAGAAGCTAAGATTCTCTGTTGTTTTCTATAGGAATAACCTCAGTGATCAGCTGTGGTCTGAATGACTTTAGAAGAAAAACATTTTTCAGTTTCATTTGTATGATTTTGTATTTGAGAAATATGTAAGGTTAACCATTATGCTTGAAGGATCTCTGCTTCCTGAGTTAGCAAGAAAGGCAGGAAATACGGGAGTGCATGGTCTACTCGTGGTGTTGGTACCCAAAGAGAAGTGCATCTTTACTGGCAGGTTTGGAATTAACAAATAACTGATTGAAGATGTTTGTTCTCAATTGGTAAAAATATCAATTTTATATCACATTAAATACATCAAACAATTATCTCTCTTTTTAAAATAGGAATTGAAAACATTTTCTGAGTCTGATAAAGGATTACATTTTACACTAGGAAAAGGTGTTATAGTAGGCCATAATCAATGTTCCCACAGCCTGACTGGACAGATGGGTGTGACCACAGTGCCAATTTATAGTCACATGAAAGACTGGTGTTGACTGATGTTTACTTAATTTGTTATAATCACCAACATCATCTGAATGAAGCTATGTATTATGTAAAATACTGAACTCAAACCTATAATTTTTGCTTTGTTAGCTGTGTTTATGATTATCACATGCAATTTAAGAAAAAAAAAGGCAATAGGGCTTATAATAGCATATAAAGATTAAATGAAGGTGGCATAATGAGCACCTCTGCTATGAGGACAGGCTGAGAGAGTTGGGGCTCTTCAGCCTGCAGAGGAGAAGGCTTCGAGGAGACCTTATAGTGGCCTTCCAGTATTTGAAGGGAGCCTACAGGAAAGCTGGGGAGGGACTATTTACACGGTCTAGTAATGTTAGGACGAGGGGGAATGGGTTTAAGCTGGAAGAGGGGAAGTTTAGACTGGATGTTAGGAGGAAGTTCTTTACAGTGAGGGTGGTAAGGCACTGGAACGGGTTGCCCAGGGAGGTTGTGGATGCTTCCTCCCTGGAGGTGTTTAAGGTCAGGCTGGATGAGGCCTTGGGTGAGCTGCTCTAGTGGGAGGTGTCCCTGCCTGTGGCGGGGGGTTGGAGCTGGATGATCCTTGAGGTCCCTTCCAACCTAAACCATTCTATGATTCTATGATTCTATAAAGGCTACAATAAGATATAAAAGCCTTCAGCTAGGAAAGCCTGTTGTGTTATTGAATTTTTAAGACCTCCAACATCAACTGAATGTCCAGAGTCCTCAAAGCAGAACCTCTTTACTATAAAAGTTATTGAAGTCTTCCCTTTGAATCAAGAAATTTGGAATTATAACCTAAAAGAGGATTCACTGTTTTTCTTAAATTACTTTTTTTTCCCCATATTTGCCAATTAACCTATTAAAAAACTCACTGATGAGATATAAAGTTCTGTATACTATGTAAAAAAATTTCCTAATTCCCTTAACAGATACCTAAGGGAGCTAGCCATTACAACAGCTGTAGAAAAGAAATAGGTTTGTATCTTGTCTTCTATTTCAACACAAACTTTTCATTTATTGGAGGCTTAGGTTCGTTTTTGTGTGTTTTGTGTTGTTGTGCTTTAGTTGGTTGGTTGGTTTTGTTTCTTTGGTTGTTTAGTTTTGTTGTTTTGTTATTTTTTTCCCCCCCCAGGATTTTCAGATTTTGGTGTCATGGAGATCTGTGTGACAATGGTTGGACTAAATGACCTTTCAAGGTCCCTTCCAGCCTCTGCCATTCTGTGATTCTGTGAAAATTCTCATTTCATTATAGTTGAATGTAGTTGGTGATTGTTTCTGGGTAACATTTATTACTGAACTGGAACCTACAGAATAATCATTGCATCACTTTCAAATACAAATCTAGACATTTTGTATTGCCTTCTTGAACCTAGCTTTCAGTTATTGCAATGTTTAAGAAAGCACATGTCAAAATAACAGCTTTTATAGTGATAACACTATAATGTGAAATTAGTAATCATGTGTTTAATTTTCAGAGCTGACTGCAATACTTAAGTGTGCATTTTTTCATTTAGAGCTTTGGAAGAAATCTCAATAAGTCTGTTCTGTTCTCTAGAGTTTATGTAATATCAAATGTCTGTGAAAATTAATAGGAAATCAATAATTTAAAAAAAAAAAATCTACTTTAGATCCACTCTTTTAAACTATATTACAGCAACATTTCATTTTAATAAAGAGTGGTCAAACTACATCATGTCAGTGAGTTTCCCATAGGCTGCTGTAAGTCAAGGGACTTTATTCCTCTTTTCCCACTTCTGTGTCCATCACTGGCAGTTTATTTTCTATTTCAAAATGTTCAAAATATCTTTAGAGAAAAGACTTTTTTAATAGTAATAATGAACTATGCTGTGGAAAGGGGCTTATTATTTTCAGTAACAATTACAGTAGGATTTTTGATTTTATGTCTCTAGCTTCACACAAATTTGGATCTACAAGAGTTGTTTTGTATTTTTCTCTTGCAATTTAAGATATTTTAAACTTAAGGAAAAAAATTATATTTGAAAATAAATATCCTAAAATTTTCCACTGGGCAAATATAATTTATCAGTTCCTAGCATGGATATTTCATGGGGTTGTCCATAAATAAAAAAAGTATATAGTGTTTTTTTGTTTATTTTGCCTTTGTTTTGTTTTTGTTTGTTTGTTTGTTGTTTTTTCATTGTGTTCTTTTAAACATTGATTGAAAACAATGGAAACATAATTTAATTTGTTGCCCTTACTACAATAGCAGAATAAAAATAAAAATAAATACATTCCGCCCCACGTTTTCAAGTCTTGATGAGAGTTGTTAGTAGAATACAAAAGCTATCACTTTCAGAGCAACATAATCTTTGTGAGTAGCAACATTCAGCAAGCAATTCTAAGATGTGTTATAAAGCCTCTCATATTTTAAAGCATAGTACATGTGGAAGGCATATATCAATATAAAGCAACAAGGAATAGGAAAATATTATCATTAATTTGTAGGCTGTAAAATTGAAAATGTGTTTTGAAATTAACTATTGCTAAAAATCATTGTACACAGATAAGTCATCTAAAACATAACATCATGAAAGAAAGAAAATCTGCATGATAAATTTTGGGGGTTTATACAATAATTTGTGCGCTAGAGTTGAATGTTGCACCGTTGAACCAGCAAAAATAACAAACAAGTATTTCTTGGCAGTATTGACCAGGCAACATATAAGAAGTGAAAATATGCACTTCAAATTTATTATATGTTAAATAGTAAAGCCATTGCACTTCAAAGAAAATATACAAACTTGAAAACCACAAGGGAAGCCTGTAATCTGAGAATTCCCATCTAATTTTTCAAAGTGTACTTATTTTCAATTGCAGCCACGCAGTCTTGCAAAAAACACAGTGGCACCATGTCTCTGCTTGTGCTTTTGGACATTTAGAAATGTCATGTTTTTACTGAAAAAGGTTTCTCCATTTCTTTTTCCATTTCTTTTTCCATTTCTTTATCCAGCTGCTATGTGGCTTTATTCCAGTGTCTAGCTTTTAAATCTGACAAGGCTGTTTTGCTTATTTCTTTACAGGACAACGTTCTGTCCTGTCCCATTCACTTCAGTTTGCCTGATGGCACTGTTTGTAACTGAGTCTTTGATCACAGAGGACAAATGAGTTTTAACAAAAGTCTTGTACTTGAAGTCTTAGACCACTGTTAAGGGAGTGAAAAATTCCTCCCAATTACTTAGTTTCAGATCTCTTTTTTAATTAGTTTTGTAGTAGCACCCAGTGAGCAACAAGACTCTACCTATTTTTCCATCTTTCTGGGCCCACAGTACGGACACTTGGCCTACATTTATTTTTTTATTTTCCCCTCTTTGCCTCAAAGTCTGATTCCAAATTATGTTCCTGTATCCAAAACGGGGTCAGAATGAATGAATGCTTTGTGGCAAATATTTTGACCACATCTATGAATCTATGAATCCAACTCTGTCAGAAAAGTGATGGAGAAGATAGAAATAGGCTGAAACAGTGGTACAGCTGACCACGATGTAAGGTTGCCATGGAATCTGACTCTATTCACTTTTTTATTTCTTCTTAATGCTTATCTTAATTTGTCATCTTGATACTACTCCTTTATCTTCCTTTATGTTCTATGTTTCATGAGTTATATTAAGAGGGTTTTTTATCTTCCCAAGAACAGTTAAGCAATCTCTTCCTTCTGAAATTCAAAATTCATAAAATCTGTATATTCCTATGCTTTAAGACTGGAATGAATGCTGCAGATCTTGCATGAGACCTTCGCTTCACAGGGGTCTGCTGAAATTCATTGCTTATGATGAACACCTTTTAAAAAGAAAAAGCAATTATATGTAAAGAACTAATGGAAGAAAGAATTCAGTACAACTGAGAGTAATTCTTTGTTATTTTTAATTAAAATCAATAACATTTTTTCATTTTAAATTTGTCTGCTTTCAAAGTCTGAATTAGTTATACATATAACAATTATATTATAAAATTCCTCATAGATTAATCTTATGTCATTTAATACCTGCTTCCTGTGATCACTGAAATGTGTGACATTCAGGTGTGCAAATGCGCAAGAGAGGGGAGATCATAAAAGATGCATAAAGAGACACAGTTCCGGTATTCTCTGTTTGAAATGAAAAATTCTCTGACATTTTTAGATAGTAAAATACCCCCACATATCAGTTATGATTCTGCCTGGTATTAATAATCTTTACTTGCATGCTTTTGTGCTAGTTTGAAGCTAGATAGAATGTTTTGGTGAGAAGGACTAGATAATAGGCTGAGAAATGAAAACAATGGTGAGGTCTACTTCACTCACAGTCTTGCTGAGATGTGTAAAGAAGAAAAGCAGAACAAAGATTAAGTCACTTGCTTGCCCTCTTCGCTGAGAGCTTTGCCTGCTGGGGAGANGAACCTTATTTTTCTAATTTGAAGTTTCCAGGGTGAAAGATGAAAAAGAAAATGAACCTTGAATTTTGTGTAATAGACATTAAAAGTAATCACCCAGACTCTCAGCTTGGGAGCCATAGGTTTCTCATGTTCTTTACAATATTTTGTAAGTCAGGCTATTATCATAAGGGAATGTTAAAAACAAACAAACAAACACAAAAAAACCCACAGCTGACAAAAAATTGTTTCGTAAACAGTAAATATGTAAAAAATTATTCCTCAGAATACATAAAATCAAGGCAGTTTTAGGTGTTATTACATTACCACTACTTTTAGAGCCATTTATAAAAATATTTAAAAGATATAGATATATCCAATCCGAGTAAAACTATCTTCTTAGCTGGTCAAATTTATAAATACTTTAGCCTGTATGGATAGATGTAATATTCACAGAATCCTAAAATCACAGAGTATCTATGGCTGGAAGAGGCATTGAAGATCATCCAGTCCAACCTTCTATGCAGCACTGCAAGATCATCACCAAATCATGTCCCTAAACACCAGGCCCACAGTCTGTTTAAATACCTCCATGAATGGTGACTCCACCACTGACTTGGGAAGAGCATTCCAGTGTTTGATAACCCTTTCAATGAAGGAAGATCTCCTAATTTACACCTCTCCACCTTTCCTCTCCTAGCAGCTTGGAACCATTTTCTGTAGTTCTGTCACTTGTCATCAGGGAAAAGAGATTGTCACCCTTCTCACTTCAACCTTTTTTCAGGTAGTTGTAGATAACAATAAGGTCTCAGACTCCTTTTCTCCAGACAGAACAACACCACCTCCCTCAGCCACTCCTCATAGGACTTGTACTCTAGGCCTTTCATGAGCTTTGTTGCCCTTCTCTGAACACACTCCAGAACTTTTATACCCTTCATATAGTGAGGGGTTCAGAAGTGAGCACAATATTCAAGGTGTGGCCTCACCAGTGCCAAGTATGGTGATATTAACCTTAAGAAAGCTGTTCCACTAATTCACAGTAGTCTTCATTGTTGATAAGTATAATGAAATTGAGGTAAATTGATCAGGTGATGGCAAGTTCCTCAGTGAAATAGTTGTTTTGGTGGTTTGTGAAAATGCTTTCGGTAGCTATGTTCCATTTTCAAATAAAAAAACAATTCTATACAACCCCTCTAAACTGTACATGCCCTTTTTTTGGTCCTGTTCTCTTTTCTTGACAACTAAAAGAGTCCTCTTGATCATCTATGAGAAGCCCTGGTACTGCTTTTAGGTTGCCACAGAAGCACAGACAAGAAGGAGTGTGAAGGCCTGTTTGATCTTTGACTCTATCCTCTGTGTAACTGGATAGGTGTTGCTGGGCTGTGTGTTTAAGAAGAAAGTTAATCTCATGGCATAAAGACCTTCACAAACTTCTCCAATGTTGGTTATTCCTATGTTCTGCAGATCTTCAAGAACTTTTCTGTTACAGGTCTTATTTTCACAGACTGGTGTCCTTCAGAAATGGACTGCCCCAGCATGGTGTCACGGAGGGGTATTCTGCCACCTACACCAATTGTGGCGGAGGGGAGAAATTAATTGGTGTGAGATAATATTCTATAAAAATATATATTTATTAAATCTGAACTCTCGCCACCCCCTACCACTGTATATTAATATTAAAAGGACCTTACACAGTCATGAAGACATTCTAGGAATAATATCAAACTATAACTTATTAATAACTAGCGAACAGTTCAAACTATAAACAGAGAGAGGAGTTTCCCCATAATTCTGATTAATTATCAATCACCCTCTGGGGCTACATCACAGCCTATATAAAATGTCCAATTCTTCAGGGTCTCTGCTTGTGGACTTTGAGGCTGGAATCCTCCCAGCTTCAGGGGAAAGGAGAATCTGACCTTGTTCTCCTGGCGAAAGATGCAATCTCTGCCGTTGTCTTCTGGCTTCTCCTGGATGCTCTATGCAGGTAACCGTAGGCAGGATCTCAGGTACAGAGGGAGTACGATGTACTGCTGGCTAGCAGGCCAATCGCCTGCAGACAAGTGGGTCTGCTCCTGGCAACTTGTGGCAATGGCGCACATCAGGCAATAAGGAAGTGAGTGTGCAATAGGATGCACAGCTGCATGGGAGTCTGAGCTCCACAAATATACAGGCAGGCTTAAATGAGCTCTGCAAGTGAGTACTCAAGCAGGCAAGCAATGCAGGGAACCTAGCAAGTGATTGAGTGAGTGAGCACGTGAGCCTGTGTACCCCAATTTATGTAATGTGGGATGAGATTAATGGCCCCTTTGGCCACCACAATGACCAATCAGGTTGGCAATTAGCCAACCTTACCATAATAGACAAAAGCCACAGGCCTGGATTTTCCAAATATGGTGGATCGCATGGGTCTAGCACTCAGTAAGCATGAGCTGTGTGTGGGGGCTTACACAACCTAAAGCCTGGGCAGGCCAGACTTTACGGCACCAGGCCTATTGTGCCCCTTTGTGCTTGTTATGTGTTTACCTTCTGGTTATGAGTAGAAAAACATGTCCAGGCAAGGCAAGGCATATGTAAGTCTATTTTCGGGCCTACGAGCCCTTCACAACACGTGGATTGCTCAAAGACTGCAGCTCCTCCTATCAGAGTACCTGATTGTGCATGTACTCCTGTCCTGGTCCAGAGGAGGGAGACTAAATATATTACTGTCCAAAGAAGAGGGATTTGTTCTTATATGTTTCTGTGTATAAGTGAGACTAGACACCAGAAGCAAGATATTTTTTAAAAGATAAAGTGAACAAAACAGAGAGAGAGAATGGGGGGAAGAGAGAGAGAGAGAGAGAAAAGGAGAATCAGAAAAGAGAAGAGCAGGAAAGTGGTTATATTACTGGTCAGAAATCAGGGCTGGGGGGTGGGAAGTAGGCTTTCCAAAGTCCAGTACATTTTCAGTTTGCCCAGGAATGTTTCCAGCAGGTGATTTCCTCTTCTTATGGAGCTCTTTTCTTCTTACAGCACCCAAAACTTAGGGCACAGTATGGTTGTTGATGGTGATGGAGAAAGGGTTCCTGGGCTGCTGTCTTCAGGTTAGATGTCCATGGTGATGTCTTCTTCCACTCACTCACCCTTTCACACATCCACCAAAGCTGGAATAGGCCCAGTGTCTTTATTCAGCTTTTTCGCAGCTGCCCTGGCCATCCTTGTCATATTAATGCAAGTGACTGCCAGGTGTGCTATTGTAGACAGAGCTGACCCATCAGGCAGGTCGTTTACAACAATTGTTGCACGTCCAGGTGCCTGCAGGGGTCCACACTGGTAACGGGCTGTCGCCTCTCACTCCACCTCTCACTTCAATACACATTCAGGCAAACTACCCAAGCAGCTGCTGTCAGGTGCAGGCAGGAGCAAAGATGATCCTTATCTTTGTTGATTTACATCTACAAGAGAGACAAGACTTAGTCTTTCACAGTACCCCTTCATGGGCTGCAGCTCCCTTAAGGATCATGCTCCAGAATGGACTTTCCACAGACTTCAGAGCATCTCCAGCATGGGATCCTTCACAGGCAGTGAAATAATGTACTCTGCCACATTATTCTACACAGGCTGCAGGAGAACGTTTGCTCTGGTACCTGAAGCTTCTCTTACATTCCTTCTCCACTGACCTTGCTGTCTTCAGAATTGTTTCTCTTATGTGTTTTCTCACTCCTCTGTCTCGCAGATGCCACACAGGGATTTGTATCCCTCCTCAAATGTCTTATTGCAGAATTGTCATTACAGTTGCTGATGGGCTCAGCCATTTCAGAGGTGGCTGAAACTGATGTGTCCAAACCAGAAGATGCTCCTGGTGTCTTGTCAGAGAGGACAACCCAAACCTTGTAATGCAACCCAACACATGCAGACACACCTGTGGCTGAGTCTGTGTCAAGAATCAGTTCAGTACCAGTACTTTCATTCCCTTTGTTTGTATTCTGAATTCTGTTTGAATTCCAAAACCAAGAATTCCGAATTTGGCTTGAAGATGGCACTGACATGTCAAATTGCATTCAGGAAGTCTGGCCAATAACTTTTTCCTGCTTGTGAAATACTATATAGACATAGTCAGTTATTAAACGCTCAATACAAGTGTAGTTTGCCTACATCTGTATCTGAGAAATACAGCCCTAGCCTAAGAATGTGAATTTCAGGCGTGGTAAGAGCTTCCATGTATCAGTCTGTTTATTTTCCCCCCGTTGTTCAGTTTCAGACTTATTTTTAAACAAAAAGAGTCAAATCTTGGTTTTAACAGAGAATCAACTGAAACTGAAAGTCACCTCTTGAGGACTTCTAGTCAACAAGCCTGATGAAGTAGAGACAATCAGAATGGTTTGCCAAGGACTCTGCCCAGTCGGGTTTTGGATCTGTAGTATTCTCAAAGGATGGGAAGTCCATAATCTGTCTGGGAACCTGTGCCAGTGTTTGGTGATCCTCACAGAAAAAGGTTTTTCTTTTCTGGTGGAGTTTAATGGGTTTTAAATTTGTGCTTATTATCTCCTGTTCTTATAATTTCTTAAACCCTGCATTTAACACCTCTAAACTTCAATTAATAAGGTTACTGTTAAGTAATTTAGGACTTACTGTCTTTCAATTTGATAAATGTTCTTTAATGTATCCTTTTCATCAAAAGCTACAGGAAAATAATACAGTCATATAATCACTAAGGCTGGAAAAGACCTTCAAGATCATTGAGTCCAACTACAACCCAACTATCTTGACTACTAAGCCATGTCTTGAATTACCATGATTACATGCTTCTTGAACACCTGCAAGGATGATGATGCCATCACTTCTCTAAACAGCCTATTTCAATGCCTCACCACTCTCTTACTAGTTTTTCCTAATGTCCAATGTAAACTTCTCTTGATTAGTTTAAACCCATTTCCTCTTATCCTATTGCTAGTTTCTTGGAAGAATAGTACACCAGCCTCCTGACAAGTGGTTGTAGAGAATAAGATCTCCCCTTAGTCTTCTCTTCTTCAGACTCCAGGAATCGTCTCCCAAATGTAGATCACCTTGTGATGGTGGTGATTACAGTAAGAACTGGTAAGTCTCTCAACAAAGATACAATCATCGTAAATGTCCAGCCTGATGTGTCATCTCTCCCCACCACAGCAGTGCACCTGGCAGTCATGTATGGTTTGTAATGTGACCAGGGTGTAGGCCAGGTGGAGCTATGATGTATGAACCAGGGACAGCATAAAAGCTCTGAGCTATACCTGCTTAAGTGTGCAACATCACTATGGACATCTCAGCCTGGAAGCAGAAGACCAGGAACATCTCTACCAACCCCTCCCCTAAAGAAGGATCATGGGCTGGTAACTATTTCTTCTGGTCTCTCTTTCTTCATTCTCTCTCCCTTTTCTTTCTTTACTGCAGGGTGGTGTCCTGGGTTGAGCCTTATGTCTTTAAGGACCGTAGAGTAAAGACTTCCAAGAGGTCCAGAGCAGCCAGAAAATTGTAAATCCCGAGGTATTTTACTCCCTTCATTGTTTTTGCCTTAATTTAGTTAGGCTGGCAGCAAAGTCAGTTCTTTCCCTTCCCTCCCTCTCCTCATGGGAAGTTATACTCTGGTAACAGTGGCAGGGTATCACAAGTCTCTTTGGCCTGACTAAAGGGGAGGGCAGTTCAGGCCTGGCCAGCCCAAACTAGTCTAGTAATGGCAGGGGGAAGAAAGAGCCCTGGGGCATATGGTGAACCCCAGTTGGGAGAAGAAATGGAGCTCTGGGGTTTTGATTTTGGTCTGCTTGGAGGGAGGTTTGGAGAATGCTTGGGCTTAATGGGATTCTATGTGTATTTCATATGCTTTTGCACTGTGTTGCACTGTAGTTTGTAGTTTTTAGTAGCACGTTTACATTTAATCTTTGAATATATTCTCTATTTCCATCCAATCCTCTGTTGTTTTTTTTTTTCATTAATTACTTTGCAAGTAATTTTAGAGCTCTTTTCCCCCACTGCCCCTTTAAAATGAAGACAAGTGATAATATTTCTCCTTCTCTGTCTCTCCATTTTCCCTCCCCTTCTCTTCCTTTTCTTCCTTTCTCCATTTTGTTTACTGTATTCTTTATTAAATTGCCTTGCTTTGATGTTTGGCCTCATTTGTGCCTTAATTTCACACATGGGAATGTAACCAAAGGAATGTATCAAAACAATATTTTATTTTGTGACAATATTCCCATGAAAAATTAAAATGTATGAAATTAAAATATCATTGTGCTAGTTTGAGCCTAGCTAGAATGTTTTGGTGAGAAGAATTAGATCATAGGCTGAGAAATGAAAACAATGGTGAGGTCTACTTCGCTCACAGTCTTGCTGAGATGTGTAGAAAGGAAAAGCAAAACATTAGATAAAGTCACTTTGCTGGACACTTTGCTCTGGGCTGTGCTCTCGGCTCTTTGCCTGCTGTGGAGCTGGGGCTGCTGGCTGAACTCCATCTTGCTTTCTAACCTCANTCTAAAGTGTGGGGGGGGTGGAGGACATCCAAACTGCCACAATCATTCAGTTAAGAAAATTAACTGGAGAATGCATGCTTTGACACAAGCCTCATTTAAAAATCTGAACACTTGATATGATTTGTTGTTATTTATGGACAGTTAAATAAATTTACAAGAGTAATTATACTTTGAGATTAGCAGATTTTTCAACTGTTCTGTCAGTTCTTCTGTCTACAATTTAAGAGGTCCTGGCATGTTCATCTGATACTCAGTTTATTCTCATATCTGTCAGATTTTTCACCAGTTATGTCAACTCTGTAGTGAATATCTAAAAGGCAAATCCATCATGGGAAAGAAAAAAAATGGAAGATGTTCTCAATTAATTCTCCTTTCCACATGAGATTGGGATTGTCCTGCCAACTTTTTGGTGAAATAGTTTCCCAGATCTACAAGGTTAAATCACAATTAATGTACAGTGAGCTCTCTGAACTTTGTTAGGAGTGATGGTTTCTCAGATACAGACCTACCACATCAAAGAATCACCGTGTGAAGACAGGCTTTACAACACCTAGAACATAAAGATTGCACAGAATCAGCAGGGGAAGATAAGTTAATTTTCAGTCTTAAAAATCTGCTTCTTCAACATATTAATAAGAAACAATAGTAATTTTTTGGTTCCTTTTAAGGCAATAAATACTGAATATAATACCTGAAAGAAGCTGTGGCCTAGGTAGGATTCTAGTTAAATATATTTTGTTGTTAATAACACTGGTTGTGAGGATCTCTCCATCTCTCCTACTCTCTTGTTCTACATTCTCTCTCTCTTCCTTCTTTCTCTGTTTTATTTGTAAGTAATGAACAGTCTTATTTTGATATCTGACCTTGTTTGTGTCATAATTCCACTCACGAGAATGTTCAAAAGAACTGCTTCTCCTTCCTGACTTCCATATTAAGATGTACTAACATTTCTATAATGTTGTTGGTTGTTAATTATTTTAATTTTATTTTGAGTTGGTTTGGTTCATCTTCTTTTGAGTTTTATCAGCTTAATATTAATTCTTTTTCCAGAGCCTGTTTCACATCAGTGCAACTGTGTTGAAGAGACAAATCTTCAAAGGCAGATGGGCTAGCAAATGGAAAAATAATATCAGCACAGCCTCTGAATGTATCTCTATTTTGAAGGGGAAATTAATTAATGCAAGATTATTTTTTCCCAAATTAATATTGTTTATTAATTTTGATATTCAGAACTCTCATCACCATCACCCCCAAACATTAATTCTAATATTTCAGTTCTTACATGGTTATGGAAACATTATATGAATATGTCGCAGAGGGGAGAAATTAATTAATGTGAGAGGATATTTATAAAAATATATATATTTATTAACTTCAAAATTTTTGAACTCTCACCACCCCCAACCACTAAACTTATTAATATTTATTCTACACGGTTATGATGACATTATGGGAATATGTATCAAACTGTAACTATTATAACAACTGGCATACATTCAAAATATTAAACAGAGAGTCTTCCCTGCAGCTAATGCCGCTTGGGGTCTATATACACTTTGCCCAGCAGGGTAGGCTGAAAGGTTTCTGCTCTCTGGCAGGAGCAATAGAAATTACAGAGGTATTTCCTCACAATTCTGATTAGTTATAAATCACCCTCCGGGGCTACATCACAGCCCACATAAAATGTCCAACTCCTCAGGGTCTGCTCCCATGGACTCTGAGGCTGGAATCCTCCCAGCTTCAGGGGGAAATAGCCTCTGACCTTGTGCTGCTCGCTCCTTCTGGATGCTGTGTCCAGGGAACTCGTAGGCAGGATTTCCAGGTGCAGAGGAAATACGATCTTGTGCAGAGAAGTGGGTCTGTTCCCGGTAACTCATGGCAATGGCACACACCAGGCAATAAGGCAGTGGGCGTGCAGTGGGATGCACGGCTGCACAGGGAGTCTGAACTCTATGAAGGCAGGCTTAAGTGAGCTCTGCAAGTAAAGTACGCAGGCAACTGAGCGAGTCAATGAACACGTGGGCAAATGAGCCAGTGAGCGAATGAACTGGCACCTGAGCCTGTGCATCTCTATTTATTAACTGTGGGCCGAGATCAGTGGTCTCATTGGCCACACGATGCCCGATCAGATTGGTAGTCAGCCAACCTTGCCATAATAGGCAAGGAGCCACAGGCCTGGACTTTCCAAATATGGGGATCACATGGGCCTAGCGCCTGGCAAGCATGAGCTGGGCATGTGGGGGCTTATATAACCTAAAGTCTGGGAGGCCAGACTTCATGGCACCAGGTCCATTGTGCCCCTCTGTGCTCACCATGCGCTCACCTCTGGCTATGAGCAGAAAAACATGTCCAGGCAGGGCAAGGCATATGCAAGTCTATTTTTGGGCCTATGGGCCCTCCACAACAGGATAATATCTAGATCTCATAATAACCAGCAAAATATATGAATAATAATTGAACTGGAAGAGAAGGTTCCTGCAGTCAAATGCCACTTGTGGTCAATACGTTGCCCTGATTGATTCTGTGGTTCTATGACTCAAGTTCTTTCTGCTTGTGGCAGAAGGCAATGGAGATTTACAAAAAAGCACTTAAGCATTTACTCACAAATTATTATTACCCAACTCACAGGGCTGGCCAGACAGTGCCCAAATGCTTTCAGGCAACTCTGTCTACGCGGATGTTGAGACTTGAATCTTTCTGGCTTCTGGGGAAAGTGACAGACAATCTCTGACCTTTTCTTCTGTCTTCTTCTGGATGACCTGTTATGTTCAGGACTTGTAAGCAGGACTTCCAGATGTAGAGGCAGGATGTCGTGCGGTCTCAGCATGATGTCACAATGCGAACAGGCCGATCACATGTTGGTATCCAGCATCTGCTCCTGATAACTCGCAGCAGTGGGGTTTACCAGGCAAATAATAAAGCAGTGGGCAATTGCAGCAAGCAATGGCAGAACATGGCTGAGCACAGCAGAGAAAGAAGAGGAGCAAAAGCAGGGAAGCAAAACTTGTTTACCTACATATCTGCTTTTATCAATGTGGGCCCTTTAGACACAGAATGGCCAATCAGGATGGCAGTTAGCCAAACCTTACCATATTAGGCAAAGCCACAGGCTGGCTTTTACCCAGCTTTGGGTAAAGCATAGGCCCTGCACAAGCTAAGTGTGTACTTTGGTTACCACAGGACCCTGGGCAGGCCAGATTCAGTGGCTACAGGTTCTTTTGTGTCCTTTTCCAGCGCCTGCGTCTCTGGTGGAGCAGAAAATCATGCCTAGGCAAGGCAGGACATGTATAAGCCTATTTTGGACCTATCAGGCCTACCACAACAGTCTCATGACTCAGTTTACACTTTTGATTTATCTGTGAATTTACTTCTAAAGACATGTTTCTATTACTTGTAGTTAGGGATTTTAATTTACCAGGATATAATTTTGTGACATTAACTTAAATTAATTAGAAAGTGTAAAAAGAACATACCAGCAAGAAGACAGCTTTATGTCACATCCTCTTCCTGGATATTTTTTCCCCATGTTTCTGATTTGGCCAAATAAACCATGGTCCTTGCCTACTACAGAAATCATACCAAGTATAGAATCATATAATGTGCTGGGTTGGAAAGGATAGTTAAATGTCATCTTCAGTAAGCAGGAGCGTCTGCCTTGGGAACCAAGGAAGGGAGTCAGCTAGCATGCATCCCTGTGTACCCTTGACACAAGATTAAGATTAGAAACATAGTGACCTGGTATGCCTTGTGTAACATTTGCATAGAAGCATAATAAACTTTGAACAAAGAATCGAAAGCAATCTGTGCCAAGATAGCAAACACCTTACTGTTATCCAATAAGAATGTTAAAAACAATATTTTACCCAATTGCTCTATTCCATAACCGGTAGAGTTACCACAATTTGTAGAATTGCATATAAAAAGACTGCTGCTATAGTAATAAATGGCTTTGTCTTCAGCTACTTTGATATCCACATGTCCTTGTGTCACTGTTGTTTTGTCTGTCACTAACTCATATATACAGTGACAATCCCTAAGTAGAACAGGTTGCTCAGACTTCCATCAAGCCTGACTTTGAATGTCTCCATCTGTTCCAGTATTCCACAACCCTAATGATAAAAAAACCTTTTCGTATTGTCCAATCTAAATCTACGCTTCTCTAGTTAAAAATCATAGCCCCTTGTCCTTTGTAAACCGTCCCTCTTCAGCTTTCTTGCAGTTTCCCTTCAGGTACTGAAGGCCACTATAATGTCTGCCTGGAGCCTTCTCTTCTCCAGGATGAACAGCCCCAACTCTCTCAGCTTGTCTTCATAGGAGAGATACTGGAGCCCTCTGATCACATTCATGGCCTTCCTCTCAACCCTCTCCAGCAGGTCCATGTCCTTCTTGAGATTAAGATTAGAAACATAGTGACCTGGTATGCCTTGTGTAACATTTGCATAGAAGCATAATAAACTTTGAACAAAGAATCGAAAGCAATCTGTGCCAAGATAGCAAACACCTTACTGTTATCCAATAAGAATGTTAAAAACAATATTTTACCCAATTGCTCTATTCCATAACCGGTAGAGTTACCACAATTTGTAGAATTGCATATAAAAAGACTGCTGCTATAGTAATAAATGGCTTTGTCTTCAGCTACTTTGATATCCACATGTCCTTGTGTCACTGTTGTTTTGTCTGTCACTAACTCATATATACAGTGACAATCCCTAAGTAGAACAGGTTGCTCAGACTTCCATCAAGCCTGACTTTGAATGTCTCCATCTGTTCCAGTATTCCACAACCCTAATGATAAAAAAACCTTTTCGTATTGTCCAATCTAAATCTACGCTTCTCTAGTTAAAAATCATAGCCCCTTGTCCTTTGTAAACCGTCCCTCTTCAGCTTTCTTGCAGTTTCCCTTCAGGTACTGAAGGCCACTATAATGTCTGCCTGGAGCCTTCTCTTCTCCAGGATGAACAGCCCCAACTCTCTCAGCTTGTCTTCATAGGAGAGATACTGGAGCCCTCTGATCACATTCATGGCCTTCCTCTCAACCCTCTCCAGCAGGTCCATGTCCTTCTTGTGTTGAGGACACCCAAGTTGGACACAGTACTCCAGGAGATTTTACTAGAGCAGACTAGAGTGGCAGAATCACTGATTGATCTGCTGTCCATACTTCTTTTGATGCCACACAGGATGCAATTTGCCTTCTGGGCTGCAAGTGTACGTTGTTGGCTCATATACTGATTTTCACCCATCATTCCACCTAAGTCTTTTTCTGCAGGGCTTCTTTCAATATCATCATCTCACAGCCTGTATTATATTGAAGATTGGGCTGATTCAGATGCAGGACCTTGCACTTGGCTTTTTTGAACCTCACAATGTCTCTATGATATATCAACTGCACTGTTCAGCTTGGTGTCATTTGCAGACTTCCTTAGAGAGCACTTGATCCCACTGTCTGTACCACTGATGAAGATATTAAACAGCACTTGTCCCAGTATGGAGACCTGGGGGGCACCACATGCCACCAACTTCGTCTGGACATTGAACAATTAACAACTACCCTTTAGATGCAGCCATCTAGACGATTCCTAATTTATGCAACAGTCTACCTATTGAGTCAACATTGCTCCATCAGTTTAAAGTTCTGAAGAAAAAAACTGTAAAGTATACAAATACTCTCTCTTTTTCACATTCATGAGTTCATTCTCTTTTTTTTTTTTTTTAGCAATGCTGTACCTGTCAGAAAGCTGTTGATTTTATATTTCATTTTATGTCACAAATAAAACAGCAGTAAATCTGCAGGAAAAAAAAACCACAAAAAAAACCCCACAAAACCCCAAAACAAACAAAAAAACCCACCAACACATTGGTGTATCTTTTCTTATATTTATAGGCCACATGGAATGAAATGTACTTTAGGAGACTATTACAGCTTATAAGTTTTTCTGCTACAAAAATAAAGAGATCAAGGAAGTATACCCACATAGGCAATCTGAATGAGCTCTGATATCAGTCCAATGGCAGAATAACTACTAGTTTTATACCTGGCATAATATATGAAGATCTTCATTTGCTGGCATATTTTTGCAATTAAACATACAATGCATATATGATCAAATACACAAATTAGTCACCTAAAACACTAATCAAATATACAAATATCAGTTAAAAAAACTAATTTTTTGCTGACCCTGGAGTTTGTTGGTTTAGACAATAGTCTGGTTTATTATAGAACTAATGTTCTCTTTCTGACCACTGAAACATCCTATGAAAAGAAGTAATATGATGGTTTGTTGTCTGCAGCACTTAGAGCTCTGACATTCAATTCTGTCTGCAATAAAAAACAAAATCTTCTTTATTTAGATGGGTTAGACCCTGACTTATGTCTGTGAAAGAAAAGGATATGAGGAAAGTATTTATGTACAAAACCTACACTGATTACTTAGAATTTAATATTTTAAGTTCCAGATAAATCAGAGATGTAATATGCGCATGGAGTGAAGAGGCTCACTCTTCATTGTCAGACTGCTGTCCTTCAGTCTAGAGGAATGCAATAGAATTTCTTGAGCCCAAAAGCCATTAGGGGTGTAAATGTGTTATTTTAAGCATGTATTTAATTTATTCAGTCTGTTATTTATTTATAAAAGTGCAATATGTGGAGGGAGTGACATTATGCGACATCACAAGACGAAAAAGTTATGCATTATTGATGGAGTCAGGCATTTTTTTCCATTTTTGCTTCCATTTAATTTCTTTCAATTTCATGCAGTTCCTTCCATTTTGAAGATGCATCTCAGTGATAGCAATGATGTCTGCATACCTTTGCTAAGTAAATGAAAGTGTAATGTGGTATATTTCTCTACCCTATGTTTCTCTGAGAGAAGGAGGTCAAAGCCATCACCCGTCCCAAGTAACACAGACTTTAGCTGTCACCCTCCTTCTCTGCCTGCAGTAGCTGCCAAACTCTGGTACTCTACAACAGATGAACATCTGGCTTTTTTGTTCTGTTATGGTTCTTCGGAGGAATAAGATTTAATCTCTTTCACTTTTCACATGCAAACAGTTTATTTCTGCAAATGAGGAAATTGCTTGTGTGGTTGGACAGCCTTCAGCATTGCAATAAAATTAGTGCTATAATTTGCAAAAACCTCAGGGGAATATGTGCCACCAAAGATTGCTGAAGTGCAATATGCTTTAATTGGAACCCTCCAGCTTTCAGGACACTGTCTTAATCATAGGTGCTAGGAACAAGTGGCATAGAACAGGTTATGGCCCAAAATATCATAAAATGATCTGGCAGTCTTCCTGACTACTATCATTATGACTGCAATGAATAATTCACAACATTTCTTCTCTGGTCTGATAGTGTTATGATCACAATATGTTGTGGAAGTAGCTCCAGACTTTTCTGGAACAAAACTTACTATCACCAAAAGTAGTACTTCTTAGCTGAGCTTTATGCACACTACAATTTTTTACATTTGATTACAAATAAAAAGTATAGATTCTAATATTTGGTGAAGTTGTGACCTAATAACACATGGCAAATGTCAAAACTATTTGTGATGCTGTGAAGTAGTAGAGATCTGCTATTTCTAAAGCTCCAAAAAGCATTGGTCAAGAAAAATAAAATACTGAAAGTACTTTAAAAGGTACAAAGACAAAATTAATGTATGAGTGCTCTTTACTAGCCTTCTATATCTCCAGCCTCAAGTCACATTTTCAAACTTTCACCTAATCCACAAAGCTTTAAGAGATTATCTTTGATATATACTTACAAACATTCAGCATTGTGATACTATGAAATTCCAAGAATTTTGAAGATGATTATGTGAATTTCCCAGCGCTTATTGTATTTTTCGTACAAACAAGACTGAAGTGTGTCTCCCAACAAGTAAAAAAGGTGCTTATGAAAAGGTATTAATAGGGGAAAATAATTGAGAAATCAGAATCTGACAGATTAAAATATGTTTGTAGAAACTGCATGTTTCTGCAACTGCATTTGTAAACAAATTCTTAGCATAAACATATTTGTTTTAAGGTCTAACATAGAAGTGTTCCATGTACTCCTTGAATTGATCTTTTGTGTTTTTACAACACCCATACTGTGTTTCAGTCATACTTTGGGACTACCAGCTAGAGAAACAAAGCCTCAGTCTTCAAAGTGGTTAAAGTCCAAAGGTATCCTTTTCTCAAGTCTGCCTGTTTGCCATTTTCTATATTATAGGTATGAATAAGTCACAGAAAACTACTGGAAGCTCAAGAAGTGAATGAGAACATGTTTTGTTTTTTATTTATTGTTCACATAGCAATCTACTGAAACATGAGTTGAATTTTCTGGAAGGTATCCTAAAACAATGGCCTCATGTTTTCTCTGTTGGAATTATTACTAGGAAAGGACCAGTGGGAAAGCAAAGTGTATGAATCAAGGCATCATATATTTTTTGATGGAAAAGACAACTTAAAGATCATTGAGTCTAATCATTATCTAACTATACCAAGTCTGAAGCTAAATCACCGTTTATGCATCCTTTAAACACATCCAGGGATGGGGGTTCAACCACCTCCCTGGAGATCCTATTTCAGTGTTTGATAACCTTTCAGTGCATAAGCTTCTTCTAATAGTCTATCTAAATCTCCCCTGGTGAAGCTTGTTGTATTGCTTGTTACCTGGGAGAAGATATCAAGATCCATCTTGCTACACCCTCCTTTCAGACAGTTGTAAGGAGCAAGAAGGTCTCACCTCAGCCTTCTTCAGATTAAACAACTGCAGTTACCTCAAACATCTGTTGTAACACCTATTCTCCACACTCTTTACCAGGTTTGTTATTATTCTCTGGACTCATTGCAGCACCTCATAGATTCTACATCACAGAATCATAGAACTGCTAAGGTTGGAAGAGACTGTTGAGATCACCAAGTCCAATTGCTTACCTAGAGCTCACAATCTCACCACTGCTGCTAAGCCACAACAATATGTCTCTAAACACCACATCCAAGCATCTTTAACATACTTCAAGGGATGATGACTCCAATACTTCCTTGGGCAGCCTGTTCCAATATTTTGTAACCCTTCCTGTGACAAGTTTTCTTGTAATACTCAACTCGAACCTCCTCTGACACATCTTGAAGCTGTTTCCTCTTATTCTGTCACTTGTTTCATGTGATACTTACCTCCTCTCAGATCTTCATCATTAAGCAGAGGAGCTTATCTACATTTAGTTTGGCAGAAGTCCTGCTAGCATGCTCACTGCTGTCATCGGACATTGGTGTAAGAGTGGAGCACACCCTGCAGTCCAGCACCAGGGTGGTGCCATGGGCTTCAATATCATGGGTATCAGAAGAAAAGGGACACTCTTAATGTAAGCAAGTTCCAATCCAAATCCAACCTGTTTATTGCATTCCAAACATGTGTTGTTATATCTTTCATCAGAAGGCTACAAATTGTATCAAACTACAATTGGTTACATGTACTTGTGTTAGAAATTACATACTAATTACCATAGACATTCATCATATTCTCTCAGCAACACGTACATTGTGTCTAAGCAGAGATAGGAGAAAGCCACAGACTCCAGCCTTACATTTGTTTATATTTGTTACACCATTCTCTAAGGTCATTCCAACCTCCCACTTTATCTCTAACTCATCACTTACTGAGCTTGTGCACTCTTGCCTGTGTGAGAGTCTAAAGCCTCTCGTTCATCAACAAAGATAAAGATTGCATCCTCGCTCCCTAATCAACAAAGATAAAGATTGCCTTTGTTACCTTCTGGGACTCAGACTCGGTGCTTGGCCTAAAGATCAGGGATGCAAACCAACAGACAATGCCTTCGAAACTCCTGGACCTCAGCCTGGCTGGAATGTCCAGTATGCCTACATTTTATCTCAGCTACTCTGAAGGGAAAAGGCCTATGTGTATTCAGGGTATGAACAGGTAGAGCCAGGGAGGAGGTGGAGGCCCTCTCCCTGGTGGCGCCGCATCCCTGTGAATGCATAAGAATACACAGGAAGATTTCCTGGGGAGTTGCAGCTGGACGCCAGGCAGAAAACTGTATAAAAGGCAGGAGGAATGCCTGCCAAAGGGTGGCACTCTCACTGGACCACCAGTGGCACTCCCACCAGACCACCAGGTGTGCACTCCCACCAGAACACCAAGGGCGGACCTCCACCAGACTACCAGAGCTGCACCACCACCAGAAGAACCCCTGACGACCTCCACAGAAGATCATCCTTGGGCCACAGTCCTGTCTCTCTCTCTCCCCACCATCTGTGACTGAGGGTAATATGATCCCAGCTCTTTTCCTTCCCCACTTCTTCTCTTCTTCTCCATCATTCTCTTTATCTCTCTTTCTCCCTCTTCTCCCTCTCTCTCCCCCTCTGTTTTGTCCAACTTTATCCTTTAATAAATAGTTTTGTGGTGATATATGGTCTCGTTTGCACCTTAATTTCACAACATGGAAACCCATAAGAACAGATCTTGCTCCTCTGGACAGAGATATAGTTTATCTCTGTTCTTTGGACCTTGACAGCCTGTCCATGGCTTATGCTCCAGTGTTTCAAATTCCAATAGCTGTACCATTCCAACATTTCTATAGAATCACTACATTTAATATTACTATACCCAACAGGGTGGCAGTGTGTTTCCACAAGAAATGGGTCTATGAAGCTGCATAACATCTGGTTGGTGCATGGCTAAGGGATGCCATGGCCATCTCCCTGGTGGATACCATCTTTTCCTAGTTAGGCTGGCTAGACTTCAGCATTTTCCTTGAACGTCCAGCATGAACTGCTGCACTGCACTGCACCACGCCCTAGCTGATGTGGCCCACCGTGTTTGCCATCTCACTCCCTGAAGGCTTCTTTTAAGGGTATGGATGAGTTCACCATTGATCTGGCAATGACCAGGTGTCATCAGCCTGTCCTGTGAGAGCTGCAAGATCCTGGTGGGTCTTTCTTCTCCCTTGGCCATTTCCTACCAATTAAAAACTCAGGACAACCTCTGTAAACCAAGATCTATATGTTGTCCCGGCCACTTCTGAAGCAGATGCTTTCAGCAACTACCAGAAAATTAGTTTGCATTAGTATGTCACAACAAATTTAATGGAAGGAGAAACTCAATGTGACAAATATCTAGTTCTGGAAGGACTTTATCATATCACAAGACACATTGTATTACTGACTGCAGATGAGACCAGAGCTGGGATAGAGCACAGTGCTTCTTAAAATCTTGGGTTATGTTCTGAATTCCTCTTGACTAAAATGCTATTTCCATATGAAAGAAGTTTGAAGGATGAACCTTCTGTCTGTGCACTGTCACTGGTGTTTAGATTGATTTTGACTGAGGACATGGTGCAGATTAGATAAATCCAGTTCAAAGTTAAATATTGCTGATGAAAGAAAAAATTACCTCATGATGTTTGTCTTTATCAAAGAGACAATGTTTTGCTTAAGTGTTAAACAGAAAATGTTGGGAAATGATTGAAGTATAGGGGACATGGGTCCCTAGAAAGCTTTGTACAATCAAGTCCTTGACGTGAGGTCTGAGTGTATTGAAATGCAGTAAGCCGCAGTGGTGTATGTGATGAAGCTCAAAGGCATTTGTCCTTGAGCCTTCTGATAAACAACTTCTGTGGGACTGTATTCAGATAGAGGGGGAAACTAGCTTCAGCAGGAAACTGCAAGTAGGAAGACCATGCAAATTCCAACCTTTAGATGTGCCAATCGCTAAATAGCAGTACCAAAAAGCATGCCGGGTTCACACTAACATGTACGCTTATGCACCAACTATAAAAGCTTGATGCTCGGAATAAACTTTGAACTGTCTTGCAGCTAACTCATATTGAGTTGTCTCTTGACTTTCCCAAATCCCGCCTCCACAAGAAACGAGGTTCAAAGCTCAGGTTTGTTGTGGTTTGGGTGTTATCCACCCCCCAGGACACACAATGAAATCACCCAAACTAGACTCAGATGGCTGCAAGTTAAGGAATGAAGCTATGTTTACAGCTTAGCACAATTTACANGGAAAAAGGGTTAGGTCAGATCAGAGCTAACGCAGAGGCAACCACAGAGACCATACCATCAGAAAGAAAGAGCAGAACTGAGAGCTAACTGAGAAGTTTGTGAGAAGTGAGTGTCTTATCTGTATTTTGACTAGCTGCATTTCTCATAAGAAGAATGGGTGATATAAATGACTGTTGTGGTTTTTTTTCTTATCACAGCTAAGGATTTTTTTTTTCCAGTAAAATGTTCCAATTAGCCTTAAACCAGCACAATCCATCCCTCTATATCACTTAGTGCTTTGCTGAGAATTATCTGTCTAATCTAAAACACTATTTACAATAATGAATATTACAAGTTCAGTTTACACTTTGAAGTTCTTCATGAAGAGGTGAATATGCACTGGAGTGGACTGCCCAGGAAGGTGGTGGAGTAACCATCCCTGGAGGTCCTTAGGAGAGGACTGAATGTGGCACTTGGTGCCATGGTTTAGTTGATGTGGTGGTGTTGGGTTATTGGCTGGACTTGATGATCTCAAAGGTCTTTTCCAGCCTCAACAATTCTGTGATTCAAGATAGTGGAACACTAGAACAGGTTGCCCAGGGAGGTGGTTGAAAATATTCAGGGTGGGAGTTGACAGGGCTCTGGGCAACCCGATTTAGTGGAGAATGTCTCTGTTGTCTGTGGAAGGGGTTGGACTGGATGGCCTTTGGAGGTCCCTTCCAACCCCAACCATTCTGTGATTCTGTGATTCTGTAATACAGGTAATTCAAAAGCTCAGAAAAACAGGAGATAGTTTGTCTGTTCACAGATGAGACAAGAACAACTACCAGGTGACATTGGATTCATGCTCATGTACTGTAGATTCTCTCATAGATTCTGTCTTTGGACACCTGCTGGTAATACTTAGAACAGAAAACTCCTAAGGGCCTTTATTACACTCTCTGAATTTAAACTCTCACAGCTAAGGATAAATTTCTCTGTGGAAATACACTGAATTTCAACATTCTTCTGTCTCAGGTTGAGGCTGTAGGGTTAAAAAAAAAAATACAGGGACTAGAAGATTGTTATTCAATCCCATAATTCTGCTATCTCTTTATAGACTCACAACAAGGTCAGTTTGTTCTGCTTTCCTCCTCCTCCTCCTGCCCTGAGTGTGTGGCAGGAGCCAATCTATCTGAAACATGCAAGCAGTAGGCCTCTTGGCAGGCGGAGGCAACTGGTGGGAGTGGGAAGGATTGGAGCACTGGGGAAGTGCAGATTTAGTTTTCTGGGGGGGATGGGGAAAACTTCAAGGGGGTTTGCCATGGATGGGGAAATTGCTTTGTAAGATCTATTGCTGTATTTCTCTCTCTCTAAATACAATTCTGTATTTTCTCTCCAATTTGATTTGAGAGTTTAATTTCTGTCAGCTATCTTTAGAAAACCCAAGACAACCCAATATGTATGTCATGGAGAGGCTGTAGGCCCAAAAGAATAGGCTTTTTTCTTTTTATTTCTCTGCCGGGCATGCCTAAACACGTTCCTCCCCTAACCTGGGGTAAACGCATTAAAGGCACATTGCGAGGACAAAGAGCCCAGTGCCAAGGAGTCTGGCCCTGTGCAGGCCTGTGCGGTAAATAAGTTGCACAAGCTTATTTTGTCAGGGTGTGGCTCAGTTCACAACATCCATATTTGGGGGTATCGGACTGGTGGACTTCTCCTTGTTTGGTATGCCCTTGCCTGTTGCCAGAAGCCTATTGGGCAGTGTTATGGCCGATAAATCCATCAATCTCGATTCATTTCTTATAAATGGGGCAATCTGAGTAAA
>WAAF01018575.1:0-61767 GCA_013400475.1 Tricholaema leucomelas
AAGAGGTTTAGTTTGGGTATTAGGAAAATTTTCTTTATGGAAAAAGTGATGAGGCATTGGAATAGGTTGTCCAGGGAAGCTGGAGTCACCATCCTTGGAGATGGTCAAGAAGTGTGTGGACGTGGCACATTGAGATGTGGTTTAATGGCTATGGTGGTGTTAAGTCAGTGGTTGGACTTTGTGATCTTAGAGGTCTTTTCCAACCAAAACAGTAAAATCATCTGAAAAGAGTTGTGGTAAGCTAAGCCCTGTCCAATATGTCCATATGCTCTTTGAGAAGGACAACAAGATTTTAGCATCACCTAAGTGGAGAGCACTAGGCTAGTAATCACATGTCAAACAATAAAGCAGAGAAGGCTGATCTCCATTATTGTTATGATGTCAGGGAGCATTTTTGGGATAAAATTGATAAAACTTGGGTAGGGATTATGAACAGTGATGCTATAGTAAATGTCACTTGAAATAAAATAGAAGCCTATACTTAACATACCTCATTCTGCTCATATTGATTATGTCTTGGATTTCAGGACTCTTCAGCACACTGTAAGGAATTTATAGTTGTTTAGACTGTAGGCAATTTGTGTGGATCAATTTCCAGAAAAGAAACATTAAGTCCCTGAGCTAATAGCAGACTCTACTGGGATAAAGCATTGTTCATAGTAAAAGAGGATAGAATTATAAAGTGCTTAAGAAAATCGTATGTACACAAACCCATGAGATGAGATGGGACAAATCCTGCTCAGGGAGATAGCCAGTGTAAGTATGAGCCTCCTTCCCATCATCTTTGAAGATCACAGTGATCAGGAGAGATTCCTGATGACCTGAAGAAAGCAGCATCATCCATCTTCAAGAAGTGATGTGTAGGGAACTACAAAGCAGTCAGCTTCACTGGTGCCTCTGAGACAAATCCTCTTGGAAACAGTTTCCAAGAATCTTGTCCTCAAGAAGGTGTCTGGAAACAATCAGCATAGATTCATCAAAGGCAAGTTGTCTCTGATCAACTGAGAGGAGACCAGTGAATTGTGTTTACCTTGATATTTTGAAGGCTTCAAATATTTAGTCATGGAGTTAACCAAGGGATTGAGTACACTCTTAGCAAATTCATGGCTGCCACCAAATGAGGCAGAGTGATCAATGTGCTGGAGAAACTTCTAAAGATGGGGAAAATGGGCTAAGAGAGACCCCTAGATCTTTGACAAAGACAAGTGCAAAGTCCTCCATCTCAGATAGCATCAAGCCTGCACCAACACATGGTACTCTGAGTAGACAGAAAATAGCCTTGCAGAAATGGACCTGGGAGTCCTACTTGACAGCAGGTTGGCCCAGGCACCAATGTGCTGGCACCAAAGAAAGCCATGTCCCACCCAGGCTGATGAATTAGGAGAGTTCCAGAAGGGTGGGGGATGTGATCCTTCCTCTACTCACTCAGTCCTATCTAGAGTGCCATAACCACAACTGGCAAATCCATCGAAGGGCACCAAGATGACTAGGGGGCTGGAGCACATGATGTCTGAGAAGAAGCTGAAATAGTTGGTCTGTTCAGACTTGAGAGAAGGCAGCTTGATGGGATCTCATTACTCTCCTCAGCTGCCTTACAGAAGGATACAGAAAAGCCAGATGTTTTGCAGAGGCACATGGGGATAGGCACAACAGGCTCAGGCTGGAACAGAAGCAATACCAATGGAATGAATGGAAAGACTGCATACCATAACAGGTTATTGGCAACGTTACAGGCTTGTCTGTGCAAAGCTCTTAGCAGCTCAATTTATTTTGACTGTCTTTGAGTAGGGTGGTGGACTAAATGATCTCTGAAAGTTCTCTCCAGCCTAAATTGATCTATGATTCTGTGTCAGTGATTTTTGCAGTAAGCAGCTGTTTAAGGAGCCTCTGTGATTCTGTATGTTTTCCTCTCAGTTGAAAGTCTCCATGTTGCTGCATCACAAGTGAGTGAAGCTGACAGACCACTGGAGGAAACTACTGAGAAACTAAGTGTGAAGCACAGATGTAGTACCGATGAAATCTTGGAATGTCACCCTCATGGTAGGTAAATTTGGATGCTTTTATGTGTTCAGAGTGCTAAAGTAATTGACACCGTATTGTTTTTTTTTTTAAAGCTTTCTCAGTCTGAGGGAGAATCAGTGGAAAATAATGTTATACAAATAGTCCTTGGGTAAATGCTTAGTGTAAATTGTCATATAACTCCACTGAAGTAAATGGATGGTTTGCACTCACTTTGTCTTTTCTGTAGCACATGCCTGCATTTAGCAATATTGAGTCAGATTTGTTTATCTCTGTACATTTTCTTGTCATTGTTGCTCAGCTCTGCAGCAAATCTGTATTGCAATATAGGCCATTTCCCAAGCCAGCCAATTTTTGTTCAAACATCTGAAAAACAGAATTGACATTGCAATAATTTCAACTGTAAAAGGCAGCATGTATTTCTTACATTACAGCCCTGCAAAAAGCATTTTTGCAGAGCATTTTTAATGATATGGCTATCACAGAATTATAGAATTGACCAGGTTGGAAGAGACCTCCAAGATCATCCAGTCCAACCTATCACCCAGCCCTAGCCAGTCAACTAAACCATGGCACTAAGTGCCCCATCCAGGCTTTTTTTTGAACATCTCTGGGGATGGTGACTCCACCACCTCCCTGGGCAGCCCATTCCAAGGGCAAATCACTCTCTCTGGCAAGAACTTCCTCCTAGCATCCAGCCTACACCTCCCCTGGCACAACTTGAGACTGTGTCCCCTGTGTTGCTGGTTGTCTGGGAGAAGAGACCAAGCCCCACCTGGCTACAACCTCCCTTCAGGTAGTTGTAGACAGCAGTGAGGTCACCCCTGAGCCTCCTCTTCCGCAGGCTGCATGCCCCCGGCTCCCTCAGCCTCTCCTCACGGGGCTGTGTTCCAAGCCTCTCACCAGCTTTGTTGCCCTTCACTGGACACGTTCCAGTATCTCACCATCTCTCTTGAATTGAGGAGCCCAGAACTGGACATGGTACTCAAGATGTGGCCTGACCAGTGTTGAGTACGAGGGAAGAATAACCTCCCTTGTCCTACTGGCCACACTGTTCCTTATCCAGGCCAGGATGCCATTGGCTCTCTTGGCCACCTGGGCACACTGCTGGCTCATCTTCCGCCTGCTATCTACCAGTACCCCCAGGTCCCTTTCTGCCTGGCTGCTCTCCAGCCACTCTCTTACCAGCCTGTAGCGTTGCTTGGGGTTGTTGTGGCCAAAGTGTCGAACCCTGCATATCCTTGGAGCTATCCTTATCTCCAAATCTGCCTAAGTGTGCAAGTGAAACAGTATTACTTCTTCAGGCGGGAAAACTGGATTGTCCTGCCTGTGCTATCTCGGCTTCCAAATTTGTTTCAACCCAGCCTAGAATCCATTAATTAACTACACATATCTGTATTTTCTGCTTCCTGTTACTAACTGATAAAAAGTGTGCCTTTGGTTCCTCTGATAAAAATATGCTTTAATACCTTTTCTCTGGCGTTCTGTTTGGGGTCTTTCTGTTAGATGCAGAAATAAAAGAAGAATCACCTGAAGCTGATCTTGGTGTCGAGAAGGAAATGGCAGGTGCCAGTCTAGGGAATAAGGTATTGTAACTGCTTTTTCCTGTGTTGCAAATAGCGCTGTGGGCACTGGGAGTGTAAATGCTGTCAGAATTTCTATGGACTATCTGAACATTGTTCCAAACCACAAAGCGTGAGATAGGCACATTTCAGCCAAATCCAGATAATTCAGTCAAAGAGAGGTCACTGGCACCAATAATAATTAAAAAAAAAAAACCCGAACAACTTAAAAAAAAAAAAAGAACAATTCAAATGCAGAGGAACTTTTCTGCCAGGCTTACAGATCAATGGGTTGTAGTAACAGCCATAGCGGTTTTGTACCACTTGCGTGGACCATCCTAGTTCTCTGCTGCTGTAATTCAGTACATGCATCTCCATGGAGCTGACAGTCGAATTCCCGCTACTTCCTTCTCCTATTCACAGGGTAATGCAAGTCTGCTGCAGTGAGGGAGAGCTCAGCTAACACACTGAAGAACTTTGTCCTGAGAACAAGCACATAGCACAAGATAGATTGTCTTACACCAGTTTGCTTTAGACTGCTGAATTAAAACAAAGTGGAGCAATTAGGCAATTGAAGAGAAAATGTCCATTTTTCAAAATCCTGTAACTCATAAGCAAATCTGGGGAAAAAATAGAATAAAAAATCAGTTCTAGGTAAAGTAGGAAAGGCAAATTTCATGTACCAGTAGAACGCCGGAATAAAAGCAATATGAATTACTGTATGGAAGTAAAGTCAGTTGCAGTATCAGAGTCCTCAGGTGTACAAGCAGGACCACAAAACCAATAAAAAAGGAGAGACAAGAGTAGAAAAGACAGGACTTGAAACTGAAAGTGAAGGTTACTAGAAGGTTACTTAGCATTAGCATATACTATTTGCTTCAGTTCTGAAAAAGGTCTTCTGTTTCTGTAATGTCAGAGGTGATGTTTTTTGCTTTGTTTTGTGTTGTTTTTTTTTTATTTTTTATTTTATCTATTTCAGGAAGACTCTTGCCAATACACTCATCTACCCATAACCTTGCCTCATGTTCTGCTCTAGGTTATCTTACTTACCAGACAGAAGAGTAGGAAGAAGAGTGTGTGTGTGTGTGTGTGTAAAAATTGGGATGAAAACAAAATCACAGAGTCACAGAATGTTAGAGGTTGGAAGGGACCTCTAGAGATCATCGAGTCCAACCCCCCTGCCAGGGCAGGATCACCTAGGGTAGTCCACACAGGAATGCATCCAGGCAGGCTTTAAAAGTCTCCAGAGAAGGAGACTCCACAGCCTCTCTGGGCAGCCTGTTCCAGTGCTCTGTCACCCTCACTGTAAAGAAGGTTTTCTTTATGTTGAGGTGAAACCTTCTATGTTCAAGTTTGTGTCCATTGTTCCTTATTTTATTACTACTTACCAGTGAAAAGAGATTGGCCCCATCCACTTGACACCCACCCCTCAGATGTTTATATACATTGATGAGACCTCCTCTCAGTCTTCTCCAGACTAAACAGCCTCAGGTTTCTCAGTCTCTCTCCATAGGGGAGGTGCTGAAGTCCCCCAGTCATCCTCTTGGTTCTGTGTTGTACTCTCTCCAGCAGGTGCCTGTCTCTCTTGAACTGGGGAGCCCAAAACTGGACACAGTGTTCCAGGTGTGATGTCACCATGACAGAGTAGGGTGGGAGAAGAACCTCCCTAGACCTGCTGGACATGCTTTTCTTGATACATCCCAGGATGCTGTTGGCCCTCTTGGCCACAAGGGCATGTCACTGTGCCACAGAGAAGTTGCTGTTCACCAGGGCTCCAAGGTATTTTTCCATGGAGCTTCTTTCCAGATGGGCATCCCCTAACTTGTACTGGTGCCTGCTGTTGTTTCTTCCCAGATGCAGGACCCTACACTTGTCCTTACTGAAGTTCATGAGCTTTGCCTTCGCCCAGCTCTCCAGCCTGTCAAGATCTCATTGGATTGCAGCACAGCCTAACGGGGTGTTGTCCACCCCTCCAGGTTTTGTATCATCACAGGTCCAAGTGAGGGAGCACAGAAGCTAGGTGAGGGGAATTAAAGTAGCCTAATAGGGGATAGAGGGGCTCCAATCTAGCTCATTAGAAGTTCAGGTAGCTCCACAGGAAAACATTGCCATGGGGGTTATATTTGAAGATAAAGCCAGGCTTTTGGTAGAGATGCACAGCAAACAGATGAGCATGCAAGATTACAACTTGCCACAAGGGAAATTCTGACTGTATATAAGGTTTAAAAAAAAAAAAAAAGCATTACAAAGATGATCAAGCAGAAACAAATTGTCCAGGGAAGTTTGAGGGGTCTACATCCTTGGACATTTTCTGGATTTTATTGGAGAAGGTGCTGGGTAACCACATTTAACTTTGCAGCTAGCCCTGCTTTGAGCTGCAGCTGGCCAAGAGGAATCTGCAGCAAACTCTTCCACTTCAGGCTACTGTTCTGGTCTTGCCTGTTTAGGGAGGTTACACATCACATCTTACCATGTCAGACTTAACCAGGAGGTGGCAGAACAAGCAAACAAAACAGTTAAGAGAAAGGCTTTCACGTGCGAAGGATATTCTCCCATCTGCCTTCGGTCTCTGAGTGTGCAGTCCTGGTGTGGTGAGGTGGTAGCACTGGCTCTGGCACATCTGGCCTGGTAAACCAAGAGCTGGAGAGCCAGATCAAAAGCCCCCAGCTTGGGGTTTAGGTGCTTACCAAGCTATGAGAAGGAATAGTGTTGCCTGTGCAGTGCATAAGTTCCAAAGTGGGCAGCTATAGCAGATGGAACCTTTCTTGTTCCTTATTACCCTGCCTGATAAGCACATCTCCTGAGAGCTGTCTAAAGCGCTGTGCATACAGCCTGCTCCGAATCTGACTGTTCTCGTCTCCACTGCTACTTGTTGCTCTGAACCAAGGTGCTAGGGATGAGTGGCAGGGAGGTCATGGTGGCTGGCAGCACAAGGTGTACAGCAGAATATGTTGCTTCCAACATAGCTGGACGCAAGGGTTTGTGCTGGATCTGTAGCAGCGCTGCTGCGCTGCTGCTCTCACGCCAGCTGGCTTGGCTACACCTGCTTTGGGTTTATCCCCCAGTGCTCAAGTGGTGCTGTGGTGAGAAGACCACAAGTGCTTTGGCTGGCCACTTGATACTCCTTGGCTGTGCCAAAGCCAGCTAAGCCTTCAATCCCTGTGTACACTTTATTAAATTAAGAAGGGCTTCAAAAACTCGAATCCTCCTTCCCACCACACTTCACCCCCCAAGTTGGTTCAGCATGTGAGCCCTTCTTTGTATACTCATTCTTCCTCACCCTGCCAGAACCTTGCTCTCCTCTTGCTCCCTCTTGGCCCTGCCCTTCTTCCTTGTTTGCTACATGTCTTGGCCATCCATCAAAGGGCAAGTGGAGCTCCTTTCTGTGAGTCCTTGTGTGCAGAGGCAAGCATGTAGAGTACTCTGCTCCTCACAGGAGAGCCAAGCAGTTGTGTGGCTTGTGGGTCAGTGAGAATTGGAGGAGGTGAAGATGAGGAGGATGAAAGGAGGAAAATACTTAAGGAAGATGATAAGAGAGAGAGAGAGTAGTGGAGAAAATGCTACAGCTGGTGCTTTCTTTCCCCCTGGCTTGTCTGTGTTGAGTGGTGGTTTTGGGGCCTGGCCTTTTTCATCTTGATTTTCAGCTATCACAGCTAAATGGAGCAGCTGTTTTGCTCTCTGTGGTGAAAAACGAGTCTCAGCAGAGAATTTAGGAGAATCATAGAGAGAGCAAATAATCCCCAAATCCTCCTCTGTGCCTTTGGAGGAAAAAAAACCCATACAGGAAGTCATTCCAGCATGGGCTCAGAAGGGATTGTCTTTTACTTCTCTGCCACTTGACTTTATCTTTCTCAGAGGAGCCATTCTTCATGCTGAAGGGATTATGTGTGGCTTCACCCCATAAATTTAGAATGCTTCTTAGGAAATGAGAGCTAAGGGGCAAGTGTAGTGGCTGAGCCTGACCGAGGTGGACAATAGTAACCACGCTGGTGCGTTTTGCAGAGTATAGCAGGCAGACAGCCTTTGCCTTACTGTCTCAGAAGCACATGTAAGGCTTTCACTGTAACCCACTAATGTGATTTCTGCAAGCTTCTTGCTGCATTAATATCTTTATTTTTGAAGAGTCATCCTACAATAGTCTAAATCTACCATGCTGTATATATAAAGGTCTGGTTACTGTATTTCAACACTGCCAAGTAAGCGAAGAATGTATGGAAATGTCTCTTCTGTGAAGCATTAGTCCTGAGAGGATTGAAATTGTGGATGAAATATTTTTGTTTTTACAGTTATGCGTAGAATCTCTAGCGGTTTCCACAGAAACTCCAGTGTTGATGAATTATTAGTCTTCAGTGGTTATTGCTTCTGTCTTTTTTCACATACCCACGAGGAAGTTTGACCCAGCGCTGCATATATTAGCGATGTGAATGTCCCCACTAGCTTCCATAAAATAAAATAACCTACACGATGCAGTCTTAAAGTTAAAGCCTTTTTTTAAAGCAACATGTTTATTTTAGGGAGAAAGTATGAGTTTCCCGGAATCTACAGGAACAGAGGTGAGTTTATTTAAACCCCCCACCTGGAATGTAGTAACTGTTTAGTTAATAGTGGTCAAGTCCTTGAATATCTTTCTCTTTTATTTTCTAGATTGTACAAGCAATCCAGAACTTAACCCGTCTTTTGTACAGCATACAGGTGACTGCTCAACTGCTAACTGTGTAGAGTAATTAGTCTTAATGATATACTTCTTGAGGTTTCTCTTCATTTTGCCCTGCTTCTAGACATTGTGTCAGTGGATGTTTATCTCTGCCAATGGTTGCATAAGTTGTGATAGAGTTTTTATTCTGTGTTAGTGGTAGGTTTCTTTTAAGAACCGAATAATGTTTGCTTGCTTAGGGATCAATCTCTCTCAAAAAACAAAACTAAACAAAACAAATCCAGTAACAACAAAACCCCAACCAAACAACAACAACAAAACCCCAACAACCAAAACAAACAAACAAACAAACAAAAAAAGAGGTGTACAGTCCAGAAATATAAGGGGAAAATAAAATGATGGCTCTGGCTGAACTGGTCTAAATTCAGGTACAGGTCTCTGAAGTTATAGTTCAAAATTTTAAAACATTTTAGTAGTCTGTTTAGAACATTCTCCTGGATACTAATGAACACTGCCACTCAGAAAGCAAACTCAGACACTAGATATTTTAATCTCAGTTGATTATTGTCTATATTCTGTAGGGCCTTAGTCTGACGTTTTTGCCTTTTTCATGCTAAGTTTGAGTGGTTTAACTTTTTTTTTCTTTTTTTTTTTTTTTGTTATTTAGGTGCAGTTATGTAGTTTGATTTGTGTCTTTAATTTTTAGACATTCTTTACATATTTCATAGTCATTTTAGAAGCTTAGAAGTTGAATGGATTGAAGCAATGCAAAAGTAACATTATAAGCTTGCAATCCAGGCATTCATCCTTTTTTTTCAATTGAGAAATGGATAGCTTAACACCAGGGCAGCAAACCAAGGCTTGGGATCATGCCATAATTGTTCAGGCCATGAAGTGGCAGTATGGGTGTAGAGAAACAAGCAGAGGATCCTGGCCTTACCCTATTTACCAATCACTGGAACTGACCCAGCCAAGAAAAGTGGGACTTGCACATTGCATAAAGTTGAGAACTCTCTGAGGTGGACAGCATGGAGTAACTGGTCTGTGGGAGTTCTCTGGGAATGTCTGCTGAAGCAGATTCTCATGTCTGTCAGCTCTTGAAGAGGCTGTGCAATAAGTGCCTCAGCAGATCTGGGTATTTCTCCCTTTACTTTCTTCTTAATCTCAGCCTATTTATTTTTGTGTTCAATTGGAGGATGTCACGATCTTTAATGCAAACAATGTCACAACGTCCTTGTGAAGGATGGAATTTAGCACTCTCAGCTGTAAAATAAACTATGGAAACATCAAACCCAAAATCATTACTGCAGAATCCTGCCAGCACAGATCTCTTTTTCAGCTGCATATACCATGATCCTGAGGGCATTGCTATGTTGGCAGGTGCCTGTAGGACTGATGCTAGTGGGACTGCCTTGTTGCAGGTTAACAGGGTGAACCTTAGGGTTGAAGTGAGCTGTGCTGGAAACAGTAAAGTTTTGCCTGCATAAGCCACATCTGTTAGGAGTACTTTGTTGAGTGTAGCTGTAGCATTCCCAGTGCCTTAATGCTCTCTTTAACCATGAAAAATTGTTTTTCCTATGTGTCTTACATCCTTTGACAGAACAGGATCCCAGCTGTAACTGAAGTGCATATGCACAGCTGCAATGTAAACATAGAGAATAATGCAAATGTACACTAGAAGCTGTGTTTAAAGTGCTCGAAATGGTTGAGTGCTTGTAGAAACACCTCTTGGTAAAGGTATGAACACAGAATTTTCTCCACTTGCATAAGGAATAACCTCCCAAAAAGCATTAAGTTCTGAGATTACAGGAGGTTGAAGCATTTTTATGTAACACTTTTATATGAAAATACATGAATGGATGAATACTAAAACTTAAACACTGATACCTGATTATTTGTGATGTTTAGGCAGCACTAGCTATCCAGGACAGCCATAGAGAACTCCATAAGTTGGTACTTCAAGAGAACGAGAAGACTGGTCGGGGCCACAGTTCTCGGCTAAACTTCTTTCTGGAGCAAGAAAAGCACCGTAATCTGGAAAAACAAAGAGTGGAACTGGCCAACATACACAAACTGAAGCAGCAGTTTCAGCAAGAGCAGCAGCGGTGGCTGCGTGAATGTGACCAGCGGCAGCGGGAGCAGGAGGCGAGAGAGGGCCAGCTGGGGCAGCGGGAGAGAGAGTGCGGGTGCCAGGAGGAGCTGCTGGAGAGGAGCCGGCAGGGACTGGCAGTGCAGCTGCAGGAGTACCAGCAGAGCCTGGAGAGGCTCCAAGAGGGCCAGAAAATGGTGGAGAGAGAAAGAGACAGTGTGAAAATGCAGAAGAAGCTTCTCTGGCACTGGAAGCATGGTCAACAAAACAGCCTGCTGTCATCCACAGGGAGCCACGAGGTGTGTACTTCTCAGCATAATTATATCTCTGACTGCAGACCTAGAAAGGCTTTTCTTGATTAATAGACTAATACATATGCACTTTGTTGGTTGGTAACATAGTAAGTGAGAATGTGGGAAGCTTAGGTTCAGGCATATCCAGGGCTTTAATGAACTTCATGAAGTTTAACCAGGGGAAGTGTAAAGTCCTGTCCTGGGAAGGAATGAGCCCCTATGCATCAATATATGCTGGGGGTAACCCAGCTGGAAAGCAGCTTTGCAGAAAGGACTTGTGGTTCCTAGTGGACATTAAGTTAAACATAAGCTGAGATTGTTCCCTGGCTACAAAGAAATCTAGTGGTTTCCCAGGCTGCATGAGGTAAAGTATAGGTCAAGGGAGATGTTGCTTCCCCTTTGGTGTAGCCAGAGATGGAGCACTGTATAGAGTTCTGCCTCCCCAGTGGAAGAGACACATATAGATAAGGGATAGAGGAGTTTGGAGGGCAGGGAATGAGTGTTGAGTGAAGGAGTTTGAGGGACTGGGCAGCCTCCTAGGAGAAAAACCTAAGACTATTCAGCCTGGAGAAGAAAGGTCTTATGGAAGTTTTTACTAATTTATATAAATACCTAAATGGAGGATGTAAAGAGGGTAGACAGAGGCTTTTTTCAGTGTTGCCTAGTTGTAGGATTAGAGACAGTAGGCACAAACCAAAGCACAGGAGGATGCCTCTGAACATCGGGAAATAGTTTTTCCTGTGTGAGTGGCCAAGCACTGGCACAAGTTACCCAGAGAGGCTGTGGAGTCTCTGCTGTTGGAGCTGCTCAAAAACTTAACACAGTCTAGGGCAGCTTGTTCTGGGCAGCCATGCATAACCAGAGAAGTTGAACCAAATAACCTCTAGAAGTCCCTTTCAATCTTAGCCATTCTATAATTTTCAGCTGGATGCACTAAAGAAGCCAGGCTGAGACCAATGAGTGTTAAATTGAGGAGATGGAAATTTGAAGTGTGACACTCTGTGTTTTATTCTACTTTGCTGCTGTGTTTGCAAAATAGGTTGTTTCCTGCCTCTTGTAGCAGAGCTAAATTATTGTAATACTTGAGGCATATAAAGCTTTTACTGAAGCCTTTGGTCCTTGCTCCAGGACAACAGCACTGTCTTTGGTGAGGAAGTGTGGCTGCTTCAGGAGTAGGAAACAGCAGACTGTGTGTGAAGCCCATGTGTCAGGCCCAGTTGCCCTGCTCTCCTGAAACAAACAGCTCCTTAGAGGAAGAGCTTGGTGTGTGTCACTCTCTCTAGCAGTGTCATTCCTTGGAGATGGTTGTTGTTATTATTAGGGGATGCAATTTAAAATAACTCTGAAGCTGCTTGAGCATGTGATACTAAAAACGATTGAGTTTTTGTTGAAGGTGAAGGATAGTGGCTGACTCTGAACTCAGCTGTCTGGATCCTCACCTGCCAGATGGGACCTGACCTTGAACCCTTGCCTCAATGGGTGTGGTCTTGATTTCCACGACTGTTCTCTAAAGCACATGAAAAATCTAACCATTTTTTCTGTTTGCATGTATTGAAGGCGTGCTGTTGTAAATAGAATTTTTTCACCGCAGGTTTTAATTTTCACAAGAAAATCTGTAAAGCCTTTCTTGAGGCCATCAAGTTTTTCAGCTGGCAACTTAACTCATAATATCCAGAGACCATTCAGCATTTAAGCCTGTGTCTGCATAAAAAGGTGAAAGATTGCCTCTGACCTCCCACTGTTCATCTGGCTTTTGTCAACACCTTGTTAACATGACATCCATGTATGCTTGTGTGATGGCTTGGGTGTTGCCTGCCTCCCCCCACTTAAGTAAATCACCCAGACTAGACTCAGCCAAGATGGAAATTAAGGAATGAAGCTTTATATTTACAGCTTAGCACAATATACAAATAGATATTTACAATATATATACAGAAATATGCAAGTTAAAAAGGTAATACAGAAACACAACACCCCTCCCTGAAACCTGAGTCCTGTCCTCAGGATGGACTCCCAACCACCCTTCCACCCCTCTACCTTATCCCAGACTTTGCCTTACATTCAAGGTGAGTTTGGAGAATCGGCCAGGGGGGTTAGGAAGCAGACGAATTAGTTACACAGAAAGCAGGTTAGGGAGAGAAGTGCATGCAGCCAGAGCCAGAAAGCAACTCCGTTGTCTATGTTTGTGATCTTGTTTTTATACATCTCAGCAAGCTTATGAGTGTAGTAGACATCACCAGTGTTTCCTTTTCACAGCCTATAATCTAATTCCTCTCACTAAAATATCCCAGCTAGGCTCAAACTAGCACAGCTTGCCCAGTCCAGACAATGAAGGCACTTCTTACTAGTACAGCTTGCAGTATGATTTTGATTTGTTTGACAGTACTTGAAAAATAGATGGTAAAACCAAAGCTGAGCCTGCTTGTCAGCTTTAATGGATGGGACTTTTGAAATCTTTTGAGGAGGTGATGTTGAAGAATGACAGCTTGGTGCAAGGATAGCCAGGATTGCACAGATGAAGAGGCTAAATAATTAAATGCTGAGTGCCAAAGAGTAATATAGAACTACTTGTATTTTTATATCAAGTAAACTACATGGCTGTGGGTGCATCACAGGCCTAGGCATTGTCTTTATCGTGTGTTTTCCACTGCCGTACTCCTTGCAGCAGCAGAACTGGTTGTCAGTGGTTGTCAGTCAGCCAGTGCTCCCAGCAGTTTTTTGTGGTTGCACTGAACCTAGATGGTTTTGAATAGACAAACATTGCCCTAAATCACATTGCTGCCTTTTATTTTTCTTTTTTTCTTTTTTTCCTTCGGAGCTCAGCCTTAATAAACACCTTCAGGCAGAGAGTCTTTTTAGGAGTTGGATTTGCACCTACTGGGAGCCATGGAGACTTACTGAATGATGTTTGCCATCACCTACTTGAGTGCTGCAGTCTGTCCACTATGGTTACCTTTGTACGTGAGGTACAGTGTTAATTTTGGATGGTAGTGGACACAGATCATAGAATCATAGAATGATTTAGGTTGGAAGGGACCTCAAAGATCATCTAGTTCCAACCCCTCACCATAGGCAGGGACACCTCCCACTAGAACAAGTTGCTCAAGGCCTCATGTAACCTGGCCTTGAACACCTCCAGGGAGGGAGCATCCACAACCTCCCTGGGCAACTCATTCCAGCATTTCACCAGATTCACATATGTGAAGTGGTACCTCATTGGGCCACTGGGCAGAATATTAACTCCAAGAGCAGCCAGCAGAGCTCAGTGCATCCCAGGTAGTGGCCCTTTGTTATTTGCTGTTTTGCACTTATTGCTAAGTTTTTCCGTGTTTTGAGAAGAAGTAAAGTAAAATGTACTGTTTATTCCTGAACACACATTCAGTTTAATATGTTATGAGGTTAACTTCTGGAAATTAGGTGACCATTTGCTATGAATCCCCATTCTGTCTGGAAGTTAATTTTATGTATCCTGGCATAACGATTCTTCCAAATGATGCTCGTAGTCTCATGGTTTAGTTTTAGATGGTCCCATGAGGAGCAGGGAGTTGACTTGATGATCCTTATAAATTCCTTCCAACTTGAGATACGCTGCCATTCTGTGGTTCTGGTGATGCACAAAGGTGAAAATGCTGTTCTCTGGGGTTATTTTCTCCCTTCTGCAGATAATGGGACATAATCAGTCAGACAGCTTACATGGCGAAAATACATTCTACTTAAAGCTTTACTGTGTGTATCTCTAAGCAGTCTTAACAGATCTGATTCTTCTCTCGTTTATGAGGATGGTGTGTATAGGCTGGGTAACTCAAATTCAGATTTAGGAAGGAGTAGTGAAAATCAGGTGGACCTCATAATGGACACTTCTTCCCAGCGAGCATTAAGCAGTTCACTGTGGAAGTCCACTGGTCCTTGCCAGCAGATGTCTTTTTCTTACAAAAGCAGCAAGGATGCCTTTAATAATGGTAATTAACATTTTGTTTAATTAGCAAGTACTGTGGGCAATTTGCTAGCTCTCAGAAGAGATGGAATCAACCAACCAGGTTGGAAGAGACCTCCAAGACCATCCAGTCCAACCTATCACCCAGGCTGATCCAGTCAACTAGACCATGGCACAAAGTGCCTCATCCAGTCTTTTCTTGAATACCTCCAGGGACGGCGACTCTTAGGAACAAAAGCAGCTTGTAGCAGTGGAAGCAGCAGAATTTTGCTAAAGGAACTGCATGCTGCTTTGCAATCTTGAGGGCAGGTGAGAAAATGGCCAGAACACAAATACAGAAAACTTTGAGGAAAAAAACCCACAAACTCTTTATGTCTGCAGAACTGTACTTAGACTGTTCTCTCAAAATCCTTCCCCAATGCTCTCTTGACTTTTTTTTTTTTTTTTTTAATGAGCAGAGGTAACTTTTGCCTTTTCAAGTGTATTTTATTGGCTGTTTTAGAACACATGTGCATTAACAGATGATTTCGAGTTAGAATAGCTTCTGATTTACTATGCTAAAATGATACTCTTCTTTCTTCATTGAGAAAGAAAAGAAAATATCATGAAAGACTCTGTAGCTGTGGAAAGAAAATTCTGCCTAAGAGATAATACAATGTTTGACATTAGATTTCTGTGTTACTAAGAACAACTCTCATTACATTGATTTTGCTATTCTTGTATTTCACCAGCCTTCTTGCCCGTGTCCAGAGAAGGGCAACAAGGCTGGTGAAAGGCCTGAAACACGAACCCTATGAGGAGAGGCTGAGGGAGCTGGGATTCTTTAGCCTGGGGAGGAGGAGGCTCAGGGGTGACCTCATTGCTGTCTACAACTACCTGAAGGGAGGCTGTAGCCAGGTGGGGGTTGGTCTCTTCTCCCAGACAAACAACAACAGGACAAGGGGACACAGCCTCAAGTTGTGCCAGGGGACGTATAGGAAGAAGTTCTTGCCAGAGAGAGTGATTTGCCATTGGAATGGGCTGCCCAGGGAGGTGGTGGAGTCACCGTCCCTGGAGGCATTCAAGAAAAGCCTGGATGAGGCACTTAGTGCCATGGTCTAGTTGACTGGCTAGGGCTGGGTGATAGGTTGGACTGGATGATCTTGTAGGTCTCTTCCAACCTGGCTGATTCTATTCTATTCACTCCCAAAGGTCTGTAGATTGCTTGGTAGTTACTGATGGTGGCCACTAAAACAAGTGGAAGAGGCTTCCTATCTGAACACTATGTTGCACTAAAAATTCCCTGAAGGACTTTAAAGCATGCTAATGAGAAGCTCTGAATTAGCTAGGTTTTGTTCTCATGTTGCACAATGCTGTTTTTTTATCCAATTCTTCTGTTGTAAGGCTTGTAAAGAAGCATACAAAACCCAAAGTAGCTAGAAGTCTTGGGAGAGAGTGATGCAGGTTTGATTTGATTTGATAGATAATCTGGTGGGATTTTCCTCCACAGTTGTGAAATTGAGGTTGAGATATGGCAAACCAGCACTGCGGCAGTGCCTGCACGCTCATTTTTCTGCAGCTGGCTGTGCAGGATGACTTCTGTTCTCACAACACATGGGTCAAGTCAGAGCAGAGGGCAGCAGGATCACAGGCTGAAAATGTACACAGGTACCAATGTTTTTTAATTGTCCTAGGTCAAATCTTGACATTGCTGAAATAAAAAAGGGCTTAAGGAAATTGCTCCTTAGTGCTCTTTCTAATATATTAAACATACATCCATCTCAGCCTTGCTAACCCTTGGTACATGGATTGCCAAAATAGCATTTTATAATCAAAGGTAGGGCAGGTCATCACCACAATCAGCAAATGAAGCTGATTAGTCAAAGAGATTAATAGTTCTAAAAATTCCTGAATAATTAGCCTACTGAAACTTGTTCTAGTTTGAAGCAGTCATTTTAGTAATAAGTCAGCCAAGGTAGTGCAGATTTGAAGAGGAACACATGTGGGTTTAAACCTCTCAGAAGTCGATTAGCTTGCACTGGCAAATGTTCAGATGCAAGCTAACCAGGATACTTTCTATTGAGCCCACATGAGAGCATCTACTTTAATTAAACTGGCTTGTACCAGTTTAATTGCACTGATTCTAGGATAAGCTGGTGGAGCTTTTGTATGTAACTATGCCAGCTACCTACAGTGGGCCAGCTTTGTGTTCATCTGCTGTCACTGCATCTTATGTAGACGCCCTTATCTTGCCCTGGTAACAAGGTGCCAGCACAGTCCTAGCAGTTTGGAGAGACCAGCACTGGCTATAAAGCCTACTCAAGAGGTAGAGTAGCAGGCTAGTCTAAGTCTCTTTGTCTAAGTCATGTCTGCAGTCACTGCCTTGATTAACTCACAAGGTGCCTTTAGCAAAGCAGTGCAGCAAACCCTTGCAGCATCCCCTTTCAAAGCCCCCACAGTGTGTTGCTAGAGCAGGCAGGGCTGAGAACCTCTCTTGAGAGAGATGTGCCATCACATTCCAGAACTGCATTTGTGATTTGCAGGGTGACAAGTATTTTATGCTCTAATCATGCAGTGCATGAGTCTGCACAATTCAGACTTGCTTCTCTCATGCATCAGGTGCCACTGCAAGGAGAGCAGGGAGTGAGAAGAACACTAGAATTTCTCCTGAAAAAACAGATATATCCAAAGCCCCAGTAAATGGCTCTGCACGAGGAAATGAAGTAAATCACTTGTTCCTAAGCAGTTTAAATCAAGCTGAGTAGTATGACTGTTTCATACAAGGAAGCTGATTTCCTTTTTGTTGGTTTTATGTTTTTGTTTTTGTTTTTTCCCTGTTTTGTTTTTTTTTTTTCCCCAGACAATTTAGTGGAGTGTAAGATTTCTGACCTTGTGCCTCCACTTCTTGATGCTCTCCAGGATATAGTCTGTGAAGGAAAAACAGTAGAGATGCAATGAGGGGAAGACTAGAAATAATTTGCAGGTTAGGTGAGCTTTTAATATTTTCATGTGGATGAAAGTTTCATGACATTTTCTTACATTTTTCAACCATTTCCATGCATAAAGTCTCATAATTACCTTCCCAAAAAACATTTCTTAAAATCACATCAAAAGAGAACTAAGAAACAAGTACTGAGTATGGTTTCCTGGAAAAAAACACCACGTACCAGACACGTACCTGACCACATCTTGCATACAGTAACTTTTGTGTGCACACAAAAGGAATTTTTTGGGGTTGATTAATTTTCTTAGTAGTATTAGGCATCCTGTAAGAAGTCTGGTCTGTTTAAAAAAAAAAACCTTTAAATTTAATGAGAAGCACCACCTGAATATGTTGTAATCATGCTGCAGTCTACCATATGCTAAGTACTATGCAATTTAGCATCATAAATATACTCACGACGGAAACAGCTACATTCCTCTACTGCACAATTTTCCATTCATATTTTCTAAGGTAAGACATATGTCTCTTCACACAGATTCTTCACATCATGATTATATATCATTGTTTTATGTGTATGAGAGGGAACTTTATATACTAAAGACCTTGGGGCAAGTTCCCACAAAGCTTAATCTGGCACGAGTACACTTGCTAGAAAAGGTGTGTCAGTCAACAGGAGGAAAATATGACAGAAAGAAAATCCTGTAAAGCTTTACACCAGTGGTTATGAACTTACCAGCATGGAAGAAGACAAGTACTTTGGAATTGGGGGAAGTACACGTTTTGTGTCAGACTAGACTGATAACTGAATAAATTATTCCTTCATTTAATTGACATGCCTAAGGATTCATCTGTGGATTCACCTCTTTGATTTCAGGAATCAGTGCAATTTTAATTATTTTAAGCTTTGAAGTGAACAGCATTGTTTGTCGACACTACCTTTAATTTTATTTTTGTTTTAAATTCAGATTTAGCTGCAGCAATTGAGTTGAAAAGAGATAGATTTGGAAAACTGCACTGAAACTTGATTGTAGGAGATTCGGGTTTTTTTTCCCCCCAGACGTTTGCGGAGTTAGCATGAGGGATCTTTGTGGGTTGTGTACAGTTTGCAGTAGAAAAGTATAGTTTACATGTTTATGAGGAACATAGAAAAAAATGTGATCTCCATAAACAGCCAAATGCAAACCAGGGAGCAAAATTAGGGCTCTATTTGAATAATGTGATTTTAATATTTTTTTAAAGGACATAAATTTGTACTTAGATGCATACAAACAAATGAGGTGGCTTGATTTTAGCAAAATAATCATTTTTTTGGTAGTTTTGCCAAAGTGATTTCTACAGATGTTAAATACTTACTTTTGCAACCTTGCAAAACTCCCAGAGTCGACACATAGTATCCTATAACTCCATTTCCTCTCCTTATCCTTTATAAGTAATTCCCCTCCTATTCCTTAAAGCATATTGTGCTTGCTCATGGTGATTGCTCTATTGAACCTGTTCTTACAACTGATGATCAGATTCATGCCTTGGATCTGTTTCCCGTTGGTGACAATGTGTTAATTCTTTGGCTTAACATTGATTATGGCCTAATGACATTGTGTACAAGTACCTGAATGTTTTGCATCAGGGAGGTTGAGGATGGTGCTGTGTGGGACTAGTTCTTTTCTCATCGAATCATAGAATGGTTTAGGTTGGAAGGGACCTCAAGGATCATCCAGCTCCAACCCCCTGCCATAGGCAGGGACACCTCCCACTAGAGCAGGCTGCTCAAGGCCTCATCCAGCCTGGCTTTAAACACCTCCAGGGAGGAAGCATCCACAACCTCCCTGGGCAACCCGTTCCAGTGCCTTACCACCCTCACTGTAAAGAACTTCCTCCTAACATCCAGTCTAAATCTCCCCTCTTCCAGCTTAAACCCATTCCCCCTCGTCCTAACATTACTAGACCGTGTAAATAGTCCCTCCCCAGCTTTCCTGTAGGCTCCCTTCAAATACTGGAAGGCCACTATAAGGTCTCCTCGAAGCCTTCTCCTCTCCAGGCTGAAGAGCCCCAACTCTCTCAGCCTGTCCTCATAGCAGAGGTGCTCCAGCCCTCTGATCATCTTCGTGGCTCTCCTTTGGACCCGCTCCAGCAGTTCCATGTCCTTCTTGTATTGGGGGCTCCAGAACTGCACACAGTACTCCAGGTGGGGTCTGACGAGAGCAGAGTAAAGGGGGAGAATCACCTCCCTTGCCCTGCTGGCCACACTTCTCTTGATGCAGCCCAGCACTCGGTTGGCTGTCTGGGCTGCATGTGCACACTGCCGGCTCATGTTGAGCTTCTCGTCGACCCAGACCCCCAGGTCCTTCTCCTCAGGGCTGCTCTCCAGCCATTCATCACCCAGCCTGTATCTGTGCCTGGGATTGCACCGACCCAGGCGCAGGATCTTACACTTGGCCTTGTTAAACGTCATGAGGTTGGCCTGGGCCCACCTCTCCAGCCTGTCCAGGTCCCTCTGGATGGCATCCCTGCCCTCCAGCAAGTCAGCTGCGCCACACAGCTTGGTGTCATCTGCAAACTTGCTCATAGTTTGGTAAGAAGAATTTCTTGCAGTCAGAAGAGTCATACAATGTAAAACTGATGCAAGTGTGATAAAAAAACAGGTGAAATATGCTTTGCACTATGGTATATCTGAAGATATACAAGCTGTTTCCTCGTGGTTCCAAGTCAGCATAAGATTTTGGGAAGGGGTGAAGCTCAGCAACTCCAGGCCTTATTTAAATAGGCACAGTACTACTGCCAGCATTGGAGGTGGTTAGTGGGATCCCAGGCTGAGGACTTGGGCAAAGAATACTGCTTTCTTTTCTTGGAATTTGTTAAAAATAATGACTACCTCCACACAAAAAAAGTCACCAAAGGTCTGCATATGTGACCACTGAAAGTTAATTTCCATACTATTGCTGCTGTATGAACTCTTTCTGAGTACGTATGACCTGCCAGTCTTTCAGGCTGGAACATAGTTACGCCCTGCATAGCACATGCCTCCTTTTTAAACAGCATTCTTTGTAGCCAGTGGCAGGCCAACTGCTTAGCATACGAAGAATGACATTTGAAGGTGCTTTCCATTTTATTTTGAATTTTTCTGGTTCATTTCACAATGTTTCTAATAATGCAATTTTTTGAAAACGTTTTGCCCTGCAGAGTGAGCCAACTCTGACTTTTGTTCTTTCATGTGAGGAGAATGGATAGAAACATTTTAAAAGTAAAGGACGTAGTGACTCTAGAGCTCCTGGTTTGCCAGGAATCATCCTGAGCAGATGTGATATTTTGAGCTAATTTATTTTTTTTCCTCTTTTTCTGTTGAGTGGATGTCAAATTGAGAACAAGCAATTCCAAACCACCTTTTATGTTCAAGATATCCCTTCGACTGTTCACACAGATGGCTGCCTAGGTAACCACAGCCCATTCAGGGCTCAACATAGGTTACAATGAGAGTAAAATTAAGTGGAAAGGACTTAGAATAGGAAGCTGAGTAACTTCAGCACCCACATCTCCCAAGTTCAAAATCGCATTGATTAGAACAAGTGGGATATTTTATCTCTGCAACAGATAACAGCAAATTTTCCTCCTCTCCAATCCACAGAACAAAGAGTTTTGTGCTCTTCTGTGAGACATCAGTGTCTGTGGGTTACTTGGTGGAAGTGAATAACAAGGGAAGTATTTTTTTTCCTCTTGGGAATAACACTGCCATTTGTTTAAAGCAGATGGCAAAAAGGATTAAATCACATTTCAGTCTAATACCAAAGTGAAAAATATGTCATTATATGTCATCTGCTATTAGTATACTTTGAGTAACACCTGCTTTTTAGCCCCGCAGCACTAGAGTTTTGCAGTTCTGCTACTAATTTTCTCATGTCAAAATACTTTTCCTTATTTCTGAATATAACCACAGTAGCTACAGCAGTATTACATAACCTTTTAATTAAAGCAGTTAATGACGTTCTGGTTTTATTTTGTGTGCTAATTTAAGTGCAGAATTTCCTGTTTAATGCCTGTCTGATTTTATTATTTCTAGTATCTTCTCATTCAGAGTTCATTCATTAGGAGGGAGGTTTTAAACTGTACACATCTATGTGATGTTGAATGGAGTACAGAGATTCCCTTTCTTTTGAGGTGCTACTTGTATTGGTGTAAATGTCCTCACCATCCTCAGTGTTTACTTGAAGACTTCTTAAACAGCCATAAGATCATGGTTAAGTCTTTTTTCATTTTCCTGATATTTATGGTTCCAGGAACTTCAGTGCAGTGTTTCTTGAAGTCAGTGGAATTACTGGCATCAGTGGAAGTGGAATTTGAATGAGGGTAAAGAGGCTCTTCAGAGAGACTTGGATAGGCTAGATCAATGGGCCAACATTGATGGGATGAGTTTCAACAAGGCCAAATGCTGAGTCCTGCACTTAGGTCACAACAATCCCAAGCAATGCTGCAGGCTTGGGGTATTGTGGTTGGAAAGCTGCCTGGCAGAAAGGAATCTGTGGGTTGTAATTGTAATAGACAGGAGTGGAATATGAACCAGCAGTGTGCCCAGGTGGCCAAGAAGGCTAATGGCATCCTGGCTTGTATTAAAAATGCTGTGTCCGGCAGGAGTAGGGAGGTAATTGTCCCCTTGTACTCAGCTTTGGTGAGACCAAACCTCGAGTATGGTGTTCAGTTTTGGGCACCACAGTACAAGAGAGATGTGGAGGTGGTACTGGTGCAAGTCCAGAGGAGGGCAATGAAGTTGGTGGAGGGCCTAGAGAGTAAGTTTTTTGAGGAGCGACTGTGGGAGCTGGGGCTGTTTAGTTTGAAAAAGAGGAGGCTGAGGGGAGACCTCATTGCTGTCTACAGCTGCCTGAAGGGACATTGTGTTGAGGCTGGTGCTGGTCTCTTCTCACAGGTAATTAGAGACAGAACATGGGGAAACAGCCTTAAGCTGAGACTGAGTAGGTTCAGGTTAGATATCAGGAAGAAAGTTTTTTGTGGATAGAGTAGTCAGGCACTGGACTCTGGATGTGTATAAAGGTCGTTTGGATGGGGTCTTTAAGGATATAGTTTAGGGATGAACCTTGCAGAGTAGGGTCATGGGTTGGACTTGGCTATCCTGAGGGTCTTTTCCAAACTGGATGTTTCTGTGATTCTGTGATTTGGATCATGTCTTTTGCACACAGATTTATTCTTTACTCAGGTAAGGTTGTTCCAATAGATATGGGTCTCAGGGAAGTAGGGGGAGGTATAGGAGCACATTTTGAAGCAGAAGATCCTGGTCAGGGCATCTTTTGTCAGAGTTCACAGTGAGGCAGATCAAGCTCACGGTTGTGCAGAGCTGAGACTGTGCTGCAAGTCCACAGGGAAAGAGCTGATCTCTCAGAAAAAGCAGTCATAAAGTGAGAGTCTTACTAATTGTTTTTTGATGTCAGGAAGATACCTTGGGAGGTCTGTGTTTTCATCAGGTAAGGTGATCTGTAGGTGGAGACTTGGTGGCATGCCCTGCTTTAGAACATTAAAAATGTTTTGTAATGGAGCTAGAGCCTGAAATAAATATAGAAGTATGAATAAATAATGCATCCTAATGCATGGGAGAAGCTGTTCCTGCATGATCAAATTTTGCAAGATACTGAGTATGCAAACACACCCTGTAAAGTCATGCAGCTGAATCACTAAGTACATCTGTCTGGCTTATTTTGACAAGTATAATCTCATTTTAATTATTTAGTGTAATAATTTACATATTCTAGGAAGTACCCTGTAGTATGTTGTGTAAAACCAATGAAGTCTTAGAAACATAAAATCTTTTCAACAGCATTTACCACTGAATATTTATTGAGAGACTAAGGAAGATGGCCTGTCTTTTACCGACATTCGTCACAGAAGCATCTGATTGCCTTCTGTACAAGTCAAGTTTAGAATCATAGAATCACAGAATGGTTTAGGTTGGAAGGGACCTCAAGGATCATCTAGCTCCAACCCCCTGCCATAGGCAGAGACACCTCCCACTAGAGCAGGCTGCTCAAGGCCTCATCCAGCCTGGCTTTAAACACCTCCAGGGAGGAAGCATCCACAACCTCCCTGGGCAACCCGTTCCAGTGCCTTACCACCCTCACTGTAAAGAACTTCCTCCTAACATCCAGTCTAAATCTCCCCTCTTCTAGCTTAAACCCATTCCCCCTCGTCCTGACATTACTAGACCGTGTAAATAGTCCCTCCCCAGCCTTCCTGTAGGCTCCCTTCAGATACTGGAAAGCCACTATAAGGTCTCCTCGAAGCCTTCTCTTCTCCAGGCTGAAAAGCCCCAACTCAGCCTGTCCTCACAGCAGAGGTGCTGCAGTCCTCTGATCATCTTTGTGGGTCTCCTCTGGACTTGCTCCAGCAGTTCCATGTTCCCCAGCAGTTGCCATAGTCAAACTGCTGGGGAAGATTTCATGCAGTATCATGTTCTGTCTTCCCAGATGCCATAGAAAACTTTCCTTTGGGTTTAAACTTCCCTTGGGATGGTAGAAGGTTAGAGCCATGGTGCTGTTATGGAAGTTGATTTTAGTTTAATCGAAATAGCAGGACTTCTAGCGGTTACTTGCTGAGATTCCTTGAGTGTCCTTTGGAAATTTGATCTAGAGGTGGAATATAAATGATGCAGAAATAAATATGATCTGACTGTACTTGTTTAGGGTATAAACATAATAAAACCAAAGAAAACTGTGTGCCTTTATAAGTAGTTGAATATATTTCTCATCAAACAATACACAACATACTGGGAACTAGTATATTTAGCAAGGGTGAAAAGATAATTGGTTTTCTTTTTTAAATGAGGTTGAGAATTGCAGGATAGTTGTTACTGACGTCAAGAATGGCAGAGAAGCTGTCTCCTACGCAGAGGATTTTGCTATTATAGCATGGCAGCAACAGGAAATCAAGGTGAAAGACTTTAGTATTAAACACAGTCAGTTTTGAACTGATAGTGACAATGAGTGCAGGAGGGTGTTTTAAAACATAACATCATGCTTTTTCTGCTGTGGAGTGGTGGACTGGGATTGGTACAGAGCTGCAGCATACGAGGCAAGGGCACAGAAAGGCACCCAAGGGAGCTGGACCGCAGCAGAGCTGGGATCTGCAGAGGTGTATCTTCTGGGACGAAAGAGAGAAAACTTTCAGTAAAGTCAAGGTAGAAGGAAATGGTGATAAATTTGAGTGAGACCAGTGTTACCCACAGCGCAGAGAAGAGGGAACAGAAAAAAGAGATGTGGATCCAGGTACTTCTCATGCACTGAAGGGAAACATTTGGCTGAAGAGAAGATGGCATGTACTTGTGCTTCTTTTCTTACTTTGATATACAATTTTCCCTTTAGCTTTTATACAGACTGCTTTCACAGCAGTTATACATTCACAGTGAACTTAGCAAACAATTAAAAAGGGCAACCGTTTCAAAATGTTTGATCACACTGAAAATCCCCATACTTCTAATGCAAAACCTGGGCAATGTGCAACTTTTAGATTTTTGCTGGGTTTTTTTTTTCTTTTTTTTTTTTTTTTTCCAGTGACTGCAAGAAGAGAATATCAGTGCGTGTGCTTCTCACCAGCCTGACAAAAACGTGGTTAAAAATGGCTATGCTGTACTCAAAATGCAGTGAAAAATTAGTGACTATTTTCCTGTGTCTTGAGCTCAACCTCTCGCTCTTGCAGTAATGTCCACAGTTTTTCCTGCATTGTGATGGTTTGGGTGTTACCCTCCTCCCCCAGCTCTTTGTAAAATCACCCAGACTAGACTCAGGAGCTCTGGAAATTGAATGAAGCTTTATCTTTACAGCTTAGCACAATATACAAGCAAATATTTACAATATATACATAAATATACAAGTTAAAAAGGTAATACAGAAACACAACAGCCCTCCCAGAAATCAGAGTCCCCAGGATGGGGTCCCAACCACCCTTCCACCTTCCTCCCACCCCTCTATCTTACCCCAGACTTTGCCTTACGCTCAAGGTAGTTTGGAGTGTTGGCTAGGGGGTTAGGAAGCAGATGGATTAGTCACACAGATGGCAGGTTAGGTTAAGAGAGAAGTGCAGCCCAAAAAGCCCAGGGAGAGACTCTGTTATCTGTGTTTGTGTTTTTGTTCTTATACATCTCAGCAAGCCTATGAGTGAAGTAGACATCACCATTGTTTCCTTTTCACAGCCTATAATTTAATTCTTCTCACCAAAACATTCTAGCTAGCTTCAAACTAGCACATGCATTAATCGGCAGCCAGCAGCTTCTGTTAAAGCATAAGATTAGCATGTAATTGATCCAGTTGATTTGAAACTGGTGCTTCCCCTGAATTTTTGCTTTTCCAGCAATTCTGTATATTGGCTTAGCGTACCTCTGCCACTTGCTTCGAGTGTTGATCTCATTAGCTTCTATAGTAAGAAGTGATGGGTCTGGTCTGGTTTTGGGAAGCTACCATGAAAAACCCAAGGTGCTTAGGAGGAGACCTGAGAGTGTTTTATACGTGACCTCAGTGACTTCCATAACAGAGTTGTGCCCCTTGTCTGCTCGTGAAAATGTGTGCCGAAGTCCTGAGCATGCTTCTTTGCACTGTGCCTAAAAGACTGTGCAAAAGCTGGGGACTAAACCAATTGTTTGCCAAGGTCTTTGATGTAATGTTTATTTAAAAGCAAAATTGTAGCTTAAAAAACCAGCCTCAAACCATCCATAAAATATGATGCAGAGTTAATCAGTACAATAACGTTTGTCTGTGGTAACAGAGAGCTCAAAAAAGTAGTTTTGATGTGTAAATGTCCCCTTTAGTTTCAAAGGGAGCGAATTAATGTGCCAGAGAGACTGCTTTTCAGGGTTAATGTGAACTGTTTCTGTCTTGGGGTATGGAATGAGAGGAAGCTTCATTGCATCGTTTTACATGCAAGGTGCAAATTGGAAGAGCAGGCAAAGGAGGTGTGAGGATGTGCTGTACCATGGTTTCATTGCTGAGTCTTTGGAAATGCTGTTTCAGCCTGTAACTTAATGGGATTTCTGTTTCTCCATAAAACATGCTTGCTGACTGCAGTTTGGTTTGACTTCAGCCTGCTGGCCAAATGTCTTCTGCAGATCATGGGCTTGGGGCGGGGGGCAGGAGGGGGGAATAGTTGCAGCCCACTTCAGATACGGCCACTTTAGACACCAGAATTGAAGAGCCTTTCCCATCCTAACGTGAATGGAGTTTCCCTGTGCTTCCCTGCCACTGTTGTCGGTGGGTGGACTAGATGCTGGTATACCCCTGGAGAGGTGCCCAGTGCCAACGTGCTGCTGTATTGGGTGGAGCAGTGACCCTGTGCTGGAAGCTGTCATGTTCCTTGTGATTCTTTGTAGGGAGGGTATTTTTAGGGGTTTTATGTTTATTTTCTCGTGGTCATTTGAGTGCAGTTGTGTTTAATGAGCTGGAAAAAGAAGTGGGTCAATAAAACATGTTCACTGTTACTGGAATACCTGTTGGACTCTGTGTGTGTCTTGTAATTGACCATCTAAAGCTTCAAAGCTCAGCACAAAGACAATTTAATGGTAATTCATACCTAAATAAATTAATACTAAGCAGAAGCAGGCAGCTTGCAGGCAGCTTGCAGGCAGTATGCCCTGCTGAAATGAGGATGTGGGTATTTAATGTACAGACAGTTTATGATTTCAAGTGAGAACTATTTTTAAGTCTTTCTTACTGATACGCATTTAAACCCAGCATGCCAAAAATAGTTTAGAAACTGTGTGCTTTAAAGCCAATACAACTGGTATCATAGCCATGTAAGTAGGTTAAAATTTTACATTATTTCAACCTAGAGGCGTGCTGTGGAGAATCTCTGCATGAAGACAGGCTGAGGGAGCTGGGGTTGTTCAGCCTGGAAAAGAGGAGACTCCAGGGAGATCTAATAATAGCAGCCTTCCAGTACCTGAAGGGGGCCTACAGGAATGGAGAGAGGCTGTTTAAAAAGGCCTGTGGTAATAGGACAAGGGGTAATGGCTTCAAACTAGAGAAGAGCAGATTTAGTTTGGATGTGAGGCACAGGTTCTTGACCATGTGGGTGGTGGAACATTGCAACAGTTTGCCTGGGAAGGTGGTTGGTGCCGTGTTGCTGGAGATGTTCAAAGTGAGGCTCGACAGAGCTCTGGGCAACCTGATCTAGTTGAGGATGCCCCTGATTACTGTAGAGTGGGGGTTGGACTAGATGGCCTTCAGAGGTCCCTTCCAACCCAGACCAGATTCTGTGGTTCTGTGGACTTGATGTTAAAGTACTATCACTGGCCATGTCTCAGCTTGGGATGTTTTTGAAGCTTTTTTTCCTTCGGTGTCACTGTGTTATCAATCAATGTGAGTATAATTTACTGGGCTTGAATAAAAGAAAAGGTGGCTGCATCATCACATGACTTCAAAACCTGGAGCTTTAAGAAAAGTATAAAATAAATCAGTTGGAACCACTGTAGAGCTTTATGATAAGGAGTTTTAGCAGAATAACTGTAAATTTTCTCTTCGCCAAGAATTTGGTACAAATTCTCTAGAACAAACTTCTCTAAAGAATTGTGAGGAAAAGCCTGAAAATTAATTGCATTTTTTTTACCTAAGCCAACGATTGAACAAAGAACAGAAGCATGCAGAATAGTGCCATTTCCAGCAATTTTTCCAAAGTACAGATGTGAAGAAGAGTTGTGTTTGTCGCGGAGGGGTATTCCGCCGCCTACGCCGATTTGTGGTGGAGGGGAGAAATTAATAAATGCGAGATAATATGTATAAAAATATGTGTTTATTAACTTCAATATTCTGAACTCTCACCACCCCCGACCACTGTATATTAATATTAAAAATATTCTACACAGTCATGGAAACATTATGGGATTAATACCACACTATAACTTATTAATAACCAGCAAACATTCAAAACTATAAACAGAGAGAGGAGTTTCCCCGCGGCTTAATGCCGCGTGGGGTCTACATACTATTTGCCCAGCAGAGTGGGCTGAATCTATGTCAGGAGGCAATAGGAATTACAGAGGCATTAAAGCATTTACTCACAATTCTAAGTAATTATCAATAATCACCCTCCAGGGCTATGTCACAGCCTATTACTAGTGTCCAAATCTTCAGGGGAGCTTTGCCTGTGGACTTTGAGGCTGGAATCCTCCCGACTTCAGGGGAAAGGAGAATCTTCCTGGCTTCTGGGGAGATGACAGTCTCTGACCTTGTCTCCTGGCTTCTTCTGGATGCTGTGTCCAGGGAATTCGTAGGCAGGACCTCAGGTGCAGGAGAAGGATGCCGTGTAGTCTGAGCATGGTCTTACGCTTGCTGGTAAGCTGATCGTGTCCAGACAAGGGGGGTCTGCTTCCTGGTAACTCGGTGGCAATAGCGCTTACCAGGCAGTGACAAGGCAGCGAGCATACATGGCTGCCCGGGAGACATGGGAGATTCTGTCTCCATAATAACGGCAAATAGGCACAAGCAAGAGACTGATGAATCTAAAGCCTCATAATGAGTGAATGTGCCTGAATGTGAGCGATTGTGAGCAAGGGGGGTCCGAGCACGGGGCCTGAGCGTGAGCGAGTGCACGTTGGTGAAGCAAGAGAGCAGAAGCAATGGAGTCAGAGCACATTGTTTACCTGTGTGCCTCTATTTATCAGCTGTGGGCCGAGATTAATGGCCCTTTGGACACTAGAATGACCAATTGGGGTTTGGCAGTCAGCCAAACAATACCATAATAGGCAAAATCACAAGTCTAGTACCCCCAAATATGGGGAGAGCATGGGCTAGGCGTGTGGGGCTTACACAACCCGTTTACAACCACCTTATACAACCTGTTTACAACCTGGGCCTTAGGCAGGCCAGACTTTGTGGCACCAGGCCTATTGTGCCCCTTTCATGCTTGTTTATCCATTTAATGTGTTTACCCCTGGTTTGGGCAGAAAAACATGTCCAGGCAGGGCAAGGCAAAAAATAAGCCTATTTTCAGGCCTACAGGCCCTCCACAACAGTGTTGCAGACCAGACTCATCATAGACTTCGAATTCTTTCTGTTCTCTAGCTTGTATGTGAAAAAAAAAAAGGGCACAAAAATTGATGAGATTAATTAATGTCAGATCTATTATGATCTAATTACTCATCTGCTTCTTGTGAAAAGTGCTCTTATTCATGAAGGTGCTTGCTTGCCTAGGAAATGCAGCTGCTGCTTTTTCCATGGGGTTGGGCTGGTTAGAAGAAAATAGCAGCATTAAAATTCTCAGATTGATTTCTTGCCTTATTCAGTCATCTGGGAAGATGACATCCTTCACAGCTTTAGGATCAAAATATTTTTCCCTGTGTTTTTTGAGACTCAGAACTAAATCCAGATGCTGTTACAAAACTAGATTTGCTGAGGTGCAAAGGTTTCTTTTCTTGTAGCTGAGACCTTGACTTGCAGTGAAAATGTTGGAAATTGGCCTGAGATCATAAAGGCTATTAAGAGTTGTCCACCTTTTCTGTATCAAGTGGTCTGAATAGACACAGCAGCAGTGGTGTCTTGGCTGTTTGAGGGCAAAGGGCTGTGCTGCCCTGGTCCAGTGCTGCTAAATGATGTTCAGTTTCTTTCACCAACAGTCAGAACCATAAATGACTGAAGCAGTGGTACAGAAATTGGGAAAGTCTTAGTAGACACTGGAAAAAAAAGCAAGCAAGCCTTATCGTTGTGCCTTTTGCCAAGAGGAAAGGGAGAGAGGCAGGTGCCTGGAGTTCCCTGAGGCATCAGCTGTCGCTAGTGAATCTGAATGCAGACCATTGGGAGCATCATTAGGGGCAAAGAGATGCTGTGGGATATACCAATGAAAACTTTCAGTGGGGCTCGTGGGAATTAGGCTGCCATTTGCTATGGAACTGAAATGGCGAGTGAGAGCCTGTTCACCTTGAATTCCTTTGAATATTGCAGACCAGTAGACTTAGTACCACCTTCTAGGTGTCTGCTGGTGCTTTGCATTCATTATGCATGAGTGCAAACGGGGGGGGGGGGGGGGGGGGGGATTAAAACACAGCAGCTCTGCCATTTCAAATAGCACTGGTCTGAAGTTGATGTGTCAGCTGTCAGTCCAGATGAATTTGGTATAAAAACTAATGCCAGTTATTATAAATAAATGGTAAGCTCCAAACCTAACTCTTTTCAGAGGAGTAATGGTTTTGAGATTCTTCTAACGTATTTGTTGCTGAAAGCAGCTTAAAACTCTCTTCATTTAATGAAATTTTATTTTGTAAAGAGGCCAGCACAGATCTCTGAAAATCAGAACAAATTAACTCAGTGTATAGATGCAGTTTCTGCAAAACCCGTGTGTTGAGTTCTCCCTTCCTGTTTTTTTTCCTTCCCTTTTTTGAAGCAGCTGACCATGGAGAAATCTGGCCTATCGAACTTGACCTGACCTCAGACCTGACCCAGCTTTAAGGAGGAGTTTGAACCAAAGGCCTCCTAAGATCTTTTCCAATTATTCTGTGATGCTGTGAAATTAGGGTCAGAGATGAAGAATGAAAACCGAGAGCTTTCTGTTAAAAACAGAGACCTGAGAGGTTGGGGTATTTTTTGCCTGGAGTATTTCCTAGTACCTTCCTGTCCTTCCCCTTAATCATCACTGTGCACACTCCAGGCTTACCTGAGGAGCTCTGATCCTCGGGGAAGAGAGAGGCAGGGTAAAGGAGAAAATCCCTGGCGTTTATTTGATGTGGAAGCGCTTACATCCTATCACAACAGAGAGAAGGTGAGAATCACTGTGACTAATGAGTTGTTTACTTGGCATTTGTCACATCCTCCCCGCCCCTCCCAACAGGAGCAAAGGCTGTTTGGTCTGGTATGTATTGATCTCAGATTTCTGCAAATGCCATTGCTTTGTCCTTCACCTTCCGAGCAGTTTATTCGCTGCCACTAATCCTGCCTTTTAGTGCTATAGGAAGGGGGGCAGGGAATGTTAGTTAGGATGTGGAATGCCGATTTTTTTCCCCTTTCCACATGCAACACTACCATGTTTTTAGCCAGAAGCGCTGTCGCTTCTCTGAGTTTGGACCCAAGACCCTGTTAGAAGAACTGAGGTCCCCTTAAAAAAATTACTGTGAAAGCTAGCCCCATGTACTGCAGGCCTGCACTCAGCCTTTTTTGCTATATTTGGGTTGCCTGGAAAGGTATTTTTATTTTGGGGAAGCTGCAGTTTCCTGATGCCTATCCTTGTGGTACCAGAGGTGAATTACTGGAAAGTGAGGAGAAACCGGGGTTTGGTTTTGATGGTGGATTTTGGCAGTATGTGCCTTCGTGTGTGCGACCATTTGATTTTCCAGAATTTTGTAAGAAACGGCCTCCAAGTGCTTGTGAGAAAGTTGTTGAAGACGACAAAACAAGAGGGAATGGCTGTTTTCTTCAGTTAAAGAAATGGTCCGGCTTGAGATAAAAAGAAGAAAAAGCTGGACTTAAGTGGTAGTTTGTGTAGTATTGCTGGGTTCATCAAGCAACCTGGCCCAAAAATACTGAAGTGCTATTACAGGTTACCTAATACTTGTTCTCCAGCTGACCTGTGAAATGAACCCCAAAACTCATGCAGAGTTATGAAGTAGGTATGTCCTATTACAGCGCTGGGTGCAGGGAGGATCGCTCCATCAGTCCTGCACACCCCATGCTGGCACAAGTCACACGAGCATGCATATTCATAATAAGAGGTAGGGTTATTACAGTTATATCTTGGAGTTCGTTAACATAGGTATTTTCCCATTCTCCATCCTGGTTCCAACCCACCCTGGTGGTCTTGGATGGTTATCTGAGATGAACACCAGCACAGTCTTCCTCACAGGGTCTTTTCATATTTGGTCAACAGACCCCTCTTTATTGCTGATGTCAGGATATCTCTGCTTCTCCTTTATCTCCTTCCTCCTTTCCTTAGTCACTGCAGGCCTGGGCCTTTACAGGATTACCTATCACAGATCTCCAACTAGTAGCTGCAGACACTTCGGCAGTAGTTGTTATTTGGGTTTGCATGTTATCAACTGACCACTATAAACATTTCTACAAAGTTTGGTATTTTATGGTTTACTACAGACACCCTCAAAAATGTGCATCTGGTCTGTAAGGCCCTTTACCAGCACTCCTTGGTCTTTCTTACATCACACCCTCAAGCACATTCCTCTTTGCCGAGGAGCAAAGAGGAGCAAAGTTTGACCAGCCCAGCATTGAAGAGTGTATTTTTCTGGTCTGCTGATCAGTTTTTGACTAGGGTGTGAGTAGTGCAGACGGGGATCAGGAAGGAGCTACCTGGAGTGTCGCAGGAGAAGTTTGAGAAGTTTGACCAGCCCAGCATTGAAGAGTGTATTTTTCTGGTCTGCTGTTCGGTTTTTGACTAGGGTGTGAGTAGTGCAGCCGGGGATCAGGAAGGAGCTACCTGGAGTGTTGTAGGAGACGTAATTTTTGCATAACTGAGCAACAGTTGTTAGTAACAAGTATAAAATCCAGAGGCCAGAATGCAGTGAGAAGACATTAATTCATGTCTGCTGCAAAAGTGTGAGGGAGCAGAGATCTGTGAGCCTCACAGAGGAGCCCGTGGAAAGTATTAGCTACAGCTCAGCTTCATTAAAGCTTGGGAAGTCTTTTCTGCTTGAAGAAAGAATTCTGTTCCGTAGGGGTACGTGATTAAAAAATGTGAAGGCTGTGTCCAGGTACATTTAGCTTCTCTTGCCCTTTCTGTACAAGAAGCGCAGGAGCAGGACAGCGGGCAGAGAAGTGCAGGCAGGGAGAAGCGCAGGCAGGCGCGGGCAGTGGGAGGGAGGCCTTTGGCCGGGTGCTGGTGAGGCGAGCGCTGGTCTGGTGGGTGCGCTGTGGAGCTGAGCGCAGCCTGCCTGGAGGGCTGGACGGGAGCGGCGCAAAGAGGTTAAGTGCTGCATTTAAAGCAAGGGCGTAATACAAAACTGTTTGTGTGGCTGATGCTGGGTAGATGAGTTAAATCACAATGAAGTCGGCTCGTAAAAGGACGGTGTTCCTTATTCACTTAGGTCTTGATCCATAATGAGTTCTGGCTGCAGAGTGAATGGGCCTGGAGAGAAGGTGGAGAGGTACCTATGAGTGTCCTGGGCTGCCTGAAGAGCCCAGGAGAGTTTCTCAGCTGTCGCTTTATGGTGTCTTTGTCTGCATGGATAATTTGGTGGTGTTGGGGTTTTTTTTGAGCATCTTCACATCTCAGAGTTCTTTAGTACGCAGCAGATGATGCTTTCAAGGGTAGCTCTGGAGGTTTCTTCCTGGTTTTGGGAATGCATTTGAAGAGGATTCCCTCACCATTCTCCTGTTTGGGGCCAAGGGCAGCTAGTTACTCCATGCTGTATGAGAGAGCTTGGTGGAGGCTTCTTGGCAGCTGTTGGTGCTCTGCATACCAAGAAACTGTTACTGGTTGGTGGATTGGTCCCCATGCTCCACTCTTCTTTCACCTAAGGTTGTTACGACCAATGCTGGCCGTTCTTCTGCCCTTCCTGAATGACGGTTTTCAGGGCACATCATGCTGCCTCCTGCAAGATACCAGTTGGTCTCCTGGCTCAGCTGCTTCCAGCAGGCACCCTCCCCAGTGGCAGGCTGGGTATGTCAGCTGGGCAACACATTGTGCTTTTGTTAGGCAGAGCCTGTGTTGAGTGCCACCTGAAGTGCAGCCAAACCTAGTCACTTCACTCCTCAGTTGGATTAAGGGCTGCCACTCATCACCCGAGCAGCCCCTGGGCTCTCACGAGTGCTCTCCTGCTGTTCGGGTTCTCTGATTGCAACAGATTTTTTTTCCCCTTTAAATAATGAGAGTTAAAAGGCAGCTAAACTAGCAACAAATAATTTGTAGCGGCAGAAGCTGGTATGTTTTTCTAGAATGCTGCCTCCACTGCTCAGCTTTGCTGCTTAGAGTTGTAACAGTTAATGAGAAATGGTTTGGAAACAGCTAATGTTTTAATGGGTGAAGCAATTACTGTTTTGTTTTGGTGGTGAAAAATAACTGCATGTAAAGTGTTTAGTTTCTAGGTTTTTCAAATTTGTAGTTAGGCTTCTCCAATTATGTACTTAATAAACTTTGGGAACAGATCTTTCAAATAAGTACTTCCTGCCTGGCATTCGTATGCACGTGGCTTTGTTAAGGTGCATAGACTCACGGGACTTACGAAGGAATATTAATGTAAGCAAAATTGTGCTGAAGTACAAGTGTTCAGAAGTTGAGGGCCTTTCACTGCTACAGCTCTTCTTTAATAAATAAACCAGCAGTAACCAGTTTCCATTGAAATAAGCAGATGTTGGCTATTTCTGATTTCCTCTGTGGCTGCAAATTGTAATCTCTTTCTAATATGGCTATCAAAAAGAAATAAATGTAGAAGTAATCTTTAACAAAGCAGGGCTCTTAGATTGTTAGGGAATCCTGCAAATAAGTAATGTGCAATCAAGACTTTGGGTTTTTACCAAGCATGAAGCTTGATCCTTTAAATCCAGTGTAAAATAGTAAAAACCACGAGGGAATTCATGATTAATTTTCTTAACATTCTGTGTTGTCCCACAGTGAGCAAGCACGACTTGTTTGTAAATACCTTGGCCCGCCACTGACCCTGCAATTTCAGCAGCAAGTATAACATACATGTAGCTTATGCTAGTAGCCAAAGCCCCAAAGCCTATTTGCACCCCTTTCAGGGGTGTGAATAGCAAGGAGAAGACAGTGAAGGCAGATGTGTTCTTACATGCCCATTGCATAATCATCTCCCGTGGCAGGGAGCAGCCAGGGAGACCAGGCTTTGCAGAGTGCTTGCAACCTTATTCTGCCTTAAACTCCTGACCTGGTGAGCTAGACTGATGGAAGTACTGAATGTGAGTGAATGCCATTTCAAATTGTCACTAGTTACAGTGACATACATAGGGTATAAAACCCCAAAGATTTCTTGTATAGTAGATTTTTGTTGCAGAGACATATGAGAACAGAGCAAGTGTGAAATGTCTTTCTTTAAACTCTTTACATGAACAATAAAGGCTCAAAGGACTCCAGTGCTGAGATTGCTTGCACCTGGTGCTACCTGTGCTATGGGAGGAGTGTCAAGCTCCCCTCCTTGCAGCAGAGTCCTTTTGAAGTGGAAAGAGTGAAAAGTTAACTCTGATATGTCCTAGCAGGAGTTGCTTGGGCCAAGACTACAGTGAGAAGTGTTGCAGCCTGTCTAGCAGACTTTTCTCATCTCTAGGTACAAGGGAACAACACATGCCTTTATTATGCAGGTTTTTTTGTTTGTTTGTAGTTAATTGCTTTGCAAAAATACTGATGTAGAAAAACCAGCTACCAAGGCGTAGGTCCTAAGGGCTTGGTGTAGTACAGAAAGCTGACTAGGGAGAAAACTGAACCATGGTTATTTTTTTTAGAGTAATTCACTTGTCATCACAAAAGCTTTCAGAGCTCAATGCTGGGGAAAATAATACCCAAGTCTCTGCATTTATGGGAGAAAATTGGGAACCTAAAAAAAAAAAAAAAAAAAGGTGAAGATCCTTGCAAAATAAGTTCTTAGTACTTGGATGCAAATATTATCTCCTTGTCAAACATCTGTCTGGTTAGTGAAGTGTGGGCATGAATTTCTTTCAGTGTAAAAACAATGGCGATGATCATCCCTTGCAAGACAGACTTGAACAGATCTCAATAAATTTGGGTAAGATACCTCTCACCATGCTGTAATGTAACTTGTAATACAGCAGCATTTTCTATTTTAGACATGTGTAGTGAACTAGAGAATGGTGCTAATAAAAAAAGTCAGAATTTGCTTTTTCTGATGGTAAAGGCATGGAAAAAGATGCATTGTCACATGTCCTTCTCTTGTGCCTTACAGATCTGAATGCATTGCAGACCCAAGGTCTCCAAACAAGCTCTCCAGACCAGGGATACATCCACCCACCACAAGTAGATGTGCTGCTGCTGGACCACCACCAGCCTGAGAGCCTACAGGATACAGAAAGTGGAGGCAGAGTAGAGGAGAAGATTGTTTACCTCTAATGGCTTGTTTTCCAATCTCAGTAGCACTTTAGAGATATAATCGTGTTTGCTTTTCTAAACATCCATAGTTGCTTTCTGTATGATCAAATGGCTTTATAGTATTTAATTTTCAAAGCAAGATTTTTTTCCCATGATAAATACAACAATTAAGTTATTCTAAAGCGTTTAAAAATAGTCTTTAATTTATGACATGATTCCATATGCTTTGCAAGAAGCAGTAGTTAGTAGGGGAGATGTAACATTCTGGAATTGCAGAGATGCCAGCAAGAGCTGTGAAAGCTGGGGTTGATTTTCTCTTGAGTCTTGTTTTTGAAAGAGCAAGCTGAGAGAGGTGGGCCTGCTCTTTGAGATTTCAGAGTATGGGTCAGTAACCTTCTGACAGTTGTGGCATAACATGAAAAGACAGCAATGTTAGGACAATGGCTATAATCATTGTTGAAATGTACTACCTTAATTATCAGATTGTTTTCCTTATCCTCTGGCTCAGGAACTGCTCAGAAGAGGATGTTTTTTACAGTCTCTGTAAATTGCATAGAACCGCATAATTGTAAGTGTATGTTTGTGTCCTGAAGTATCTCATTGTTTTGGTAGTACTGGCATTTTCTATGCAGAGATGCTGTAAATCAGTTTGTTATTGTATTATAACTGTATTTGTTTTCAGTAAGTGCCCTCGCACATTAAAATTCACCAGATGAAACTATCTTTCTGGTAAAAAAAAAACAAAGGGGATAAATAGTAGACTTTTAGTTAACCGAACCCTTCTGAAACTCTTCTTCTTTCCCATGTAGGAGCCAACCAGGTTCCTGCTTTCAGATTCCCAGAATCATTTGTGTGTTAGGCAGTAAGAAACCAGAACCTGTTCTGTGCCTTTTTTGTCTTTCAGAAATATTTGTACACTTACCTTGAAATAAAGTTCTGTTCATTTCTGCAAGATTATGCATTTGATTCATTGTTATATTCTCTAAAATAAAGTTTGAAAACAGGAAGGAAAAAAAAAATTAAATCTCATTGCCTGGCTTATGCTCTGCCCTGCTATAGATGTGTCTGCCGTGGTTCAGTACACCCAGAGCTCTGCTTCAGGCGCTTCGTCTGGAAAGACCAAAGACATGCCGATTTGAGCACTCACAGGTAGCCACCTGGACTAGCCAACTGCTGCTTGGTTCAGCTGATGAGACTGGCAGTGATGCAGTGGGGATGCAGCTGCACAGCTCCTGAATCAGAGCTGCCTCACATCTGCCCAGCCAATAAGGCAAAGAGGTGCAGAATTGCCTCTGCCCATTCGTCTGGATAAAAGTGTTACATGGTCTCTGTTTTACCGTTAGACTTACATTATGTAATTTTTTTTTTCAGGGAGTAGAATCATAGAATCATAGAATCATAGAATGGTTTAGGTTGGAAGGGACCTCAAGGATCATCCAGCTCCAACCCCCTGCCATAGGCAGGGACACCTCCCACTAGAGCAGGCTGCTCAAGGCCTCATCCAGCCTGGCTTTAAACGCCTCCAGGGAGGAAGCATCCACAACCTCCCTGGGCAACCCGTTCCAGTGTCTTACCACCCTCACTGTAAAGAACTTCCTCCTAACATCCAGTCTAAATCTCCTTTCTTTCAGCTTAAACCCATTCCCCCTCGTCCTAACATTACTAGACCGTGTAAATAGTCCCTCCCCAGCTTTCCTGTAGGCTCCCTTCAGATACTGGAATTTTAGATAGTAGACCTTTGACAGCAGGTGTTTCCTGATGCAGATGTCTCTTCAAGGGACTGGTGTGCTCTTGGGAATATTCAAAGCAGAGGTTTCTGAGTTGCCTTGCTGGGCTACCAGACTAGCTGTCCTGTTGGTATCTCAGGCTAACAACTGAGCAACCAACCTTGATGAGCAGAACCTGATTCCCAGATGGTATTAGTTGATGCGCCTGTGTCATTAGGATCAGACCAGGCCCTGCAAATGTATTTTCCAGTTTCTCTTTCCAGCCTTCAAGACTCCTGAACACCTGACAGCATTTACTTTAATATATGTCCTTATAGGAGAAAAAAGAACTTACAATTTCTAGAAATGCTACCTTTGTTATTTCTTACAGACTAAAATGAAAAGGGAAATCCAACCTCTCTTGAACGTCCCACAGTAGGGACTGTCCACAACCCATCTATTTACCAGTCAGCAATGAAATCAAGATTATTGTCTGGACAGCTTTTTGGCAAATTTACAAATAGCCGGACCAGTTTCTTGGGATGCAGCATGTCTCAGGATATGTGCATTGCCCGATGACCAGTGGGAAGTTGGGGAAAACAAATGAGTAGATTTCTCCACAATATCTCTTTGTACAGTTTATTGTTCCTTCACTGAAACATCTGGTATTGGCTATTGTCACATCCAAGTTGCTGAATGGATAGCTGCAGTCCCAGCCTGATGTGGGAATTTCCATGTACACTTCTTGCAACTGGAAGGGCGGAGAGAGAAGATATTGCTTCTTTTGTCAGTTTTAATTGAGTGGCAGGGAATCAGAAAGAGGCTGGTTGTGACCTCAACTGTTGTGCAATTTCCTCAAGTCCGCTAACACTGTGTGGCATCTTATTTTGCCCACATGTGGCACTCAAGGAAGGCAAAGGCAGGAAACAGATGACCTCTATATTTGTAGAATCATAGAATCAACCAGGTTGGAAGAGACCTCTTAAGATCTTCTAGTCCAACCTATCACTCAGCCCTATCCAGTCAACTAGACCATGGCACTAAGTGCCTCATCCAGGCTTTTCTTGAATGCCTCCAGGGACGGTGACTCCACCACCTCCCTGGGCAGCCCATTCCAATGACAAAGTACTCTCTGTCAAGAACTTCCTCCTAATATCCAGCCTGTACCTTCCCTGGCACGACTTGAATTTAGTCATTCATTTCAGTGTTTAATTTAAAGGAGCAGTTGCTGCACTGTAAGTCTCCTTAGGACTGGACTTTCTCCTAGATTTTTTACTTTCTTCCATTGTTAACAAAGAGTGGATTCCTTTACTGTTATATGCAGACACATTTGCTTTAATGTTATGTGCTGGTAAAGTATGTAATAATTTTGAGGGATTTTGAAATAAAAAGCTTTTTTTTCAAAGCAAACCTATAAAAATAGTAAAGAAGGAGTTCATCAGGGACTCAGACTTACAGTGGCTGGATCCAGAGCCTTGGATTGGGTCCAGAACAGAGCAAACGCTTCACTTGGCTGGTCTTTAAGATGAGCAACACATTCACCTGCATTTTCAAGACCCATGTCACAAAGCTCGTCCATGTAATTTTCAAATTACTAAATTAAATACAGATTAGGTTCTCAGCAGAACTCAAAGATTGTTCACTGTAAAATGATTAAAAATAAATCTGTTAATGTTTGCCATATAAGGAATGAGAATAATTTTGTTTAGATTTCCTTGTGAGCTGCATTAATTTATATGCCACCCATTTAAGTTTAAAAAAGATTTTTCCTTGCTTCTTGATCAGACGTGGGTGTAAAATCTGAAATACAGTACCATAACACCAGTCAAATCGTGCTCATGGTGCTGTTCTGTCAGAGAAAAGCAAAGAGGCTGAGCTGCGATGAGTACTACTTGCTCTGACTGAAATTTGAAAGCAAAGGAGAGTTGTAGATGGGGCAGCTTTTCTTCTGCATTTGGTGACAAATGGGAAAGTAGTGCAATGTCTTGGATACCTTCTAATGAAAATTCTATCTAAAAAGAATTCCAACCAGTGATGTGTTGGGAACCTCTCCCTTCCTTTCCCTCCCTCTCCCCCCCCCCCCAAATTAAAGTTTACCAGACCAGCTCAGATGGCTTGGAAGTAAGATGAAGCTATATTTACAGCAAAGCTAAATTTACAAACATGTATACATGATATATTTTGTGATGGTTTGGCCAGCTCTGGAAATTGAATGAAGCTTATTATTTACAGCTTAGCAGAATATACAAGCAGATATTTACAGTATATACAGTTATATACAGAAATATACAAGGTGAAAGTTAATACAGAAACACAACAGCCCTCCCAGAAACCTGAGTCCCCAGGAGGGGCTCTCAACCGCCCTTTCACCTTCCCCCTACCCCTGTCAACCTCACCCCAGTCCCAAGGAAGAATGGAGGTTCGGCCAGGGGGTTAGGAAGCAAAGTGGATTAGTCAGAGAAATGGAGGGTTCAGTTAGAGATAGATGCAGCTCGGATCTTGCCTGCAGGAGAAGTGCCCTTATCTATGTTTTGATTCTTCTTCTTGTATCTCTCAGTAAGCCTATGAGTGAAGTAGACATCACCATTGTTTTCCTTTCACAGCCTGTAAGCTAGTTCTTTTCACCAAAACATTCTAGCTAGCTTCAAACTTGCACAATTTACATGTATTTACAATAATATACAGCTTAGAAATAATACAGAAATCCAATTTTTCCTCCTGGACAAAAAAAAAGCCCAGAAGGGGCCAATGCCACCCTCTTTCTCCTCAAACAGAAACCCAGAAAAATCTCACGTTATCCACCCAAGGTTAGTATTCAGAGAGGTGCTGAAACAGTGAAAGAGTCCAAGAGCCAAGAGAGCACAACTGTTATATATTGGCTTTTTTATACCATTTAGCAAAACAGTGAATGATACAGACTATCACTGTTCTTTTACAAGCAATGCCCTGCTCATTCAGATTCTGCACTGAACTTTCAAGAAAGTCTCTATTTCTCTTATTGGAATTTTCCAATGAGCCTTAAACTACCACACAACTCCAAAGCCTTCACTGTGCCCTGTTTGTGTTACAGAGGTAACATACTGTAGTTAAAGATTGAGTGGCTGCCTAGGGAGGTGGTGGAGTCAGCGTCTCTGGAGGTCAAGAAATGACTGGATGAGGCATTTATTGCCATGGTCTAGTTGATTGGATAGGGCTGGGTGATAGGTTGAAGCTAGCTGGAATATTTTGGTGAGAAGAATTAGATTACAGTCTGTGAAAAGGAAACAATGGTGATGTCTGCTTCACTCATAGGCTTGCTGAGATGTATAAAAACAAGAACATAAATAGAGATATCAGAGTTGCTCTCTCTGGCTCTGTCTGCCTCCCTTCCTTCTCTCCCTAACCTGCTGTCTAACTAATCCATCTGCTTCCTAACCTCGTTGGCTGATTCTCCAAACTCATCTTGAAAGTAAGGCAAAGTCTGGGATAAGGTAGAGGGATGGAAAAAAGGTGGAAGGGTGGTTGAGAGCCTCTCCTGGGGACTCAGGTTTCTGGGAGGGCTGTTGTGTTTCTGTATTACTTTTTAACTTGTATATTACTGTATACAGCTGTATATATTGTAAATATCTACTTGTGTATTGTGCTAACTTGTAAATATAAAGTTTTATTCCTTAATTTCTAGCTTGGATGAGTCTAATCTGGGTGAGTTTCTTAAGTGTATGTGAGGGTGGGTAACACCCAAACCATCACAGCTGGCTGGTAATTGATGATCTTGGAGGTCTTGTCCAACCTGGTTAGTTCTATGATTTTATGATTCTTTCTTAGGGAATTGCAGTTGCTTGTGACTTGTTTTTTGACATAGTAAATTGCTGTATTAATTTCATTCTCATCCTTAGTAAGGATATGTATGTAGAAGCACTGCAGAAGTAGCTGCGAATAGTTTTGCTAGTATCTTGGTTACATGGTTGTTCCAGTGAGTTCTCTGGAGTCCAGGAAGTGTATGCACACAGGTACACCCGAGTACTGTTCCAACACTTTATTACAGCTCAAATGCTAGACTCATTAAGAGAAAAATACACTGAAAACTACAATGCTCAATAAGATACGACAAAGAATGCCAAGTAACTCTATTGATCAGAGAGCAGGTAATACTCACCCTATCCAAATCCTGATATGTGTAGATTGCAGAGCTGGCAGGCACTTATCTTAGATGGATGTCCCCCATCGGAAACCACCATCATGTAGTAAGACTGGTGCCACTCCAACCCAGCTACCTAGGCTCTTGGTATATATATGGGTTTGGAGTTCTGTGACATATTCCAGAAGGTTGAACAAAGGAGAACAGAGCTCCTCCTATATTTTGGAACCTGTTACATAACATCTTTCCCTACTACTCATGTGCATACTTGCAAGCCCTGTTTCCCCTGTGTCTTATCTTTCAGTAACCTAGTGACTGTTGGCCTGTTGTAAATCCTGATCAAACACATACCAACTCTTGCCTCTTCCAATGGTCAGCTGCGTTCTAACCTCCAAAAGAGTTTAGCTGTTTCACTTGCTGCCAGGTTCTGAGATAAGACTGTGAGAATGGCCTGAATTCAATGGCTTGAGTTTTACATAAAGTTTCCCTTTGGCAGGTTGAAATGAATTCAGAGTATTCAATTTCTTCAGCATAAAAGAAAAATCTCGTAGGATAACTTTGCTGGCATTAGTGTGTTCTCATTGATGAAGTCCTTTGCTCTGCAGAAGTGCATCAGGAAATAGACTACTAGACTTCTTGTATTGAGAGATCATGACAGACTAAGGGAATTGTGGAGGAACTTGAAAGTGTTCTGCGGGCCTTGGTGGTGAAATGGTGCAGATGTACCATTTGGGAGTGTCAAGGTTTTTCACTGAAGTGAAGACCAGTGTCGGCAGCAGCTTTATCCAGGGCAGTAGTTAGTTCCCTAGTTCCTAGAGAGCAATATTACCTATCCTGGGAATCAGCTATTCAGAAAAGTCTTTCTCTTCTTGCTTGCTCAGTCTGAGGTTCAGATAAGAATGTTCCCACTCTTATGTGAAAGGTCTCTGCCAGAGAAAGGTGTGCAGCACCTGCCGAATTCCAAGATGGAGTCTTGAAATATCTTGGGTAAAGACTGGAAGGAGAGAAAAGAGACATGGAGAGGGCATTTGGAGCATGGAGAAATCAGGAAGAGTGTCCTGTACCATGGGATGTTTTCTGCTCGCCTACGTGGACAAAACTTTTTTTATTTAGAGGAAAAAAAATAAGTCAGTAGTTACAGAGCTAATTATTGTTGGTTATACTGATAATCTGAGAACTACTTCGATGCCATCTTTTTTAAATTCAGTGTGAGATGGAGTGAATACCGTGTATGTACAAAAGTGACAGTGAAACGGGAAGTTAAAATAAAGGATTTATCCTGTGAAGACTGTTGAACAGACCCAAGGGAACATTTTTATCAGCTTTTCATAAAACTGCCAAACTGTGCCTGCAGGAGATATACAGAAGTCTGAACCTTTCGCTAACCCAAGTTACCAGTGCTAATGAGAAAACCCTGCATGGATGAGCAGTCTCACAAACTCAAGACAGCCTGTCAAGACCAGTATGAGTCCCTTCACCTCCGGTTCAAGTGAACAAACACGATGCCTGGATTCTCTGTATTCAGCTCTTTGACTGTGATCAGGCCAAGCTGTAGACCTACTTGTGCTCTTCTTGACTAGTGCAAGAAACATGAGTGATTAGAATCATAGAATTATAGAATCATAAAATCAACCAGGTTGGAAGCGACCTCCAAGATCATCCAGTCAAACCTAGCACTCAGCCACAGACAGTCAACCAAACCATGGCACTAAGTGCCTCATCCAGGCTCTTCTTAGACACTTCCAGAGATGGTGGCTCCACCACCTCCCTGGGCAGCTCATTCCAATGGCAAAGCACTCTCTGTGAAGAACTTCCTCCTAATATTCAGCTTGTACCTTCCCTGGCACCACTTGAGGCTGTGTCCCCTTGTTCTGTTGTTGGCTGCCTGGGAGAAGTGACCAATCCCCACCTGGCTACAGCCTCCCTTCAGGTAGTTGTAGACAGCAATGAGGTTTAGGTATTTTAACTGTAGAAAATGTTTATATAGGCTAGTATGGTCTCTGCAGGTGCTCTTTGTAACAAGATGTGTTATACACCCCTAAACTCTGTCATTTAAGCATATCTTAATACTTAGCAGAATATAAATGCAGGCTCAGCTCTTTTAGGAGACTGCATTTTCAGTCATTGACTAGGCATAAATTGTCTCATTTTTTACCTAGAAAAATGTATTCAGGAGATCTCCCTTTCACGTTTATTACATTATTTTAAAATGGTATTATTTGCAAGGTCTGTTGTTTTCGTTTTTAACTCAGCCCATAATTTGTATTTTCTTTTTGCAGTGCTTCTCAAGACATCTTTCCTCTGAAATCTAAGATCAAATTTAGTCATTCATTCCAGGTAGTTGTAGACAGCAATAAGATCACCACTGAACCTCCTCTTCTCCAGGCTAAACAGCCCCAGCTCCCTCAGCCTCTCTTCACAGGCTTTGTGTTCCAGGCCTTTCACCAGCTTTGTTGCTCTTCCCTGGACATGTTACGTCATCTCAACATCTCTCTTGAATTGAGGGGCCCAGAACTGAACACAGTACCCAAGGTGTGGCCTGACCAGTATTGAGTACAGGGGAAGAATAACCTCCGTTGTCCTACTGGCCACACTGTTCCTGATCCAGGCCAGGATGCCATTGGCTCTCTTGCCCACCTGGGCACACTGCTGGCTCATCTTCAGCCTACTATCCACCAGTACCCCCAGATCTCTTTCTGCCTGGCTGCTCTCCAGCCACTCCGTCCCCAACCCGTAGTGCTGCTTGGGTTTGTTGTGGCCAAAGTGCAAAACCCTCTACTTGCCTTGTTAAATCTCATCCCATTGGCCTCTGCCAACCCATCCAGCCTGTTCAGGTTTTTCTGCAGGGCTCACCTACCCTCCAACAGATCAACACCTTCTTTAGGTTAGTGTTACTCTTGCATTAAGTAAGTAAAACCTCACTTGAAACTAGAAGTTTCTTCTTTCCCTGTGTGTGCACACAGTTGTTCTAGTTATACTTCGTGAATGCTACAGCAAGCTGTGGGTAAATTATAAGCTCACACTAAGCAAATCCAGATACAAAGGCAGCCAAGTGGACAAAAATATCTCTAATAGTGCATTTGCTGCTTTCAGTCAGTGGAGAGTAACTGTTCTCATCCTCTGGGTCCTCTCTTTCCAGCTTTTGATAGAGCTGACTATATGCTACTGATGTCTCAGTTGTAACGAGTGAAGTTTCAAGAGTCTGTACTGGAATTGTCAGTGAAAAGGAGAACATCCGAAGCAGTGAAATTGCCTCTCTGCTGGTTTTGCTTTCCCTTGCAGAGTCCTGTGGTTTAAAACCAGCAGCCAGATGAGCTGACCAGGTGGCAAGGATTACATAAAATTATCTCCAAGTGCCTGTTGAGTACTATCAAAACAGCTTGTATCTCAATGAATGCTGGACAGTGTCAATGCTGCAGGTAAAGCTAAGGTGTGGCCTTCTTTGAAGCACACATCAAATCAGTTGTGTACCTTGAGATCTAGCAGTGCTTCTAGATGCCCTAAGGGCAGAAAAAGCTGGCACATGACTGTATCTGTAGGATTCCCTTCTGTCTTCCAGGTGGCTTTGTGACTCTATCTTACCATGGGAATGATATCCTGACCTCAGCTGACATTCATTTGTTATCTAGGCTACAACCATGGAAAATGCCTGGCCAGTAAGTCATGATAAGCTAAGAAAACCTCTTGTTGCTGTTAAATGCTATGGAATGTGACACCTTGTTGACACTGTGTTCAGTTTTAGGCACCTCAATACAGGAGAGATGTGGAAGTGCTGGAGCGAGCACAGAGGAGGGCAATGAAGCTGGTGAAGGGTCTGGAGAATAAATCTTATGAGGAGTGACTGAGGGAGCTGGGGCTGTTTAGTCTGAAAAAGAGGAGGCTCGTCGCTGTCTACAGCTACCTGAAAGGATCTTGTGACGAGGTTGGTGATGGTCTTTTCTCAGAGGTAATTAGTGATAGAACCAAGAAGGAATGGCCTCAAACTGTGACTGGGTAGGTTTAGACTGGACATTAGGAAAAAAGAGTTTTCAGAGTGGAGTGGTCAGGCACTGGAATGGGCTGCTGAGGGAGGTGGTTGAGTCACCAACCCTGAATGTTTTCAAAAGTTGCTCAGATGTGGTGCTTGGGAGATATAGTTTAGGAGTGAACCTTGCAAAGTAGGGTTATAGGTTGGACTTTGTGATCCTGAGGGTCTTTTCCATCCTGAATGTTTCTGTGATTCTGTGATATGAGACTACCTTCCTGTTGCTGCCCATGCTTTCTGTAGAAAGATAATGTTAGCTGCTCAGTAAATGTCTAAAGCAGACTAGTGAGAATGGTTTTCTATCATCAGGTGAAACTCAGGAGGGAAAGTTTGATTGTAGCAGATCCATGGATTTGGTGTGAACTCAGGTGTTTGCTAATGTTGCACCCTTAGAAGGAATGGTGGGTGCAGAGGAAAACGGCTGTTGGGTGAATAATACTGGCAGTATGGTAATCCAGAGAATTTAGCCATTACAGGACCAAGCCATTTGGTGGCACTGAAGCTGATGTCATAGGTCATGCTGGGAACCAGCTGCATGTTCAACCTTGCCCTGATGCTGACTGTTGAGGTCCTTAAATTCTCAATTCACTGGTCAGGTCATCCTCTATGTCAGTCTCTCATCCATTTGGTATCTATCTTGAGGCTGAATGGTTGTGTGCAGGTTGTGAGAGGTGGCATACATCTCTGGGAAACCTTTATTGGCATGAAAAATAAAAGCCAAGCATAGAAGGGTATCTCACAGTATGAAGTAATTATTGACAAAGGGTTGGGTACTCAGCTATTTTGACTGGAAATCTTTGTTTGCTCAGCAGAAACAGTTCCATTTCTAATTCCAATTCCAGCTGCTCTCATTTTATTTACAGCATTATTCCTCAGGGAGATCAGCATAACAACTTTCAAAGACGGTGTTGCATGAGACCACCAAAAAGAGGGGAAGCAGTTTAATTTATTTGTGAGTAGTCACTTCTCTCTGTCCTGCAGGCTGGACTTCACTGTTGTCTCACAAGCTAAAAAACCCATGAGATGAATGGGACTCCAGCATGCTTCTTGAATATTCTGAACATGACCAACAGACCATAGTTTAAAGATGCCAAACTCAAAATATTCTTCCATCTGGGAAACTGTCAGCTCGGAATATCTGGGCAACTGGCATTCCCCAGAATGTAGTCCTTCCATTTTAATTTCAATTAAATGTAACTCACTTAGTACTCACCACTTAATTTCACGATTGCCTTCTGATAAGCAGGAACATTTCCCTAAACGTTGCTCAGATGTTTCCAACCTATTATTTCTGCAACTTCTGTCAGCGATTCCAGGGTAATTACAGAGATGAACCTGAACATAAAAGAGTTCTGAAGACTGTCACATGTTTGGAACATGCAGACTGGAATCCAAGCTTGAAAGACTCAGATAAAATACTCCACTTCAACATCACGTTTTTCAAACTCAAATTATGAACTGTCAGACAAAGTGATGTGGACTCAAAAATAAGTGGTTGGGTAAATAAAGAGCACAAGAAATTGTGGAAACCACTTATTGTGTACAGTGTTCAGAGAGTTAATGGTGAAAAAAAATCCATGTGGGCAATCAATGGAATTATACTATTATAGCAATATTTTGTTATTGTGTGACTGGGGGTGATAGTAGCTAAGATTTAGTACATAATTAAATTACCAGGCAGCTCTAGTGCTGATAGTAAAGCTGAATATGATGAACTAGGTTTAATATGGTTCAAGTCAGGTAGCAGGAAGGATTATTTCCACCCATAGAAGGCTTTTCATGGACTGAGGGTTTGCAACTGGCAGAGAGGAGAGTGAAATTACACTACATGGTGCTACTGAAGCTGCTAAACTCCTGGGGTGCCAGGTCTTGGCTCTAGGTCCATTGCTATACCATGATCTCACCTCCTAAGTACAAACCCGGCATATTTAGTCCATCTCCATCAGGCATTTGTCCAAGGACACTCTTTTCCCCATGCAGAGAGGTTTGAGGGTGTGAGGTGCTGCCATATGTGCCTGGCCCATGGTGGTGAGGATGGTTTCCTCATGCTGCTAATCTCCCCTCTATGCTAAAATGGGGATTTATTCTGTTGTAGAGTGACTTTGCACTACATATATCACACCTCTGCACTACATACATCTCACAAGCAGCCTCTCATATATTCAGTGCTTTCTGTTTGTTGCTGTTTCAGCTTCTGTGAGAAGACATTTGTCAAGCATATAAAGTTGTGCCTTCATGCAACATCTCTGTGAAAATTCAAAATTCATTTAAATCTTTTATAAAGCAACAAAGGTTAAGTATGGCTGTAATAACCAATGACGTGAGTGTCGTTTAATCTTCAAAGAGAGTTTTACCTTCAGAGGTCCATAATGCACTCAGTAAATATTGTTTCTCTTACTTCAAAAGGAAGCAGTAATTAGATTATCCCTGGACTCAGATTAACATTTAATTTGCACATACCCTCAGAGCAACATGGTTGTCTGCATACAATAGCAAAAAATAATTCTTTCCAGCTCTGTGTGTACACTGTCAGTGTTTAAAGTTGTAATCTAATACCTAGAGGAAAGATATGGCAGTGTAGGAGATGCAAACATTCAAAGGCTTTCCAAGCCAGCAAGCCATCCATACACTTGTCACTGATGCACAGTCACGGCCTGAAGCCACCTGCTCCCACTTCTTCCCCACTCACTGTTATACCCTAATTCCACCTCCAGTCACTTCCAACAATTTCCCACCCCCCGAAATAATTTGTAGGTTGATAACCAACAGGTTTGATGCGACAACTTGCTCCAGCTGTGACAGGGGAGCTTGGCTCAGGGACACAGGGTTCCACTGCTGTCCCTTTCCCGGGGAAGAAGCTTGCTGGGGACACGTAAGGACTCTCTGAAGCTGGCCTGAGAGTTTTTAACCAAACAAGCTCCCAATGCCATGCTGGCTATGGGAGAGACTGAGCTGGCAATGGGTTGCTCCCAGCCTTTGGCCACCAGGTCTGCCTTTGCTGGAAAGTTGAGATGAGCTTTTCATTCCTGGGAAGCCAGGAATATTGCTGCCTGGCTGGCAGAGCATCCTGATGCTATTGTGATGGTGATATTTCGTATAATGCCTTGCTCAACTTAGCTAGAGAGGGTGTGTCAGAAAATCACAAATGAGTGTCCTGTGTTCTCCCAGCAACTGAAATAGGCAGGTCTTCCACCAGATGTAACTCCAGCCTTCATTAAGATTTAAATAATGTGGACTAGACCTTGCCAAAACACATGCTTTAAGCCTAATCAGGTAAGTTCTTTACAGAGAGAGTGATTTGCCATTGGAATGGGCTGCCCAGGGAGATGGTGGAGTTGCCACCTCTGAAGGTGTTCAAAAAAGGACTGTATGAGGCACTTAGTGCCATGGTCTAGTTGATTGGATAGGGCTGGGAGATAGGTTGGACTGGATGATCTTGGAGGTTTCTTCCAACCTGGTTGATTCTATGATTTTATGATTCTAAGATACTAGAAGAAGAGATAGAAAATACATCAAGGAAATACCTTTTCGCTACCACTATTTTCCTAACTGCCTTTATGATATGGCACTGCAAAATACTGCTCTTCATTTTCTGAAGCCTGAGAATTTATTTTAAACATAGAAAGTGTTGATGGGTTTCTTTCTAGGCTTTGGAAAAGAGCATATCTGCTTTAATTTGTGTTAGCTTGAATGCCATTATACATTTTAATGAGGTAATGCAAGAGGAGGGATCGAGTAGAGCAAGAACTTATTTTCTTCCCATCAACACTGACATGGCATTGATAAAGCAGAAGCAATTCTGTGGCCATAATTTGAATAAAGTATGTAGTGTAGTTACTCTATTGAATGTTCCAAGTCAGGGGACTCTGTTGAACATTGTTGCCATGGGGACTGCATGAAAGCTGGATTAATTAAGGCCTGAACAGATGCTGTGGAGAACCAGTGTCATCTGCACTTTCTGCTTTTAATTAATGTGCATGTGGGGAGATGATAAAGGGAAGAGGGAGATACACACCTTAATTTTTGTGTGACAGATTTTAAGGTAAAATTAATTGTTGGTATATGAAAAGTCCTTCTACAGATGCTAAAAATATGTATTAAAAGGAAATAATTTTAAAAGGGCTCACAAAATCAGTGTGCATCTGTGTCATTATGTTTCACATGAAAATCAAAGACACAAGCTTTCCTCTTCATTCCTGCAAAATTCAGGAATTCAGAAGAGGCAGTTCACTTGCAAACATGTTAAGATTAAGGAGTAGCATTTAATGTTATCCTAGAAAGCACAAATGTTTTGTAGCTTTTGGGGGCATTCGTATGCATACATAAATTCATGCATGCAAAGATAGAGAAAAGAGTTTACATATATACCTATACACACACACACACACACATATATATATACATGCACACATGTATGTATCTGAAGTTTAGACTTCCTTGTGGCTTCACTGAAGTTTGTTGGGTGTCTGCTGGTGCAGAGAGCACCAAAACATAGTTTCAAACCCTCTTCTCCCAGTGCTGAGTAGTTGCTCTACTGCTGCAATACACCTAGAGATATTTGAGATGGTGTTAAATTCTTCCCTCTTTGTCTAGCAATGAGGGAGTGGTGCTCAGTTCTCGAACAGTTCTTCAGCATGTGCCTTGAGCTTCTCGGGAAAGGTTTTTTGGATATAAGGGATCACACATAGGAATGGTACCCTGCAATTCAACTTGCTGCTCCTGTTCTGCCTCTCTACCTTCACATTGAGGGGTGGACATTGCCTGATTTTCAAAGTGCCATCCAAAACTTGTTTGGAAAGAATTGTAAGCTGTTCCATGGCAAAACATTACTTGAACTTACTCTAGGAAGTGGGAATAGAGTACTGTGGAGCAGCTGTGGTTTATTTGTGAATAAATGGTTTCATTGGGACTGTGGCTGCTTGAAAAATAAACACAGAAACGTCTCAAGCTGTTTTCTAAGAGTATTTAATCAGAACTGCATACATTTTCTACAGTAGAGGAGAAGTCTTCACAGCAATTCTGAGTGAAATTTTGCAGAAGTCGAATAGCTCCCTGTTTTAAGAGGACAAATTTCCAGCATTCCTTGATTACAAAACTTATTCCTACCACTCCCAGTAGGAAGAAAAAAATGGAACATTTTTATCAAGAGTTAGAGAGTGAAAGCAAGGATGTTAACTTGCTGAGAGCTACTAAATAAAATACTATTTCTTAAAATAGAATTACTTGTAGTCTAAAACTCTGAACTGTCTATGTGATTCAGGAATGAAAAGTGATGGATTTTTTTTTCCAGACTATGAAAAATAACAGCCAGTCTAATGAATCATAGAATCAGTCAGGGTTGGAAGGGACCACAAAGATCATCTGGTTTCAACTTCCCAGCCATAGGCAGAGACACCCTACCCTAGATCAGGCTGCCCACAGCCTCATCCAGCCTGGCCTTAGACACCTCCAGGAATGGAGCCTCAACTGCCTCCCTGGGCAACCCATTCCAGGATCTCACTGCTCTCATGGTGAAGAATTTCCTCCTCACATCCAGTTTGAATCTCCTTGCCTCCAGCTTTGCTCCATTCCCCCTAGTCCTGTCACTCTCTGATAGCCTAAAAAGTCCCTCCCCAGCTTTTTTGTAGGTCCCCTTCAGATACTGGAAGGCCACAATAAGGTCACCTGGGAGCCTGCTCTTCTCCAGACTGAACAGCCCCAACTCTTTCAGTCCATCCCCATAGGAGAGGTGCTCCAGCCCTCTGATCATCCCAATGGTCCTTTTCCGGACATGCTCCAGCATGTCCACATCCCTTGTGTCATATGGGCTCCAGAACTGGATGCAGTACTCCATGTGGGGTCTCAGAAGGGCAGAGTAGAGGGGGAGAATCATATATCTTTACCAGATGCTCATTCTTTTTTTTTCTCTCCAATTTGTCTGCTAAATCTGCTGCATTTTCTGCTAGTTTCTTAATATTCAAGGATTATCTGAGATGCTCTCCTGGGAAATGTGGCTTCATTAGGGTTATGGAAAGAATCAGAAAATATTACAGCCTACTTTTTTTGAATGAGTGTAGATATATTTCTATTTTTCTTGTTGCTGATGAGAGGCTTGCTTGTTCTTACTTTGATTTAGAAAGCATTTCTTTCTTTCTTTCTTTCTTTCTTTCTTTCTTTCTTTCTTTCTTTCTTTCTTTCTTTCTTTCTTTCTTTCTTTCTTTCTTCCTTTCTTCCTTTCTTCCTTTCTTTCTTCCTTTCTTTCTTTCTTTCTTTCTTTCTTTCTTTCTTTCTTTCTTTCTTTCTTTCTTTCTTTCTTTCTTCCTTTCTTTCTTCCTTTCTTTCTTTCTTTCTTTCTTCCTTTCTTTCTTCCTTCCTTCTTCTTTCATCTCCTTTCTTCTTTCTTCTTCTTTGTTTTTCTTTCTTCTTCTTCTTCTGTCATCTTCTTTCTTCTTCCTTATTTTTCTTCTTTATTTTTCTTTCTTCTTCTTCTTTTTTAATCTCCAGAAAGAAAAGTACAATTTAATCTACCATGTGGAAAAATAACTCTTTGAGAAAAGAATTGGAAAATTGACAGAAATGGGTGAATGTTTTCTGTCAAGTCAATTTGCTTTAATTAAACATAGATAAACTTTTAAATAGTAAGGACTGAAATAGTCTGGAGGTATTGACTCAGCTACTTGGACAAGTTAGAAATCAAATGAACCATCCAGCAAGAGTGTCTCCGGATTTGTGATGAAATTTGAGGGAGTTTATTTTAAGTAAATTTACTCTTGTCTCTGACCTAATCCTGAACCTGTGAGTGGAGCCATTTCTGTAAGTGCAGGTGTAGATTTGTGTCTTTAGATAAGTAGAACGGTTTCATATATAGGATGCTTTCTTAATATACTATTCCAGACTTTCCTTATGTAGTTTCTGAACATGTACATTTGATTACCAACTACTTGATTTTAATGACAATTTAGATGCTTTCTCTGTTTTAGGTAGGTGCTCCTTGGCCATGCTTTATGGCTCTGTGGTTTTATGGCGGTTGTTTTGTGTGTGTTGTTGGCTAATCCTACAGTTATTTTCCATCTTTTTCTTTCAAGGACTATTTTTACTTTTCACTAGTAATATATAGCTATGTTTTATGCTATTTACATGAAAGCCTTCCTACGGTTCCTTACTAGATCACCCTGACATATCATTCTCGCTTCCTGCCCCTCAAACCAATCAAGGTGTAAATCAACTAGCTGAGATGCTAGAGAAATTGTAGCTGTGACTATCTCAAGTCCTATATAGGCTAAACTCCTTGGCAGAGAGAATAACATGTAGTGAGTGCATGCCATACTGCTGCACCTGAAGTGTTTGTTGTATCTAAGAATGTTGTTAAGGTGTTCTTTCCTGGGAGCTCTTTGGTTCTAAAACTACTGAACGAGGCAGGGATACTCATTTATATTTGGTATTTATGCCTTAATTTCTTTCATTAGCACATAGAGAATTCTTTAGCAAGATTTTTGATATTATAGAATCATAGAGTCAACCAGGTTGGAAGAGACCTCCAAGAACATCCAGTCCAACCTATCACCCAGCCCTATCCAGTCAACTAGACCATGGCACTAAGTGCCTCATCCAGTCTTTTTTTGAATGCCCCCAGGGACAGTGACTCCATCACCTCCCTGGGCAGCCCATTCCAATGGCAAATCACTCTCTCTGGCAAGAACTTCCTCCTAACATCCAGCTCCCCCGGCACAACTTGAGACTGTGTCCCCTTCTTCTGTTGCTGGTTGCGTGGGAGAAGAGACCAACACCCACCTGGCTACAGCCTCCCTTCAGGTAGTTGTAGGCAGCAACGAGATCCCCCCTGAGCCTCCTCTTCTGCAGGCTAAACAAACCCAGCTCCTTCAGCCTCTCCTCATAGGGTTTGTGTTTCAGGCCTCTCACCAGCTTTTTTGCCCTTCTCTGGACACGTTCCAGTACCTCAACATCTCTTAGAGAGAACAGTGAGTGTATAATAAAATCCAGGGTAAAGAATGGTGAGTGCTGGAATTGTATTGACAGAAAACACAAGAGTTTGGAATTTGAAGTAAGAGTAAAGACTTTTCTGTGGACAGTAGTAACTATCTGTTATAAGCCTTCTAAGTCAGAGTCAGAATCAGAATTAAGGAGGTGGTAAAACCCAAGTAAGAGCATAAAGGCTCAAATGAAGCAGTTCAGACAATGAAGCTTTTATATGCTGGCGTATAAGATGGGACAGGACAGATTTAATATCAATTCTCACAAAATCAGAAAGTAATTTAATTTGAAGAAGACTTCTAGAAGTGGTCGATCCAATCTACTTCTCAAAGTAGGGCTAACTCCAGATTAACTTAGATTGTTCAGGATCTTGGCTAGATACATTTTGAAAACATTGTGGGGTAGAGATGCCACAGATTCTCTGTATCTGTCTTAAGTATAACATCGAAAAGAAGTTTTGCTTCTCTGGTTAGTTTGTTTTGTTCCACCTTCAGTTTAATGGATCTTCTGGAGGAAGCAGGTTCAGGAGATGAGCTGAAATATTTTTTCTTAGGAACTCTTCTTGGGCTGAGGAACGCAAGCCTTGGCTTCACATGCTGTCTAGAAATAATAACTAAGGCAACTGAGGATCAGAAACATTAAACAGCAGTCCACATTGTTTCAGTTGTTTGTCAAAGCTGCATAATAAAATCTTAGCTAACAGGATTTCCAGCTGAAAACCTGTGATCTTAATAGGTATTTGTTGCACACGAGTGCAAATACATACTTAAACCAATTTGTGTTTAATTTTTATTGTTTAAATCCCACTAATTATTTTTAAAGCAGAGAAGATTGGATTTCATGTTCTTTCCTTTGCACTGGTGTGTGGTTTGGGGCTATGAAGGGTTTTCTCAAAGCTTTAGCTTTAATGGGCCCAGGACAAATGGCCTTGTAAGTGTTTTGGAAAGGTGCCAACCAGACATGCAGGTGTCCCTTTATTTACCAGGGACAGAAGTGCCTGCAGTGCAAAAACCTATTGCCAGATCACACAGCATGTTACCCAAGAGAGTAACAAATAGGGCAGGGACATTTGGTCCTTCTTTCATTGACCTCCTGCCTAGGAGCGCTCTCTGTACCCATTACTCGAGGGGGAGGTGAACATCTGCCTCTTGGGAGTGGCGTGGAGATACCCAGCTGCCCTCCAGAGCTGGCAAAAGGGAACAGAATTGTGTTACTTAATGACTAGCCAGGTGGCATGGGAGGCCATTTCTTTTTCAAGGAGGTTAAAGCATTTGGCCACTGCTGCTGAAAAGTGGAGGCAGAGATCTGAATCTAGCACTGCACAGCAGAAGGAATACCAGATCCTGCACAATGACTGTTAAGACAGTTTATACAGAGAAAACTTTCAGACTTCTTCTGGCATAGTATGTATCTTCTGCACTAGTAGTTAGCACATGGGCATTGGGAGATGCTGCTAAGTGCCAGGGTATGCCAACAAAGACTCCAGCATCTGGGTATGTGCTGTTCTTAGCTGGTTGTTTAAGACTACTCCATAGTGGTACTAAATTACTCCATAGCAGTCTTCCAGAAGAACAAATGTGTCTGATTAGTAAGTAGTAGCAGAGAGGAGATAATGAGATTTCTGAAAGACTGAGAACAATTTAAAATTTCTTGGAAAATAAGATAATCTTTGAGATCTCATAGTTTGAAGAGTAGGGTATCAGGTCTGCAGTGATCTGAGCTGCTGTATTATTTGATGTTCTCATTATGTTTTTTTTTTCTCATTAATCTTGAAAGCTGGAGATTTTTTCCAGCCTTGCTAAAGGAAATGATCAGGGGGATTGTCACAGAATCATAGAACCATAGAAACACAGAACCACAGAATCACAGAATGGTAGGGCTTGGAAGTTATAGGTCTCCAAGTGGATTCTGCACTGTTGATCACAACCCTCTGAGCTCTGTTGTTTAGCCACATCTCAATCCATCTCACTGTCCACTCTTCTCACCCAGTGTGGTGATGTGGGCTAGTTGCCCCTTAAGAAAACTGCAGAGTTGAGTTCTCCAGGAAGACCAGAGAGGTGGACCCTGCAAATTGTGATTTTGTTATTCAATCCCATAATTCTGTTACTGCTTTATAGGTGGGCAGCAAAGCCAAATCTTTCTCTTTTTCTGCCTTCCCTCAGCTCTCCAGAGGGAGTCCTTATCTAATAATGATAGGGAAGCAAACCTGCCTGCAGTCTTGAAGGCTGGACTGAATTTTTGCTGTGCAACCAAGGCCTGTTTGGGCCTAATGGTAGACAACGTGGGGGGAGAAAATGAGCACTGGGGTTTCACGGTTTAGTTTGGTTGGGAGGAAGGTTCATGTATTCAGCACTCTCTCATATATCTTTAAATAGAATTTTCTGCATTCCTCTCCAATTCAGCAAGAGTGGCTTTATTTCATGTCCTTCAGGAGTAAAATTTCTTTCTGTCTGCTGTTTAAAACTATGACATCCACACTTCTTGAGCTTGCCTAAGAGGATGTTAAGGGAGACAGTGCCAAAAGCCTTGCTAAAATCAAGGGAGACAATGTCCACTTGTCTCCTTGTATTGACCCATTCAGTCACACCATCGTAGAAGGCTATTAGATTGCTCATAGATGATTTCCTCTTGGTAAATCCATACTGGCTGCTCCTGAAAGCCTTTCTTCCATGTGCTTGAAGATGACCTCCAGATTGAGCTGTTCTATTACCTTTCCAAGGATAGAAGTGAGTGTGATTGCCCTGATTGAAGACAAGCAACATTGTCTTTTACCCAGTCCTCAGGCACCTCGGTTTTCCATGATCTTTTGAAAATGAAGAACAGAGGATCTTCCTTTCGCCAGGCTTTATCTCTTACAGCATTTGTCTAGTGTCTGACACATCTGAGGTTATTGCACACATTTGGTCAGTTTCCTAGATGCTGCTGCTTCTTTATATATTGTACTATAAGTATCTGAGAAATTCCTTGTTGACTGCCAGTAAAAAATATTTGGAAAACAAAAATAAGTGACAAACCTTAAAGATACATAGGAGTCTGCCCAAAACATCTGCATGGCTTTTCCCTCCAACACCGACTGAAGTAAAGATGTGTGAGAGATAAAGATGAAAAACTGGTTTAATGATAGGGTATTATTCAGTCATGCATGTGCTAGAAAGAAAGGTTTCAGACTTTCCATGGCTGCAGAAGGGCAGAATCTGCATAATTCCTGGCTCATCCTAACTATTCCTTGTGTAACCCTTATCCACCACTAGTGCTCACTGCCTGTAGAAAAAAGGGGATATGATCAATTCCCCTTCAGGTTGAGGAGTTACATGGGTGTCTCTTTGCATGGAATCATAGCATCAACCAGGCTGGAAGAGACCTCCAAGATCATCCACTCCAACCTATCACCCAGCCCTAGACAATCAACTAGACCGTAGCACTAAGTGCCTCATCCAGTCTTTTCTTGAACACCTCCAGGGACAGCGACTCCACCACCTCCCTGGGCAGACCATCCCAATAGCAAATCACTCTCTGTGAAGAACTTCCTCCTAACATTCAGCCTCTACTTCCCCTGGCACAACTTTAGACTTTGTCCCCTTGTTCTGTTACTGACAGAAGAGACCAACCCCCACCTGGCTACAGCCTCCCTTCAGGTAGTTGTTGACAGCAATGAGATCACCCCTGAGCCTCCTCTTCTCCAGATGTGATGGTTTGGGTGTATACCCACCCCTCCATTCTTACGAAACCACCCAGACTAGACTCAGCTGAGATGAAAATTAAGGGATGAATCTTTATATTTGCAGCTTAGCACAATATACAGAAATATACAAGTAATACAGAAACACAACAGCCCCAGGCCCCTCACCAGGTTTGTCACCCTTCTCTGGACACGTTCCAATATCTCAACATCTCTCTTGAATTGAGGATAGCCAATATAAGTGCCACTGCAGAAACAAGCAAAGGTAATTTTCATTTTATGACTGGGAGCTGAGGAGGCACTGATTTACTAAACCAAGCAGTGACGAAGTTTTCAGCAACAACTGTGGTGAATCTCAGCATCTGGTAATACTCATAGTGTGGACATGCAACCAACCCTTTGCAAGCATACAGCCGTGGAAGTCTGTGAGTACTGTACGCTAGAGGAGCAAGGGCTGAGGCAGCTTTTAATGGAGTTACTGAGGCCACTGATGGGATAACAGAAATTCTTCAACAGGGATTCCCCAAGAGTTTCCCAGTTGCCTGCTCACAGCCTAGTTCTTCGCCATGCCAAATTACAGCAAGTTTTTAGGAATCACTGGCAAAAACTGAGTTCAAATTCCAGACTGGTGAAGTTCAACTGTGTCCTTTCATGGAAACAGGTGCTTTTTTCTAACATAGAGGGAATACATTTAAACACACAAACAAACGAACAAAAAGGAAAAAAAGGAGGCTAGCAGCTAGCATCAAGCCTCTTGTGTCTCCACAACCTGCAAGGATTTTAACCTGATGTTTTTTAACCTGAGGTCTGACAATTCTGACTTAAAGTATTCACTTCATTGTAGTGGGTGACCTGGATTTAGTGTCAGAGAAGGGGCATGAAAATTCAGATGCATTGCTCTATCATGTCTGTCTGCCTACCTGCCTGTTTGTCTCTCTCTCAACACATCTGTATTTGCTTGTCTGACACCATATTTCACTGAGCAGCTGTGGGACTGGAAGCTTGACTATCTTTGTGTAAGCTTGCAATTATCTGCGACCTCAATAAGTTCATGCCCCTCTACATTTCTGGTGCTGAAAGTAAGGGTTTTGTTCTCTCTAATTTTCTACTTCTCAAGCTACCTCCTATTACCCAGTGTGAAAGACGTGAAATAGTAGACTAGTATCTCTGCTGTGCTGCTCTCCTTCAGCATGATATTACCTGGGGAATTTATCTCAGGGTGTGGAAAAAAAAGCACCAATAATTATTTCTGTTTCAGCAGTTCTTAGTTTTGTTGACTTTGAACTGTGTCTGGAAAAAAATACCTTTCTTCTTTATTTTCCTCTTGGGACTATCAGTAGATCTGCTTTCAGGTGGTTTAATAAGAAACAAGCCTCTGTTGACAAAGTTTAAGGACCGTGATTAATTGCTTGAGTCAAGAGCTGCAGCATGCCTCCACCTAATAACTAGAAAAGCAGAAGTCAGAGGCAAGACTGTGGCCTTTCAGCCGTGTGGCTGTTTCTGGGTGCAAAAAAACCCCCAAGCATATCCCTCTACACCACCTCAAGCTCTATGCTGTGACACTGCAAACAGAAAACTACTGCTCACAATCTTCTTTCGTGAGTTTGCCACCTGGGCATCTCTTTGCCTTGCAGACTTGAGGCTGCGGTTGCATACTGAGCATCCAAGGGAAGGTGTTCTGGCTGTCTTGCAGCATCCTAGACACAAGGAATTGAAAAGAAGCTCCACAGAGATGAGATCACAGTATCATAGTATCATCAGGGTTGGAAGAGACCTCACAGATCATCAAGTCCAACCCGTTACCACAGAGCTCAAGGCTAGACCATGGCACCAAGTGCCACGTCCAATCCTGCCTTGAGCAGCTCCAGGGATGGCAACTCCACCACCTCCCTGGGCAGCCCATTCCAGTAGCCAATGACTCTCTCACTGAAGAACTTTCTCCTCACCTCGAGCCTAAACTTCCCCTGGCGCAGCCTGAGGCTGTGTCCTCTCGTTCTGGCGCTGGCCACCTGAGAGAAGACAGCAACCTCCCCCTGGCCACAACCACCCCTCAGGTAGTTGTAGACAGCAATAAGGTCTCCCCTGAGCCTCCTCTTCTCCAAGCTAAAAAATCCCAGCTCCCTCCGCCTCTCCTTGTAGGGCCTGTGCTCAAGGCCTTTCACCAGCGTCGTCGCCCTTCTCTGGACACGTTCAAGCATCTCAATGTCCCTCTTAAACTGGGGGGCCCAGAACTGAACACAGTACTCGAGATGGGTTCCTTGGCTCTTCCAGCTCAGCTGGAAGGCAGGAGGGAAAGCTCAGATCAAGTCTACACAGGTTCAGAGATGAGTTGAGTAAGCTCGTGGTCACGATCACCAGGATAAAAGGCTGTGTTTCTGCTCGGAGCTGAGAACCCTGGGTTGTGTGATCACAACTACCACATCACTGAAGAGGCCTAGTACCAATTTGCCCTCACCAGGTTGAAGCTAAAACGTTCTGGCAAGTACTAACTGTGATTTAACGATCATAGGCCTTCAGGATATTTCTGCTACTCTTGCTTTCTTGATACATGCTTTTCTCCCTGAGGTGGGAGAGATCCTGTGAGAGCCTTAGGAAGGGTTCTTGATAATTCAGAGGCATCTTTTCTCCACAAATCAACTCTCCTCAATCCATAAGTGTCTCGGTTCTAATTTAAATTTCCCAGAGACTCAAGTATAGTTAATAGAGTCAATAACAATTTATAGGATGTCTTTTCCTCTTCCTCTTTCTTTCCCAAAGAAAAGGAATTAGATGTAGAGAGAAGAAAGGTAAGCAACCCAAATAAATAATCTCACTTTGATTTGGAAGTTAAAAGAAGAAAAGTTTAACAATATATCAAAAGTATACGAGGTAGGGAGATTACAAAGATATAGGGAAGGGAAAACAAGATACCAAATATGTAAATACAACCAGATTGGATGGAAATAGTTTTGTCCTCCTTGTGGGTTATGACCACATGGTAAAGCAAATAGCAGCAGGAAACAAGATAGTGATTGCTGGCAAGCAGGAGGCAGGGAGGGAGAGAGAGAGAACAGGAACTCCCCCTGCTTTTATGGATCTTAGACAGGAAGTGGGAGTGGGATAACCACCACCTGGTAGTGTTCAGACCCGCCCCTGGGGAGGGGTCAGGACCACCTGGGGTCAGGGTCAAGATCACTCCTCCAAGAGGGTTAATCCTTTACAATAAGAAGGATTTTCCACACACCAGGAGTCAAGTTTAAGGTGTTGGAGTGTATTGGCAAGACTTGAATGTTTTGTGATGCATTTCCCCTCAGCTTGCATGCCTGTCCTGCACCTTGGTTTTTTTTCTTATCATATAGTCGAATGCTCTTGAAACCTATTTTTAATTTCCACCCCTTTCATGGCAACATGGCAGAATGGTTTAGTGTTTATATTTGGTTCCTAGCCTGGAAAATGAGTGGCAGGTTATGATGCTGCTGGGTTAAAACCATGGCCTCAGATCATAGGATCATAGAATGGTTTAGGTTGGAAGGGACCTCAAGGATCATCCAGCTCCAACCCCCCGCCATAGGCAGGGACACCTCCCACTAGAGCAGGCTGCTCAAGGCCTCATCCAGCCTGGCTTTAAACACCTCCAGGGAGGAAGCATCCACAACCTCCCTGGGCAACCCGTTCCAGTGTCTTACCACCCTCACTGTAAAGAACTTCCTCCTAACATCCAGTCTAAATCTCCCCTCTTCCAGCTTAAACCCATTCCCCCTCGTCCTGGCATTACTAGACCGTGTAAATAGTCCCTCCCCAGCCTTCCTATAGGCTCCCTTCAAATACTGGAAAGCCACTCTAAGGTC
>WAAF01018575.1:62255-82546 GCA_013400475.1 Tricholaema leucomelas
TTTGGTGACCAGGATGTCATGTGGGACAGAGTCGAATGCCTTACTTAGGTCCAGGTAGATGACATCAGTTGCCCTTCCCCTGTCCATTGCAGCTGTGACTTCATCATAAAAAGCCACCAAATTTGTCAGGCATGATTTGCCCTTAGTGAAGCCATGCTGGTTACCACCAGTCACCTCTGCCTGGTTTTCCATTTGCTTTTGCAGAGCCTTCAGGAGGATCTGCTCCATGATCTTTCCAGGCACAGAAGTGAGACTGACTGGTCTGTAGTTTCCAGGGTCATCCTTTTTCCCCTTCTTGAAGATGGGTGTTATGTTCGCCCTTTTCCAGTCAGCAGGAACTTCACCAGTCTGCCATGACCTTTCAAACACAATGGACAGTGGTTTAGCAACTTCATCTGCCAGTTCCTTCAGGACCCGTGGGTGGATCTCATCAGGCCCCATGGATTTGCGCACATTCTAATTCCTTAGGTGCTCAGAAGCAGAAATAGTTGTCGCTCACTTGCATGGCAACCAAGTCTTTCCCATTGTCTCAAAGTATGACCTGAAGCTTTGAGCTGGGTTTGATCAGCTCCTGGTTTTGCAAGGTAGCTTCTAGCCCCTCAAGCTAGGCCAGAGTTATTTTAGCCAGAGGAACTACATTCTTCTCTGTCATGCTTTGGGAACTGGGGCTGAATCATAGCAGTGCTTTCTAAACAAGAAAAGTTCCCAGCTGAGGTAGATAGAGTGAGAAAAAGGTATTCCCACATGGAAAAACTGAGGAAGTGCTCGTTCAGGGCACCAATTAGTTGTCTGCATGTGGTTAGATCATCATAAGGGACCAGAACATTTGTCTTTGCTTTTACCTGCTTAGTTTTCTTAGGGATAATATGAAGTAATTTAGCTGTTGTCACAACACATATTCTGCTTAAAAAAAGAAGAAAAGAAAAGGAGAAAAGGGAGCTATAAGTCTTCAAAGATTCAGTTACTTGCTTTTGATCACTGGCTGGACAGCATAATGTTGTGCTTAAAATAAATCATCTTGGCCAAATGGAACTGGAGAAATGTGTTGAAAAAAGAGCGCATTATCTCTCTTGCTGCTGCTGGCATTTACTGCCATAGAAAAGGAGGGACTGTTATGAAGGAAATGCAAAGAGTGAGAGTGTGATGGTTTGGGTGTCCCCCGCCCCTGACAACTTTAGAAATCACCCAGACTAGACTCAGTTGGCTCTGGAAATTTGAATGAAGCTTATATTTACAGCTGGCACAATTTACAAGCAGATATTTACAGTATATACAGTTATAGACAGAAATATACAAGGTAAAAAGGTAATACACAACTCCCCTCCCAGAAACCTGAGTCCCCACGAGGGGGTCTCAACCACCCCTCACCTTCCCCCCTACCCTCTCAACCTTACCCCAGTCCTAAGGAAGAATGGAGGTTCGGCCAAGAGGATTAAGTAAAGGTGAATCAGCCACAAAAGCAAAAGGAGGGTGANAGCTAGCATGAAGCAAATTGTTCAGGGATGGGTGATAGGTTGGACTGGATGATCTTGGAGGTCTCATCCAACCTGGTTGATTCTATGGTTCTCTGAAAAAGAAACCCAAACATGCAGTCCAAGGTAAAGTTGTGACCAGCACACTGTGTGTTTCAGTTGTGCTGTATGAATTTATTCTAATGTCTTATTGCGTGGTATTTTAAAATCAGAGATTATGTTGCAAATGCTACTGAAGCAGGCACATGTTTGGAGACATCTGTAGTTTGCCTCATTCACTGAGCATTCACTAAGACTTAGGCCTGCAGTGAAATTTCTTAGGTATTTATTACAGATTTGTTCACCTTGTTGTATCGCAGAGAGTTGTTTGTGCGTCTGGGAAGAGCGACCTCTGTCTGTGACACGTGTCGTTGGCTATTGATGAGGTTTTACTTTAGATCTCATCTTTCATTGCACACAGACTGCAGAAAGCTCAGAAATCAAATCCACAAATATATATGTTATTTCTGTATGAATTATATCTTCTCTAAATGCAATGACATCCTTACAGACTTTAGATTATTCATACCACTCTTAGCTGAGAAATTGCTTATCTCCACAGAAGAAACAGGAAGCTTTGAAGTCTACCAACTCTGGCATGCCATAGAGTGAATGAACTTGGAAGAGAAGTGAAAGCTCTTGCTTCTGATATAGTAAAAAGCCACCAATTTCCTACAGATTTTTACTCCCAGGTAGTATCAGTGTCCCTCTGACAACTTGCTGCTTAACTGCAAATAAATATAGCTATGTCATGCAGTGCTAGGACTGTACCTACTGCCTCTGAGAGCATCTTTGTGACTTCCCATTCATAATCTGGGACATTGGCAAACTGCAGAGCAGATGATACATGAACCTGCAAGGGCAGACCAGGCGCAACCAGTGCGCCTTGGCATAGCTCACATATATTGGAGGCAGAACTTATGCTGACTTATATCCTTTGAGACTGTAGCTCAAGGTAATGGCATGTTCCCTCTTGACTTCAATAGGAGCAGTCACTAGTTTTGGAAGCAAGGCTTCATTCCACTAGAGAAAAAAACACAGCTGGAACATGAAGTCCAAAGGAGAGAAGCATCAAAAGCTGTCTCAACAGCAGTGCTTAAGTTTAAACACTGATCGCACCTTTAATGTTTCTAAGAACCAGGTTTCATATGTGTAAGTGCAATTTTTTGTCAGTTGCCAAGAAAACAGATGTGAGAGTTGTTTGCTAATAGCTGTAGGCACTGCCACGTGACTAATTCAGCATCTCCCAAAACTGTGTGCCTGCCTAGACATGTGATAGAAAGCTGGGAGGAAATTATCTGAGTATGTACATTCCTTGTGGTAAGGCAAATTTAGCTCAGCAAATACCATGACTAGCAAATACCAAACACTCAAGATCGCATACAAAATCACAACACCTTGAAACTTGATGATAATCTTTCACAAAGCTTATAAAGGCTGAATGAAAAGGAAGTGTCATAGGGCTCAGGAAAAATTGTGCTGGTCAATGGGGTGTACCCATGAATATCTTAGGTGTTCTGTTTTGAGATTAAGCCATAGCAAAATCCCTCTTAGTGACTGGGCAGGTTCTGCCATTTTAAGTAACAATGCTGAAAAGAAGTAACCAGCTTCTCTCTGCAGGTTGTTAGTTGTTTTGTAATTTCCCATTAACTAATGAGAATATCTCCCGGTACTGCCTACTGCTGCAGAGCTGCTGGAGGAGATCACACTCAGAACAAACTACTTCAAAGACAATTAAGCTAATTTTTCCCCCTTTAAAACAATGTTGTAATACTAGTGATGGAACTGGAACATCCTTCTCTAATTCTCTTGTGGTTTGTCACCCTCTAATTACCTAGCAAGGTACATCTTTCAGGGAATGTTTATCCTGTATAGCTGGGCTGTCAGCTGCCTTTTCAAAGAATCACAGAATCAAAGCCCATTCCAGCTTTTTGTCCCTCCTTGCTGCTTATCTCTAAGGAGTCCTAGCCAGGAACATAAATTTTATCCTATCACATCTGCAATGTTTCCTGATATGGGTCTGTGCTGCAGAATTACCTCCTTCAGCCCAATCTGAAATTTTGGCTAGGTCTCTTTTTTTTCCTGTGGTGTCCTGCAAAGATATGACAACAGCTAGATTGCCAGTGGGCCTCCACCAGCATATGTGAAGTTGACCAAACCCATCATCTTATTTCTCTGTACCCATCATCTATTCAGTGTCTCTGGTCTCCTGTTCTTCGTAAATGCCTTTTGTTCTGAAGCTGCTGCTGACAAGTGCTAAAATAACATTAATAGCAAATAACCATAGAGTAATATTAACAACGCAGTTGAAGTGTGTATATTTAGTTTGCATGCCAGACTGACACAGAGGAAGTTTATTAGTTGTACTTTTTTAAAAGACAAGGTAATTTTCACTAAAAGCTGTTCCTGAAAAACCCAGTCTGTACAGTGTTATAGTAGCCAGGTGGGGGTTGGTCTCTTCTCCCAGGCAACCAGCAATAGAACAAGGGGACACAGCCTTAAGTTATGCCAGGGGAAGTATAGGCTGGATGTTAGGAGGAAGTTCTTCACAGAGAGAGTGATTGGCATTGGAATGGGCTGCCCAGGGAGGTGGTGGAGTCACCGTTCCTGGAGGTGTTCAAGAAAAGTCTGGCTGAGGCACTTAGTGCCATGGTCTAGTTGACTGGATAGGGCTGAGTGATAGGTTGGACTGGATGATCTTGAAGGTCTCTTCCAACGTGGCTGATTATGTGACTCTATGATTATGCTCACAGGAATATGGGTAAAAATATCTTACCTAAATGCAGGAGTGAAATTGAAGTTAACTGCTTTCCCTTCGCCTGTTTTCACTGTTCAATAAAAGGGAGACAAATATTCACAAATCAAAAATAAACCCGGTATGGTATGATCATCTTTATAATGTTTTTGGTCTCATTAAAACAAAATCCCACACAAGTAGTTGATAAAAACATTGCAGTGACCTCCGTATTTCTCACTGATGGAAGACTACAAATTCCAGTTCCTATTCTTTCAGTCAACTAGCTGTTGTCTAGTTTATGGCCTCCTAGTGACAGCTGCCAACTGGATGTGGCACCATTCACCACCACTTTATGGGCCCAGCTCCCCAGCCAGTTCTTGACCCGTATCAGAGTAAATCTGTCCAAGCCATGAGCTGCCAGCTTGGCCAGGAGCTTGTTGCAGCAGATGGTGTCAAAGGCTTTGCTGAAGTCCAGGTAGACTACATCCACAGCCTTTCTCACATTCACCAGGTAGGTAACCTGATCATAAAAGGAGATCAGGTTGGTCAGGCAGGACCTGCCCTTCCTAAACCTGTGCTGGCTGGGCCTGATCTCTTGGCCATCCTGTAGGTGCTTTTAGGCAAATTACAGGTAGAATGCCAGGACAGCCAAAGCAATTTGCAGAGTCTCGTTGTACAGCTGGTGTGTCCTGATGAGTACAATCAGCCTTTTGCCCTCGGAATTAATGTACTTGTCTCTGCCCAAGTAACTTTGGCCCACTTCTTCCGCTGGGCCCCAAACCAGATCTCAACCAGGCCTCAACCAGACAAACCTCTCTCCCTAGCACTAGACCCATTAGGCCTCACTGCCTCTACTCAAGATAGACCCAGAATAAGCTTTAGCTATGCAGCAAGAAATAGCCTGCCAGCCAGGGCTCACTCCCATGCAAAACAAAGTGATAGCAGCAGTTGGCATATGCTCAGAGCAGAAAAGTGACTGAACTGTAACTCCCTTATATAGGGAGATGCAGGATATAAGATGGAGTAACAAATGACATCCCTCTGGGATGGCCTGTCAGCCCCCTTGGGTCTGTCTTTGATTGTCTGGAAGAATTTATCTCTATGGTAGGACAATTAGTCCCCAGACTACAACATGGTGTGAATGCTGTTGTCATCTACAGATGATGTAGAGCTTGGGGACAGTGCTTTTGACAAAGCTGGAGAGAGGTGACCCTTCCTGTTTTCTGACAGACTGGATACTGCAACTGCAAAACAGAGAGGCAAACTAAAAAATGTCACTGGGAGGGACACAGGGGAAGCTATGGACATAGACAGATGTGGACTGGTTCACCATGAAACCTTGGTTTAGGGTACCATTCCAAACTGGAGAAGTCACACTGTGGTAGAGGTCCAGAGATTTCTAAGGAGAGGGTAGCTGAGTTGAAAGCTTAACACTTAGAGAGTAAGCCATCTTTTGTAATGATATCTGATCTCCTGTGTTCTGTTTTGTAAGGAAACACAACAGTGTCTTCACGCTGTCTCTGCAAAGGCTACTTATAACTGCATGTCTGCTTGCCATTCTCTGCCGAAGGTGTCAGGTACATATCTTTAGAACAGAATATTCAACCTTTGGAGAGAGGATGCTGTTGCACTCAAGAGTCAAGACTGCACCTGGGGAGCAGAGAATAGGAAACGCTCTGCTGAGCAGATGTTGTACTGTGGTCACAGCGCTTAATTCCATTTAAATTAGCAAGCTGGTATTTGAAAGCAATTGTAGTTGCTAGGTTAATATGCACGGATAGACTGGACACTTGTGAAGAAACAGACCTTCCTGTTCAGCTGCTATCATCAGCGTTATCTTGCAAGAAAATGGATACTGAAAAAAAAAGCTCTTCAAAGGAAAGAGGTTAATGTAGTTTTAATATCCTTCATGACTCCCTTTCCCTGTCTTTCTCCTTGGGCTATCTCCTCAGAGCTGCCACGTAAGTGTGGCTTCTCTGCAAAGAATTGTAAATTGGTCTGTGTCTTTCCTAGTCCACAGACCTCAGTCTTTTCAGAGCCATGAAGAGGGAGGCAGTTATTCTGCACAGCATCCAAACTGGTTAATTAATTTAGCTTCCGCTACAGTTACAGAACAATAAACCACACATTTGTTATAACCCTGATGGTCCAAAGGAATAAACGGGGCTTAAAGGAGATAATCTGCCTTGTAGAAGACTTTGAAGTCAACAATAGTTTGAGCCAGAGATCACATATTACTGAAATTTAGCAGCTGAGTCTGTATTAATCCAAAAAAATGGATCCATGGAGCAGCCTCTAAGTGTAACCAGTGCAATTCATTGTATTTTGGTCCAGAAGCACATCATTATTTTTCAATCCAGGCCTTTAGTTTGGATCAAATGTCAGAATTTTATTTCAAAAGCACTGCAGTGCCTTTGTTTAGGTAGTAGAGTTTTTTTTCTTTTCATGCAGTGTGTTTCATCTTTTATGCTCTCATGCACAATTTTTCAAATCTTCCCTCATCAAATTACCACAGGTCTAGGGGTCCTGAAGAAATGAGAGTAATCACTCACTGTAATTAAATGTTTCATATTTTATTAGACACTGCATTTAATATGCGGCATGGAGATCTCATAAAAAGCCTGCCCTATCTTTATAGGTAATCTCTCTCATACAGCTGATTGGATCAGTCAGAGCAAGAATGGCCTCACCTGTGTCTGAGCATGAAGTAGACAACTTGAAGTTGTGTAGTATTGGCAATGTCCAGCTCTTCTCACCGAGACAGAGATAACAAAGGGCTGAGGAGAGGCCCACAAAAAGCACAGTGCATACTAGTATGGCCAGCAGTCCTCAGGTGAAACTTCAAACAGCTCTGAACAAGGGAGCTTTATTGCCTTGCCCAGGGCTTAGTTGCTCAGGCTAAACAACTAGAATTGTCCACGTAAGTCTCAGAAATTTGTCAAGAAATTAAGAGTTTGGCATCAAATGGTGTCACTGGAAAGCTTTTGTGGTCTCAGCTTCACAAACTGGTGTCATTAGTAAACTTATGGGTGGTACTTTGGATGGCAATTTTTACTGTTGAAACAAAAATTACTGAGAAGCCTGAAAGAACTAGGTGAGAAATAAACTGAATTAAGTGTCCACAACCAGCAACTCATAAAGAGAGACAGTGATGTTAACTACAAGTCTTTGCTCAGTCTACCAATACTCCTGCAGCCTACGAAAGCAGCTAAAAAATAATAACTGAGCAAGGACACTACTGCTAAAAGGCAGCATTGATGTGAGAACAAATAGTTACAAATTTCCCACAGAGACTTTGAAGCCATACTTTAAAAGAAGATGCAGTGGCCTTCTACCCATAGAATGAGCAAAGAAAGGTACTTTTAAAATGCAATTGAGTGAGATCCCAGATGAGTAAGTACATGTGTAGTGCCTCCAAGAGTTGGGGTTTCTTTTCCTCCCGTGAACACTTGTCCCTTAATCCTGTCTCAGCCAAAGCAGATTCCTTGGTTGCATCATGTTCCTTCCATTCCAAGCAGGGTGAGGGGAGGTGCTAGGGTGCATGAAACACATCTGGGTGGAGATCAGTTTTTTTTTTTTTTTTTTTTTTTTTTATCTTGTGGCTGTTGTCCAGGGCTCTGAGCCCTGGTCATGGCAAACGAAAGGGAGAGCTTTCTTCCCCCACTGGACTCAGTGAACTGGCTACTGAAGGTGGATAGGCAGGGAACCCAATAGCTATGCAGGGGTGAACACACCACAGTGCATTCAAAGGAAGGATTTCAATTGATAAAATCAAGGACTCCACTCAGCAGCGGTGTTTTTTCAATCTTCTAAACTGGACAAATTTGTGAACAATTTCACAGCATGGCAGAGAGCATAGGGCAAATGCAGCATTTTTCAGCTTGTCAAGTCTTTCCCAAAGGTGGTAGGACACCTTGAAATACTCAGAACAGTAATATGTGACAGACCCTGTCTCCTTGTCAGCTATTGTTCAGACAGTTTGGAGAGGATTGCCAAAGGAGAGGGCAGCTGGACCATGTTTTGGTGTCACAACCTTGGCATCAGAGATATGGAGTTGTGGAAAACCCTTCTATGGGCAGTAGCAAAGAAAGGCAGGATAGTAACATCATTCAAAGTGGTGCAGAATCACTGCCAAGCAGTGCACATCACCTATGCACATCAATGGCTGCTTGTTTCTCCTTTTGCCTGGTGAAGAGTGAGTTCTAACCCCTTCCTGCAAGGATCCAGCTCTGATCCTGACCTGGGGGGCAAGAGCAGCTGCTCTGAACATATTTGGAACAGGACCTGTGGGGTGAGAATCAGCTAGAGAAGCAGTGAATCACCAGTCCTTGCAAGACAGCAGTGCTCTGGGTTTTCAGGAACATCATAGAGATCTTTTAAAGTAAAAAAAATTACTAAAAGCCAAATGGCAAGGAAAATCACACAGGAATGGAGATGCTCAATACTTTCTTATTTGCCACATCTCAAGAGGTTGTCCCAGCTGATGTCTCTGCCCTAGACTACAGGAAAACTGGTGTCATTCTCTTTTCCTCTGTGGCTGGTGCTGCTGTAAGGCAAAAAACCTGAGATTTATTTGGTGAGCAAAAGAAGAGCTATGTAGTGAGGAATCAGTGAAGAGAAAAATCTCAGCCTCTATGTTTCATCAGTGGCTGCTCAATGTAAGATGCAGGAATAATGCAAATTTTGCTCTGAATCATGTTGGAGATTATGCCAGGTGAGAGAAGTCTTTGACAAGATTCTCTAATTGCCTTTTTACATTTTATTTTCTTATTTTCTATGAGCAGTGTACATTACTGAGCTTTGTTACTGGCACAGTGAAAATAAAAATAGCCTGGCCAAGTCGCAATCTATAGATCTATAGCAAATGAGAATAAGAATTGCTTTAAAGTGGATTGTTTTATAAAGCATCTGCTTGGAGCGGCCTGCAATGCAAAGGAATTGCTTTATCTAATCTTGCAGAAAAAGCATTTCAGCGCAGAGGAGTATGAAAGTGAATACTTGACCTTCCTTGGAGGCCAGTTTCCCTACAGGGTCAGGCAGAAAGACAGCACTTGATGATGGCTGCAGATAAATCCAGGGTAAAACACGGGGCCTGAGTGAGAGTTAAGGCTTTGTGGTTTATACTTGAGCCTTATCACTGCTGAAAGAAAATGGAAGTGATTATACAGTACTTTGAACTTAATAGAAAAAAGAAAGATAGCAAATGGTTGATTAGATCTCTTCTTGAAGTCATTCAAATACAGGACATTGCCCACTAAACTGTTGCCAAGGCAGCATTAACTGGCTGCTGTGTTGCTCAGGATCCTCTCTCTAGCCTTCCATGGTAAAGATTAACCACGTAATTTTCCTTGCCTTTGACCTCAGAGTAGGCCAGAGCACCCTGCAGGAGGTTTCAGTACTTTCCTGTTGCCTTCAGCCTGGGTTCAGAGCCTGCTGTGATGCACATAGCAGGATCCTCATGCTGCCATGGGGGTGAGGCAATCTGATTCACAGAAACATAAGAACAACACTCCTACATTTCTGTAAAAATACTTTCAATCCATAACTTCCCCCAACGTTCCTTAAAATGACCTTGAGAATTACTGCTCTTTAAGGAGACTCACAACAGCATCGAGGCCTGACTCATGATCGTGAATGCTCCTGATCAGCAGCAGGTAGCATGTAAGGGAACAGCCAGTGACAAGTGCATGCTGGGTGTGCCCAGGTGTTGAGAGAAAATGTTTGGGACCTGATGTGATGACATAGCTAGTAATGAAGGTGGTGGGCTTTAGCCACTACTGAGAATAAAAGAAGTTTTCACACAAGTTATCTATCTGTCGCTAATTCAGACCAACCTGTATGCCTGTGGCAGAGCTTTAATCATAGTATAACAGCTTTTCAATATGTGAAAGGGACCTGCAAGAAGGCTGGGGAAGGACTGGTTGTAAGGGCTTGTAGTGATAGTATGAGGGGCAATGGTTTTAAAGTAGAGAAGGGTAGATTCAGGTTAGACATATGGAGGAAGTTTTTCACAGTGAAGGTGGTGAAATAACTGGAACAGGTTGCCCAGAGATGTGGTGGAGGCCTCATCCCTGCAGACATTCAAGGCCAAACTTGATAGGGCCCTGAGCAATCAGATCTAGTTGGAGATATCCTTGCTCACTGAAGGGGACTGAACAAGATGACCTTCAAGAGTCCTTTCCAACTCAATGCATTCTATGATTCTGTGATAATAGAATCATAGAATCACAGAATCAACCAGGTTGGAAGAGGCCTCCAAAATCATCCAGTCCAACCTATCACCCAGCCCTATCCAGTCAACTAGACTCATCCAGTCTTTTCTTGAACACCTCCAGGAATGGCGACTTCACCACCTTCCTGGGCAGAGTGGAGAGCGAGAGCATAAAGAGGAGTGGGATTGTAGTGACATGACTGCACCTTTGTTTTGCAGGTTCACCATGCAGGGTAAGCTAAATTCTTAACAGCAGCATCTCTTATAAGAATGAATCATTCTACTGAAGAAAATGATGCAGCTGGCCATGAAGTGTCCTCTGTGGCTATATAGAGGGATCATGTGTCCATAGAAAAATGATGGCATGCTAGGAGAGGACAAAACTGAACCTTGTGCTGGACTCTGCATCAGTAAGAATAACAAAGCTTAGAGTCCAGACAGTAGGGAGTAAAGTAGGGAATGCCTAGATGTTTGTCAGAGTTTATCATAAGCTGCAGTAGTGAAGACCTGAGCCTATCAGTCAGAAAGAACTTGTGTGGATGCATCTGCTTTCACAGAAGGAACTAAAAAGTAGTTTTGTGGACATTGGTTTGCACTGTTTGTACAAGCCTTGACCTGATCTACCAGTCAATAACATCTTCTTGTCTCTCATTTCAAAAAAGGGTACAAAAGACGTTTACACTACATTTCATTCTAAAAATGGCTAAAATCAGGGTACTAGTGAAAACTACATTTTTCTTCCACTGCAAAAATACATCTAAAAGGTACAACTTGCAGGCCTATACATAGGTTAATTCCAAGTTTAGCCACAGGAATCAGTCACCTTTATGCAAAACCAACCGACCAGGACAGATGTGGAAGAGGCAAAATGCCTCTTCATTTAGAAGCAGAAAAATCACTTCCAAGGAGTACATTCTCTGTCTGCTCCCACTAATACTGAAATAATCAGAGGAGTTTTTATGGTGGAATAGGAGGAGCCTCTGGGAAATATGTAGGCATGCTACATTTGAAGGGGCTGTGATATCCTTTTCTTTGCATAGAATCATAGAATCATAGAATGGTTTAGGTTGGAAGGGACCTCAAGGATCATCCAGCTCCAGCCCCCTGCCATAGGCAGGGACACCTCCCACTAGAGCAGGTTGCTCAAGGCCTCATCCAGCCTGGCTTTAAACACCTCCAGGGAGGAAGCATCCACAACCTCCCTGGGCAACCCATTCCAGTGTCTCACCACCCTCACTGTAAAGAACTTCCTCCTAACATCCAGTCTAAATCTCCCCTCCTCCAGCTTAAACCCTTTGCCCTTCGTCCTGACATTACTAGACCGTGTAAATAGTCCCTCCCCAGCCTTCCTGTAGGCTCCCTTCAGATACTGGAAAGCCACTCTAAGGTCTCCTCGAAGCATGTTTACAGAGTGGCTGGGTTGTTGCACTTTCTTACTGAATTCAACCAGTGGTATATACTAGAACTTAGTTTCAACATGAGGACAGCCTACCCTTATTTCAGAGAAACAGTACTGGTCCCTCACAGTCATGGTTCCCTTGAGAGACTCTAGCTCCTTTCTTGGCCCTCCACAGCCACTTCAAGTCCTCTCTTCTCAACTCTTTACTGTGCCCCACCAACAGAGACCTGAAGGCCTTGGCATTCAAGTAAAGTACACTGACTGGTAGAGGATAACTTGGAAACTTGTCTTTGCTGATGAAATGGATCTTCTCCTTGAAGTAGTTACTGATTTTAATAAAACTAGGAATTGAGACTGTACATGTGTCAAATGTGACTATAACTGGCAGCAAGCTCAAAAGCTCAGAGGAAAGATGGCCCAAGAAAAGGGTAGTAAAATCTTGCTTTCTTAGGAAATTGGTGATATAGGGCTAAAAATAGCCAATTTGCCTGCTCTTCAGCTGTGAGCTACCAAATACAGGCATTCATCTTGATTTTTGGTTGTGAAAAGATGGAAGTTCTCCAAAAGGGTGGAAAAGAAATATGTATGTTCAAGTGTATGCATAAGCATGTAGGAAAAAATGCTGGGATAACTGCAGATCTAAGACAAAGACCAAGCTTTCTGGAAGCAAGATCAGACCAAATTCCTAGTTAGAACCGTAGAACCTTTTCTGTGCTTATGGGGAAGATGATACAGATCTAGATTCATATTCAAATGCCCTAATTCAGTAACGAACTCAGTGTGGCTCACATTACTTAAGTCTTGAAAGTCTCATATTTCACCCTAGAGAGAAGCTAAGAGTCACAGAACTGACAGTGGCTCATTTCTCACAGGTACATTCTTGGTCTTGCAGTTACACTTTCGCTTTCTAGGAAATATGCACAGATATTGACTTGTAGAAGTCAATATTTAGTATACCTTCTGACAAAAATCAGATGTTTGTGAAACTGCCTTGGCCCTAGGCTTTGTTCAGTTACACAATATGTCATAAATATTGAAGGTGTTTCAGGACAGTTTTCCTGTAGCAGGAGTTTCACCTCGGCACAGTAATCAAAGGAGGAACAAAACCTCTGTTTCTTAAAACAGCTTTGCAAGTACTGCAGGGTGGAAAGTTGAAGGAGAGGTAAAAGATGTTTGTTCCTCCTCTGATGACACCTTTGCAATGCCAGCTACATCTGTGCCCTCAGATTAAGGACTATGGCTAATCCTTTCCATTGTGCGTATTGGGTCAGACTCCCTGCACTGAAGCCTCTGAGAATAGTACCCTGATTTCAATCTCAAGTACTGCTGAGCTTTTCCTACTGCTTTTCCATTTGAAGTATTTTGAGGCATACATTTCTCAACCACAACCTGTATTCAAAAGCTCTCTCCTATCTTGGAAGATATTCTTTGGAGAAGCCGTGCTTTCCACACCATCCCATCTTACCCCACCTGTGTCTGGCACACCCTGGGGTAGCTGAGGCTGGTCTCTAGATGCAGAGTAGGCATAAACCCCTGTTGTAAGTTTCCTCTTTGCATTTTACTTGTTAATGTGCTTCAACCCCATCTAATCTGTTGTGTCCATGAAGTTCAGAGTTATTTGGCAATAAAGAGGTGGTTTCCTCACTTGCATCTTTCTTCATACTGCACTTATTTCTTGACCTGTAGGACAATTATTTGTTAATCTACACGTGCAGAGGGAAAATGAGTAGTATGTCATAAGTGAACTCCTCCATCAAACTGGCATTCCTAATTGTTTTGTCAAGTAATTTCCCAATGGGAAGAAAAGAAAAGCATAGCTTTAAAGTTAATGAAAAAATTCAGGTCGAGAAATCAAGCCCTGAAACAGGAAGAGTTTTCCTGAAGTGAGTATTGCCAGCTGTGTGTGATGGTTTGGGTGTCCTCCGCCCCCCACACTTTAGAAATCACCCAGACTAGACTCAGTTGGCTCTGGAAATTTGNCAGCAGACCGAGCTAAGTGCCCAAGTGAAATGCAGAGTGAAGTGACTTTATCTTTGTTTTGCTTTTCTTCTTTAGACATCTCAGCAAGACTGTGAGCAAAGTAGACCTCACCATTGTTTTCATTTCACAGCCTGTGATCTAATTCTTCTCATCAAAACATTCTAGCTAGCTTCAAACTAGCACACTGTAGAACAACAATGATCTCTGTGGTGTTATTTATGTGTTAATTATAAATACTTCTCACAGAAAGTAGAAAAGAGAAGTGGAACAGAATTATTTCTGCAGTGAGGGTCTCTGATGTGAGAGATTTACTGCGATTGAAATGCTTTATTTTTTAAATTTTAATAGTGATGGTTTACTTCTCTTTCTTTGCTGTCTTGAAGGAAGAAGGAGGGAAAAGAACATTTGAAATACTTGGCATGCATAACACAATATATTTCATTGGCTTCATTTGATCACAAATTTTGCAAGCTCCACCAACTGCGCCAGGAGAGCTTGTAAATTTTCTGAGTTAAATGAAGAGATTAGATTTGCTGAGCACGCAAAAACTATCATCTTTGCCAATGGAAATACTAAACACTTTGATCCACAGCTGTTTGGCCTGAAGTCTCTTGCAGGCAAGCTGATCTTCATTCTCTGTCCTGCTTTTTGGCAGGTGTAATTCCCAAAAGCACCAGAACACCAAAGGAGCCCAAGTCCCTGTGACTTGGATGGTTGTGTGCTAAGGTCACAGAATCACAGAATGGTAAGGGTTGTAAAGGATCATTGGAAATTGTACAGTCCAATCCTGCCTGATGAAGCAGGGTAGGCCAGATCAGGCCGTGCAGGAACCTGTCCAGAAGGGTTCTGCAAGGTTCTGGAGAAGGAGATTCCACAACCTCTCTGAGCAGTCTGGTCCAGTGCTCCACTATCCTCAAAATACAGACATTTTTCCTTAAGTTCAAGTGAAGCCTACTGTGTTCTAGTTTGTACTAATTACCTCTTCTCCCATGACTGGCCACCATGGAAAAAAGTCCAAACCCATCCTCATGACCTCCAGCACTGTGGGTATTTGTATACATTTATAAGATTCCCTCTCAGTGTTCTCCAGGCTAAAGATCCCCACTTTTTGCACCCTCTTCTCACGAAAGAAATGCTCCAGTGCCCTAACTGTCTTCATGGCCTGCTGTTGGACTGTCTCCAGTAGTTCTTTGTCACTCTTGAACTGCACATTACACCCCAGATGAGGGGCAGAGTAGAGGGAGAAGAGAACCTATCTGGACCTGCTGTCCACTTTCTTCTTAACGCACCTGAGAGCATTGACATTCTTGGCCACAAGGCCACGTTTCTTGCTCATGATGAACTCATCCACCAGCACTTCCAGATCCTTTTCTGCAGAGCTGCTTTCCAATAGGTCAACCCCTGACCTGTACTGGTGCATGAGGGTACTTCCTCTCCAGGTGCAGGACTCTATACTCAACCTTGTTGAACTTTGTGATGTTCCCCTCTGCCTGAGTCTCCAGACTACCCCGGTCTCACAGAATGGCAGCATGGCCTTCTGATGTGTCAGGCACCCCTTCCAGTTCTGTATCATCAGTTACTTGCTGAGCATATTCTCTGTGCTGTCATCCAGGTTGTTGATGAATATGTTGAACCTGACTGGACCCAGTAATGACCCCTGGGAAGCACAACTAGATACAGACCTCTGACTAGACCTTGCATCATTGATCACAGCCCTCTGTGTTCTGTCATTCATCCAGTTCTCAGCCCACTTCACTGTTCATTCATCTAATCCACACTTCCTAAGCTTATCTATGAGCACGTTATGGGAGATAGTGCCAAAAGCCTTGCTAAAATCAAAGTAAACATCACCCACTGCTCTCCTTGTCTACCGAGGTGGTCACACCATCACAGAAGGCTATCAGATTGGCCAAGCATCACTTCCTCTTTGGGAATCCATGCTGACTGCCCCTGATAATGTTCTTTTCCTCCATGCACTTAGGTCCACTTGTTGAGGTTTTTCTCTCCTAGTGCTAGCTTTCAAACACAGGGTATGTCAACTATGCTGTCTGTTCAGCTTTGCCTGTAACCAGCAGATATACCTGTGAAGAAGTCAGGCTGGTCTGCCTCAGAGTGGGGCAAGCACACCAGGTAGTACTGAACCATCCATTTCCCTTCACTGATCATAGGTGCACCTGCAGAATTAGCTTGCACTTGGTGGTCTGTGTTGATCAAGTGAGAAGAATTGCACTTCAAGAGTGTACTGATTTGCCACCAGTCAGCTACACACAGAAGTGAGGGAAAGCAACACAAGAGATCTCTGGATTGAGATAAAGAGCTTTAATGAGAAAAAAAGCACAATCACCTTAATATATTTGCGAAATAGAGAACAGGAAAAACAGCATGCAGCAAAATGCACAGAGACCTAACTCCCCACCCTGTGAAATGCAGCCAGCCTAACGGAAAAGACCAGCATCCCAAACCTGGAAACCAAATCCAGCAACTAAAACAGGAAGCCTCTCCTGTTCAATCTGAACTTCAAGCCCCACAATACTTAGCTGCAGCCAGCACTTTCCTTTTAGAGCCTGCATGAGAGCACCGTGGTATGAATCAACAGCAAATTCAACTCAACCAATGACAAAGGGCAAACACAGATGATGGACAAATAACCTGGCCAGATGGGCACTCATTTGAACACCTCTCTCTGTATGGTACTCAATAGCTGTTTGTCTCTACATGTAAGTCATTTGAGGGACGTGCTCCAAGCCTCATTTCACTACATGATTTTATGCCCAATGGCAGATGTACTTCCTTTCTAAGTTTGCAGAGGAATTATGATGTGTTTATAACATAGATTATATGACAGGCTGTATTCCTGTCTCCAGGAAAGTGCAAACTGTTTACTTGAATTAGTATTTATTCCTGTTTATTAGGGCAATAAGATTCTTGCTGTATGCTCTGCCTGGTTAGCTTCCTGTGAGTCAAGCCCTCTTAATAATTTTCAGTTCCTCTTGCTCTGTCCCTCCAAATACTAAGTTTTCAGACATCCAGTGGCATGGCTTTATTGTCAAAGGTGGACTATCCCATATACTAGATTCACTGAACTCAAACATAGAAAAAACAAGGGGTTGAGCTTTCCAGGTTGAGGAGAGGGTACTTAGGCCACCTGTTGTCTGGACAAATACTTTAGACATTGACCTATTACGTCAAAAAGTCTCTAAAAGTCTCACTACCTCAGTTTCCTAAAGTAAGCAAGAATACCCTTGGATCTAGAGCCATTGAAATTGGATTAATGCCATCTGGTTTTGGTCTTCTATAACACATGCCTCTGGTTAATCATATTCAGAGAGTTGTTTTAGGTACCTAAATCCAGATATAATGGAAGACTTCAAAGCAGCTCTTCAATTCAAAAGAAATGTTGAGATACTGGAATGTGTCCAGAGAAGGGCAACAAGGCTGGTGAGACANTCTGGACTGGATGACTTGGAAGTCTCTTCCAACCTGATTGTTTCTATGATTCTATGAAATTCTTGTAGACAAATTTGACACTCATGGCTTGGATGAGCACACTGATGACCTAGAGAGTGGTGGTCAGTGGAGTTATATCCAGTTGGTGGCTGGTCACTGGTGATATTCCTCAGAGATCTGTATTTGGACCACTTCTTTTTAACATATTTATTGATGACCTTGATCCAGATATAGAGAGTGTCATCAGTAAGTTTGCAGATGACACCAACTTAGGTGGCAGTGTTGATTTGAATGAGGGTAGAGAGGCTCTTCAGAGAGACTTGGATAGGCTAGATCAATGGGCCAACATTAATGGGATGGGTTTCAACAAGGCCAAATGCCAGATCCTGCACTTAAGTCACAACAATCCCAAGTAACATTACAGGCTTGGGACAGTGTGACTGGAGAACTGCCTGGCAGAAAGGGATCTGTGGGTTGTAATAGACAGGAGTGGAATATGAGCCAGCAGTGTGCCCAGGTGGCCAAGAAGGCCAATGGCATCCTGCCTTGTATTAGAAATGCTGTGGCCAGCAGGAGTGGGGAGGTAATTGTTCCCTTGTACTTGCCTTTGGTGAGGCCACACCTCGAATATGGTGCTCAGTTTTGGGCACCACAACACAAGAGAGATGTGGAGGTTCTGGTGCGAGAGAAGGGCAACGAAGCTGGTGGAGGGCCTAGAGAATAAATCTTTTGAAGAGCAACTGAGGGAGTTGGGACTGTTTAGTTTGAGTAAGAGGAGGCTGAGGGGAGACCTCATCGCTGTCTACAACTACCTGAAGGGACATTGTGTTGAGGCTGGTGCTGATCTCTTCTCACAGGTAATTGGAGACAGAACCAGAGAGAATGGCCTCGAGCTGAGACTGGGTTTATTTAGATTGGACATTAGGAAAAAGTTTTTCATCGAGAGAGTGGTCAGGCACTGGAATGAGCTGCCCAGGGAGGTGGTTGAGTCACCAACCCTGGATGTGCTTAAGGGTAATTTAGATGTGGTGCTTTGGGACATGGTTTAAGGTTATTCTCATAGAGTAGGTTTATAGGTTGGACTTGGCGATCCTGAAGGTCTTTTCCAACCTGGATGTTTCTGCGATTTGCTGATTCTCTTCAGCCTGGACCATACTATGATTCTGTGATTCTGCGATCATTACTGCATCCTTTTATTGTAAGGGTATCTCTTCATCCCTTCCCAGATGTAATAGCTGAGGAATTTCAGACTCAACAGAAAATAGGAAATGCCTTACCAGAAATGAAGCAGCACCAGCAGGTATAAACTATCCCTCAGGTCACTACCACTTCAGAGATTTCTGAGAAAACTAGAACTAGGAGATGATAGCTGACCCCTAGGAAGACATGTGTGGAAGGACGCCTGATTGTTGAATCTTGAAAGCATATTAGACTCTATGCTCAGTAGACATGAGTATTTCAAGCACATTTTAGCACTCGATTTGCTAAGCAAGTCAAACTCTCCCATGTTTTCTAAGCAAGTCAAACTTTCCCAGGCTCTTCATGCAGAGTAGGGTTTTTCACCCTATCTCCTCCATATTAACATTTCTATCCTGAATATGGTTTACTGGTTTTGTTCTTGATATTCCAAGTGAAACTAATTAGAGTGCTGTTGAAGGCTGTGAATACTCCCCTACATCTTCTGAAGTGAAGTCTAGGATGGCTTTTGCATTTTGTACAGACATATCACCGTGCTAACTATGCTAACTTCTCTAAGTAAATAAAATTCCCTGTACTTTCTCCTTCTTTGTCACTCACTGCAGAAATGCAGAAGTGAATCCCCTGGGTGAATTGCCAGACTGTACCTGTACCATGTTCACGTGCTATCTGCACAAATATGTCACCTGCAAGTGGCTAATAAGCAGATTTCATTAATGTAAGCCTGTGCTTTCAACTGTAATCCTTGATGGAAACAGCTGAAAGGATCCCAGTTGCCTGGGGAAATGCTAGAAGTTCTTCAGCACAACCCATTGCCATCTCACTTCAAAACCTTTTCTTACTTTCTTGTTTGTGTGATTTTTCCTCCCCCCCCCCCCCCTCCAATTTTAACTAATGATTCCCATATGATGAGTGCTTTGCTCAGGTAAGGCTACATTCCTTAAAGTCATCCATCAGCTTTCTTGCAAGGAAACGTATTAAGCTGGCCTGGCACCCTCCAGCTGGCAGGTTTAGGCCGTTACCCTTCCTTTGATTTTTCATTAATTGTCATATCATTCATTATGCCTCCCTTAAAAATGCACGCTGTGCTAGTGCATACCGTTGCAATCAAGCTAATGTGTCTGATTTCTCTCCAATTAATTTGAATGCTTCATTCTGTTGTCTCTCTTCAAAAAACATGACAACTGTTCTGAAGTAATATGGATCCCTCTCCCTCATGCCTTGGCAAAATCACTTTGAGTGGCTGCCAGGTCTCCATGCATGCTGTGTTGAAGGACCTGTTCTCCATTGGCTGAGTGTCATGGAGGGCCTGTAGGCCCGAAAAATAGGCTCATTCCATGCCTCACTTTGCCTTGCCTGCCCAAACATGTTCCTCCCCAAACCAGGGGTAAACAAGCCCAAAACAGGGGTAAACACATTAAAGGCAGAAAAAGGTACAATAGGCCGAGGTGCCACAGAGTCTGGCCTGGCCACGGTCCAGGTAGTAAACAAGTTACATAAGCAGCTTGTAAACAGGTTGCATAAGCCCACACTGCCAGCGTGTGGCCCAGCCTGTGCTCTCTCCATATTTGGAGGTACTAGGCAAGTGATTTCGCCTATTATGGTATTGTTTGGCAGACTGCCAAACCGATTGGTCACTGGTGGCCAATTACAGCAACTGATCTTGGCCCACAGTTCATCAATGGGAGCTCACACGTGCTCCAGCTCTCTCTCTCTGGGTTCTGCGGACATGCTTGCCTGCGTCTATGCATTGCTTCCAGTGCATGCTAGCTCCTGCGTGCTTCTATGAGCTCCTGCAAGCTCACACAC
>WAAF01018576.1:0-10828 GCA_013400475.1 Tricholaema leucomelas
ACCCAGGCTGGGATGCTGTGACCCAGGCTGGCTCTTCCACTGCCCACACTGCCAGTTGTGCATGGCACTGTGTGAGGGTGGAGCACTCACAGGAGCTGGCTGGCACAGGAGTGGAAGTGCTGATGGTGTTAGTGGCATGGAGAGCATCTCCCCCCTCACTAGGACAATCGCTGCCTGATCTGGCATCCCTCAGAGCCATCTGAAACATCTGCTCCTGTCAGCTCACTGGGACACTCCACAGCTGGCAAAGGGCAGGGGAAGTGCTTTCCAGCACTGCAACTCAGTGTGGTGCCCAGGTCTGAGTGCTGAGAAAGAAAACAGCTTCAGTGGAGAGGAAAGGGACAGAAAGCTGCCAACTGTGAAGCTGTCCTTGGCAGGTTTGCTCTGCCTGCTGTTTGCACTGCAGGTTACTCACCTATAATAGCTGCTTTACAAACTGCTGTCATTAAAGCTCTAAGGAATGTAGGTGAACTCATCTGGCTTTCATCTAGATTAGCCTGCAATGGAGAGCAAAGGCACCAGTTAACAACACACCCCTGTGGGAGGGCTTCCAGCACCCACCACCGAAGCTGGCAGCAAGCTCCAGCTCAGCAGAAATCCCTTTCACCTCTCAGCCACAGCTCAGCCTCCCCATTCACTGCTTGAGACCAGCTCAGGTTGACCTCGACTTACAGCAGCATTTCTGTGCCCAACACAACCACTTCAGCACCCTCACAATCAGCCTGCAGAAGCAGCCACCCCAGCAGTGAGGGCTTCTGCCACCAAGATGCTCAGAGAGCTGCAGCAGCTCTGCTCTGAGGACAAGCTACAAGAGTTTGGGCTCTGCAGCCTGGAGAAGGCTTGGAGGACCTTGGGGTGGCCTTGCAGGATCTGAAGTGGGCTGCAGGAGGGCTTGGGAGGGACTATTGACAAGGTCTGGGAATGTCAGGAGGAGGAGGAATGGGTTTGAAGTGGCAGAGGGGAGATGGAAACTGGATGTGAGGAAGAAGTTGTTTGCAGGGAGGGTGGTGAGAGACTGGCACAGGTTGAGGGTGGTGAGACACTGGCACAGGTTTGCCAGGGAGGTTGTGGAGCACAGAAGCACCCAATGTGATCTTTGATCACATTGGGTGCTTCTGTGCTCCACAACCTCCCTGGAGGTGTTCAAGGCCAGGTTGGATGAGTCTCACCTGTTCTAGTGGGAGGTGTCCCTGCCTGTGGCAGGAGGTTGGATCTGGCTGAGCTTTGAGGTCCCTTCCAACCTAAACCATTCCATGATTTTCTGAGAGCTTTAAGCTTTTCCAGCAGATTTTCCAGCGTGCCTGGGTGGGGACTTGCTGCCTTTGTGGGAGGACACCGAGTGGAGATGTCACTTGTGTGAGGCTGCAGAGAGCCTGTGGGTGGCCCCAGGTTCTCAGCACTGCTCTGCTCCCCAGCACCAGAGAAATGACATTTCCAACACTGCTGCAGCCACGGAAGTCACTCAGCTGGAGCTGCAGGAGCAGCCCTAACCCAATCAGATCTGAACTGAGATCTAAACGAATCAGGTTGGGTGTAGGTGATGTCCCTGGCTGACAGGATGCAGCCAGAGGGAGAGAGAAGAAGCTCAGTGGGTGACAAAGTCTGTTCTTTGTTTTCTCTTACAGTGCCTGGCCCAATGGATTGGGAAAGCTGCACATGCCCTGGGGGCTTGTTCAGGGTGCTCAGGGGGAGGAATTTGCACAGGAGATGCTGACAGAAGGCAGTGAGCAGCTCTCAGCTCCTGTTTTGGGCAGAAACAGTGCAGGAGAGTACTGGGGCTAAGATGTAATAAGCAGCAAAAAGTCTGCAGTACTCTGGGGCTGCTGAGCCTGGAGAGGAGCAGCCTCAGAGGGGATCTGAGCAATGCTCAGCAAGAGCTAAAGGGGCTGTGGGGGGCAAGAGGCTGGGGCCAGACTCCTGTCAGTGGTGCCCAGGGACAGGCCAAGGGGCAATGGGCACAAACTGGAACCCAGGAGGTTCCACCTAAACTTGTTTGGTGTGAGGGTGCTGGAGGCCTGGAGCAGGCTGCCCAGAGAGGCTGTGGAGTCTCCATGTCTGGAGAGCTTCCAACCCTCCGTGGGCATTGTGCTCCTGGGCAAGCTGCTGTGGGTGCCCTGCTGTAGCAGGGGGTTGGAATGGATGATCCCCAGAGGTCCCTTCCCACCTCCCCACGTTGGGACTTTGTGATTTAAGAGGCAGCTGTGCAGTTAATGGCTACAACTCTTTCTTCCTGAGGCTGCCTATGAACTAACTGCCTGATTCAATGATGATCTGAGGTCTTTGGTTGCACAGATCTAAATCATCTCCGTGTCCTATGCCTGGGGAGGAGCCTGCAGAGCTGCTCCTTTAGATGAGGAAATATCTGTGTGCAGGCAGGGTGGAAGCAGTCCTTGTACCTCTACCCAGTCAAAGATTTGTTCATCAGTGGCCTTGTCCTCCACGATGAGTTTTTCCAGCTGCTTGCTCAGATCTTCTGCAGAGAGTTCTTTCTCTGAAAGTGCTTCTGAGGAACTGGAACCGTCAGACTCGGTGAAGTCCAACTTCTGCAACACCAGAAGTGATGGTGAGAGTTAGGTAAATACAGCTCTCAGTGCTGAGTTAGAGCAGACTGAGCATTCCTTCTGCTTTCTGCCACCTTTCAGCTGCTAAGTTACCATCACTGTGAGCCTTGGTCTGTTCCAGAGATCAAAGAGCGTTTGGCTGACACCTGGGGACCACCTTAGCCAGGACCTCAGAGGGCCTCCAACCCAGCCCAGTGCAAGGGTGCACGAAAGAAAGGGAGTGCTGCTCAAGTGGACCACCAGGGAGCTGGACTCCACTCCCCAGAGCTGGCATCTGCTGCAACAACCCTTTGCAAAGTGTGGCAGGGGACCTACAGCCCCCACCCAGCCCCGGGCCTCAGTCATCCCTTTCACTGCCTGCACTGCACCTCCAAAGTGCTAAAACATGGCAGTGGATCCCCTGGAGCTCCAAAGGAGACCTCCAGCTTCTTCCTCAAGGTGGCCTCTGTCAGACCTGGCTCCTCACAGCTGTGAAACCTCCTGGGGCCACAACACGGGGTGGGATGGGTGAGTAGCTGCTGCCCTTTACACAGGGACCTGTTGGAGAGGATCTAGGGGAGGCCACAGCAATGCTGTGAGGCCAAGCTGAGAGAGCTGAGGTGGTTCAGCTTGGAGAAGGCTCCAGGGAGACCTTCTGGTTGTCTTTCAGGACTTAAAGTGAGCAATCAGAAAGCTGGGGACAGACTTTTTCTTAGGGCCTGTTCTGACAGGCCAAGGGGTGATGGTTTGAACCTAAAAGGGGGAGAGAAGGGAGAAATGTTTGACCCTGAGGGTGGTGAGAGCCTGGCCCAGGTTGCCCAGAGGTGGGAGCTGCCCCAGCCCTGGCACCACTGCAGGTCAGGTTGTTTGGGACTCTGAGCAACCTGCTCTGGTTGCAGATGTCCCTGCTGAGTGCAGGGGATTGGACTGGATGAGCTCTAAAGGTCCCTTCCAACCCAATCCATTCCATGGTTCTGTGCTTCTGGCCCTTCTGCAGGAGGTCTCTGCTTGTTTCAGAACTCAAGCTCCAGTTCACTCCCCACTGCTGGAGAAAGAGACCTGCCCGCAGGAGCCAGCTGACAGCAGACACATGTCTGGGAGCTGGGTGGCCAAGCCACACTCCTGGTGTGTCAGAATGGAGATGCTGAAACGACCTAAGCCCAGCCTGGTGAGGGAGACTCTGCAGCCCCCAGCCCAGCCCAGCCCTGCCGCAGCAAGGGGCGGAAGGAGATGCACGACTGGGGCCAAGCGCCAGCAGCTCGCTGCCTGCTCACCTGTTCCATGAGAAAGGTCTGCACATCCTCCCCTTCGGGCAAGTAGTCCTTCCAACTCAGGCCAGACTCCCTCCATAAGGCTCCCACTTTCTTATGGCTCTAGAACACAAAGAGGTCGTTCATGTGAAGGGCAGGAGGGGCAGGCAGAGCAGCTCAGCCAAGCTGGAGCGGTGCAGCTGTGTCAGGAGAGATCAGAACGGTTCAGAGGATGCCTAGCACCAGTGAGGGCACCTCCAGGCCCCGTGCAGGAGAACCACAGCTATGCACATCTTGTCAAGTGGTGATGGGGGAGAGACAAGGCAGAAGGTGACACGTGGGGGTGGCAACAACTTCAGCCAGAGGGTACCTACGGGGAGTGAGAGGCTGGGACCAGGCGCAGGGTCCCACGGCTGGGCACAGAGCTGGTGGGTGGAGGACTCAGAGCCTTTTGCCTGTCATGAGCCTCCTCCCTGACAAATTCTCCCTCTGCCTCCACATGAAGGCAGCAGCAGAGGAGCTGCCCTTAGAACAGCACTGCTTAGGTGGCTGTCTTCTGTGCAGAGATTCCAGGCAGATGATGCTCAGCTCACTCCTCAGCTCCTACACCTCACAGCAAACCTCCAGCAATGCCCCTGTGTGGCACTCCCAGCTCAGCCTCCTGCAGCCTCTCGTGTCACAGTGACCTTCTGGTGTCCTGCCCAAGATGGCACAGGTACAGCTCTGAGAAACCCCCCAGGGACAACCAGCTCTGCTCACCCAAATGCTCTGCCAACACCTTCACCATCCAGCACCCGCACGCGGGAGGCCACTGCGCAGCCCAGGTGCAGCCCTGGCACCAGCAGCCTGGGCTGCAGTTTCCCAAGCAGGCTGTGAGCTCAGGTTTACAACCCAGAGCACAAAGAGCAAACTGTGCATGGCTCCTGCCACAATTCATCAGCCCCTGAAGCAGGAGCCTGCTAATTACACTGAAACACCCTGAGCCCAAGTGTTGGTTTGCATGAGATCAGCTTAGAAAGCTGCAGCAGAAAGAGAAAGCCAAAGCTGTGCTTCAACCTCCAAAGCACAGCAGCTCTCCTGTGACACAGCAGAGCCACAGGACTGGGAGGTGACTGTTCAAAGGGGCAGGAGAGTCAAACAAACAAACACCAAGCCACGATGTGCACTGCTGGACTGAAACGCTCCTGGAACATTCGAGCCCCTTTGAATGCATGCTTCAAAAACAACAACGAGAAGAAAGGGCAAGTGAGGGGTTTTAAAAGGTTGGAAACAGACACTGCCCAAAGTGCACTGCTCAGCTGGATTAAAAATAAACCCAGAGGGACACAAAAAAAAGAGACAGGAGTTACAGGGGAAACCACCAGACTGGCTGGACACAGACTGTGCAAGGTGGAAAGAGAGCTCGAGGAGTTAGAGGGTGAGAAGGTGGCACTACCCCTAGCGATGGGTGACTCCTAAGAGTTGGCAGGGTTAGTTGGGATAAGCACCCAGCAGTCTGAGAGGCCCAACTGAAGCTTATCCACACCCTCAGAACCTCTCTGGTCTGCAAGGAGAGCTCTCTCGCAAGATTCCCGGCACCTGCTGCTTCTGGCCAGCCCAGAAATGCCTCGGGAGTGTCCCTCGGGCAGCATTTCAGCACTCCTGGCTTCTGCAAGAAGCTTCTGCAAGAAGCCAGGTGCTAAGGTACCTGCAAAAGGGAAAAGTGGTGAGAGAAAAAAAGCAACCCCAACAAGAGTTAACTCTGTGAGGCACCTGTGAGGCTGGGGGAGGAGGAGGAGGAGGAGGAGGAGGCAGCTCTCCTAGGCTATCTGGACTGGCTGGCCCATCTCTAAGGATCTGCAGGTGGGAGATGTGGAGCTGCATGCAGGGACATGTCCTCACTGCATGCCAGGGGCAGCAGAGCTGGGCACTTACCATTTGTTTGCATAGAAGGTGCAAGATTTCAGCAAGCAAGACTCCAGCTCTTCCCACAGGAAGCAAAGGTTTGCTAAATTCTCTGGGGTGAAAGAGAAGCAGAGATTGGTCCTCAGGACCTGCACTGCCTGCAGCCTTCACCCCCACAACCAGTCAGGCTGGAGATCCCCCAGTCCAACCAGAACCCAACCACCAGGGCCACCAAACCCTATCCTGAAGCACCACAGCTACACCTTCTTGAGCTGCTAAGGCTGGAAAAGAGCTCTACAGACCCAGTTCAACACCACCAACCCAACACTGCCATGGCCACCAAACTGTCCAGAAGTGCCTTTGTTGACCATCTCCAGGGATGAGGACTCCACTGCTTCCTGGGCAGCCTGTTCCAATCCCTCTCACCCTCTCAGAACAGAAATTGTTCCTCAGGTCCAACCTAACCCTCCTCTGGCACAACTCAAACCCAGTTCCTCTTGCCCTGTTGCTGGTTACTTGGGAGAAGAGACCAATCCCAGCCTCACTGCAGGCTCCTTTCAGGTAGCTGCAGAGAGCAATGAGGTCTCTGCTCAGCCTCCTCTTCTCCAGACTCACACCCCCAGCTCCCTCAGCCCCTGCTCTGTGATGGCCTCCAGAGCCCTCCCCAGCCTTGCTGCTCTTCTCTGGACACCCTCCAGCCCCTCAATGTCTCCTGTGCCCAGGACTGCCCCCAGTGCTCAAGCTGTGGCCTCACCAGTGCCCAGTACAGGGGCACCATCACCGCCCTGCTCCTGCTGGCCACACTGGGTTTGACCCAGGCCAGGATGCCTTTGGCCTTCTTGGCCACCTGGGCACACCCTGGCTCATGTTCAGCTGCCCACCAGCACCCCCAGAGCCTTCTCCACCAGGCAGTTTCCAGCCACTCTGCAGCCAGCCTGGAGTGGTCCTGGGGTTGTTGTGACCCAAGTGCAGGACCTGGCCCTTGGTCTTGTTCAGCCTCACCCCACTGCCAGACAAGGGGCAGAGACCAAACTGAGGCAGGAACCCAGCTCTAACCTCTGCCAGGGGTGGAGGGTTTGGACAAACCCAAGTGCAGTGTGCAGTGCTCTTGCCACAGCAGGGCTGGCTCCAAAGGCTGGGTTTGATTTTTCTGTGACCTCAGATCCCTCACTCCAGTGCAGCAGGAGCCTTTCTTGGGGAGGAAAAGGCTCCTCAAGATTTTCTTAACCCAAAGCTTACATGAAAATGGAAACATTCAGCTGGCTTCTAGTGAGTGCCCCCCAGGACACTGGGCTGTGTGTAAAACACAGAAGCTTTGGGCCTGGAAAGTTTCCAGCCTTGCAGGAAAGGTTCTGTGCCTGTGAAGGTGCTGCCCTGGGGGAGAGACCACAGCCTGAGACTCCTGCATGATCCCTGCCTCTGCACACAGCTTCATAGAACCCTGGAATGCTTTGGGTTGGAAGGGACCTCAAAGCTCATCCAGTTCCAAGCACCTGCCATGGGCAGGGACACCTCCCACCAGCCCAAGGTGCCCCTCCAGGCAGGGGGCAGCCACAGCCTCCCTGGGCAACCTGTGCCAGTCTCTCCCCACCCTTGCTCTCAAGAATCTCATCTCCAGTCTCAATCTGCCCTTTTCCAGCTCCAATCCATCTCCTCTCATCTAACTCCCCCAGCCTCAGCCTGCTCTCAGCTGACTCCAGCAGCACACTGATGGACTTTGCAGCTCAGCTGAAGCACAGAGGGTTGCAGACCTCTGGATGAGAGGCTCAGTCCTGAAGCACCTCTCTGGGTGAGCAGTGAGCTCCTTTCCCACCACAGCTTTCAGCCAGGAGGTGCAGCAAAGCTTTTCTCCACCTCTGCTGCACCCCTGACACCTCTCATCTGCTGTCTGCTGGTGGGAGCAGGCAGTAGAGGCAGGCAGAAGGCTCCCCCCAGGCTGCAAGGGAACAGCTTTGCTTACTGTATAAGTTCTCTCATAGAGATTCCTCCTTCTTTTAACATGGGGGTCACCAACTCGGCCAGGTACAGCCAGATGTGGGGGATGTCTATGGCCATGTCGTCTGCCAGCTCCAGGGTGTCTGAGAAGCTTGAAAAGAAGCAAGGGAAAAAGGTCAGTAACTGTAACTGCAGACTGCAAAGCAACCCTGCAGGCCAGATGTCTTCTGTCAGGGCAGAGGGGAGGGGAAAGGAGGAAAGGAGAGGAAAGGAGAGAAAGGGAGAAGAGGGGAGAGGAGGGGAGAGAAAGGGAGAGGAGGGGAGAGGAGGGAAGGAGGAGAGGGGAGGAACGGAGGGCATCACCAAGGTCCCGACCCCCCCCTGCCATCCTGTGCTTTCAGTGCTTCCGCGCTGCCAGCAGAGGACCTCCCTGGGCAGTGCCGGTGGCAGTGTGTGGCAAGGACCTTTCAGAGCCACCCAGGGAGCTCCGTTTAAAGCATTCCTGCACGTTCCAGAAGCAAGCATTGGCTCACTGCAGCCCCTGCACAGCCACACAGGAGTTTGGTCTGGAAGCACAAACTCTGGGACAAATGCAGCCCTCCCAAAGGGATCCAACCCTTGGCAGAAGGAGGAGTGATGACAGCAGCACAGAGGTAAGCAGCAAGAAGTCACCCAGAAGGTGTGACACACCCCGGAGAGGGCTGAGGGCAGCAGAGGGAGGCTCCATGCAGAGCTGGACAAGGCACAAACCATTCCCCAGCTCTGCACAGAGGCCTCCAGAACTGCTCAGAATTTTTCTTCCTGGCCCAAGAGGATCATTTTTCTGGCTCTGCTGATGCCTTCCATCATGATTCCCTTCTCCCTGGAAAACTCTGGGCTCTGGGCTAGTGCCTGAAGACAGCTTTGCTCCTGGGCTTCAAACCCAGAAAGCACCTCAGGGAACCCCAGAAGGGCTCAGGTTGGGAGGTACCTCAAGGATCATCTGCTCCAACCTCCTGCCACAGGCAGGGACACCTCTCAGCTGGACTCAGCTGCTCAAGGCCTCATCCAGCCTGGCCTGGAACACCCCCAGGCAGGAGGCAGCCACAGCCTCCCTGGGCAGCCTGTGCCAGGCTCTCACCACCCTCCTAGTGAAGAGCTTCCTCCTCAGCTCCACTCTAACCCTGCTCTGCCTCAGCTCCAAACCATTCCCCTTGGCCTGCCTCCAGACCCCTCAGCACAAGTCCCTCTGCAGCCTTCCTGCAGGATCCCTTCAGGCACTGGCAGCAGCTCTGAGGTCCCCCTGGAGCCTTCTCCTCTGCACGCTGCACCCCCCCAGCNCAGCTCCTGGTGAGCTTCTGTTTGTGTCCTCTGCCAGCTTGGCTTTGCCCAAGTGCTTCACCTGTCAGGTGTCTCTGCAGAGTTGGGCTGTGACCAGTGCTCATCCCACAACCTCTCCTCACACAGCAGCTTGGCTGGGCTGGTGCAGTGCTTTTTGGGGTTCTCCTGTGCCCACTGAGCTCCATTTGCCCTTTTCTTCATCTCCAGGAGCTGTTTCACTTTCTTCCTGCCACAGGCAGGCTGCATCCTCCCCGTTTCACCAAGGTTGGGCACCACAACCACTTTTCCTCTCCCTGGGAATGGCTTTAATCCCAAATCCATCATGGAAGTGATCATGTCCAACTGGTCCTTTTGACCATCACTGACTGTGTGGGCTCAGCTCAGTGTGCTCCCTGGAATCATGGAATTGTTTGGGTTGGAAAAGTCATCTGAGACCATGGAGCCCTACCCTCAGCCCAGCACCACCATGGCCACCAAACCATGTCCCCAGGAGCCACGGGCACATGCTTCTTTAGCAGCTGCAGGGATGGGGCCTCCAGCACCTCCCTGGGCAGCCTGTGCCAGTGGGATGTGGATTCCCTAGGGATGGTTTCTGCTGCTGTTCCACACAGCTCAGGCTGCCTCAGCTTCTCCTGGGAGCCACTGGGCTGCGTCGTGGTGAAACTCACTGCAGACACAGGGGCAGGGAGAGCTCCTTGGAGTGCTCAGCAGGAACCAGAGAGGATGCAAATGAAAGCAGCAAGACTGGGCTAAGACCCAGAACTCAGGGTCTGAGAGAAGATTTCACCTGCCTGCTGCTGGCTGCTTTTGGTGGTTAGCCCTGGTCTAATTGTTTGGGTTGGAAGAGACTCTTGAAGACCACTGAGTCCAGCCCTGAGCCCAGCAGTGCCAGGGCACCACCAAACCATGGCCCCCAGCACCACATCACAGCTCTGAAACCCCTCCAGGGATAGGCACTGCAGCACTGCCCTGGGCAGCCTGGGCCAGGCCTTGACAACCCTCAAGGGGAAGAAATTGTTCCTCATGGCCAACCTAAACCACCCTGGGGGCAACCTGAGGACATTTCCTCTTGCCCTGTCCCTTGTTCCCTGGGAAGAGACCAACCCCACCTGGCTCCAGCCTCCTTTCAGGCAGCTGTAGAGGGCAATGAGGTCTCCCTTTGGCCTCCTTTTCTCCAGGTTGCACACCCCCTGCTCCCTCAGCTGCTCTTCCCCAGCCCTGTTCTCCAGATCTTTCCCCAGCTTCACTGCCTGCTCTGTGCCCTGGTGAGGACTGAGTGGGCACCAGGAACCAACCTGGGAGCAGAGATCCTTTCACAACTGGACACCAGTTCAAATCCAGGCTGGGAACACAAACCCCAGAGCTGGAATGAAGCAGCAGCTGCAACTGAAGCTCTCTCGGGGAAGGTCCAACCCATCTGACACTGCAGCTGGTGCATGTTCTCCTCTCCAGCCCCTCGAGGACACTGCCACTCCTCAGAGCTCAGTGGCATCCTATGGGTGAGGCTGTCCAGCAGTGGGAGCATGGCTGTGCCCTGGGGCTGCACAGCCTCCAGCCTTAACCTCAGGTGGAGACTCCTGACCTCTCCCTCCTCCTTCCCTGGGATTCGGTGATGTGCCAGAAGACAAAGACGGAGGAAGGCAGCAGCAGAGAGGAGCGAAGCAGACCCCCACCTGCATCCTCCTGAGCACACTGCCCCTCCCTGCAGCCCCTGACACGCTCAGGAACCCGCTACAGGAGGTACCGCTGAGAGATGCACCTGGCTGGGGAGGCTCCCTCGGGTGGGAGTGTGGAGAAGGCAGCAGAGCAGCCGCGGGGGCAGAGCCTGAGGGGGCAGTGTCTCCTGCGCAGCACAGCACAGCATGGCACAGCACAGCATGGCACAGCACAGCACAGCAC
>WAAF01018576.1:11554-45217 GCA_013400475.1 Tricholaema leucomelas
GCAATACCAACCCCTTGAAGAAGTCCTGCTTGCTGAGCTTCCCTGCCTGCACCAGCTGGTGCAGGAGCTGGCCCAGGTGATCCCTGGTGATCTGACTCCTCTCCAGCGTCGACTCCACTCCCACTCGCACGAAGATGGGCAGCAGGCTCTGGGCACTCAGCTCCTCCACGCACTGCATCGCCTCCTGTGCCAACGACATGGGGACACCGCTTCAGCCCGGCCCCCCCCCGGGCAGGGGCTGCCCTCTGCTCTGCAGCAACTCCTCACAGGCAGGGTGGGCACACCCTGCAACAGGCTGCCCGGGTTGGGCACGGATGCCCCATCCCTGGAGGGGTTCAAGGCCGGGTTGGATGAGGCCTAAAGCAACCTGGGCTGGTGGGAGGTGTCCCTGCCCATGCAGCTGGAGGATCTTTAAGGTCCCTTCCAACCCAACCCATTCTGCGGTTCTGTGAGGTGGTTTTGCCTTGGGAAGTGAGCAGTCAGTGAAGCTGCCAGGCCAAGCTGTGGAACCTGAGCCAAATCCCTGCTGCACACTGGCAGTGCTGAGAGCCACAACGATAGGAACCACAACAGCAGCAACTGTGCAAGGAGAGCAGAATTCACAGCACCCAGGCAGCAGTGCCTGAGCTACAGAGTCAGGCTGCAGGGTGCAGCTCAGCTGCTCAGTGAGAGGATGGGAATTGTCTCCTGGATGCCACCACAACACCTATTCCTTCCAGGCCAGGGGAGGACATCAGGCTGGGTTCCTGAGCTGACCTGGCACAGAAATGTCCATGTTACAAACCCAGAGAATCAGAGAGTTGTTACCCTTGGGAAAGGTCTCTCAAGGTCATCCAGACCAACCACCATGGCCACCAAACCCTGTCCCCAGGTGCCATGGCCACACCTTTCTTCAGCACCTCCACGGATAGGGACTCCATCACCATCCTGGGCAGCCTGTGCCAATCCCTGACCACTCTGGCAGCAAAGAAATTGTTTCTCATGGCCAATCTAAACCTGCCCTGGCACAATTTCAGGCCATTCCCTCTTCTATCACCTGATATAAAAGAGAAGAGACCAACCCCCAGCTCCATTCAGGCACTTGCAGAGAGCAATGAGGTCTCCTCTCTCTCCTCCACACCATATCAGGAAGCAGAAAATAGGTGGGGAGCATCTGGAGGAAAATGTTCCCTTGCCAGAGCTTCTGCTTCCTGCCCTGTGCCTTTTGTAAGCTAAGCAAAGGAGGCACCTTGGGGACTGCCACAGAAGCACTCAGTGTCACACTTCAGCAATCTCCACTGCTGACAGCAGAGACCTTCCTCTGACCTCCTCCCTGCAGCCCAGCAGCTCCCCACGGCTCCCTGGCTGGGGACATTTGCTCTTTGCCCTAGGTTGTGCCTTCAGGCATCAAGAGCTGGCAGCCCAGACGTGCTCCTGCAGGCCTGGGAGGGCTCTGCTCTGCAGGTCAGGGCCTGCTGGCCCCAGAGCACAGGCTGGGGGCAGAGGTCCTCCATCAGCCATGCTCCAGGATGGACAGGTGAGCATGGCACTGCCTGACCCTGCTGCCACTGCTGCCAGCACAGAGCTTGGCAGCTGTGAGCTGCAGCCTGCACCAGTACTGCTGGCTGAAAGCAGGAGGAACAGCCTCTGCTGTGCTGAGGGGGTGAGCACAGAACCAGCACCTCACAGCTCATCTACTCCAACCTCCTGCCATGGCCAGGGACACCTCTCAACTGCACTTGGTTGCTCAAGGCCTCATCCAACCTGGCCTTGAACACCCCCAGGCAGGAGACAGCCACAGCCTCCCTGGGCAGCCTGTCCCAGAGTCTCACTCATGTCTGGTCCACTTAAGTTGGAAAAGACCTTCAAGATCATCACTCCAACCATTAACCCTTCTCCACCAAGTCCACCACTAAGCCATATCCCCAGGCACCACAGCTCCACAGCTTTCAAACACCTCCAGGAACTCCACCACCCCCCTGGGCAGCCTGTTCCAGGGCCTGAGAACCCTTTCAGTGAACACAAAAGCTCCTAATGTCCAGCCTAAGGCTCCCCTGGTGCAGCCTGAGGCCATCCCCCCCTGTTCCATCACTGGGCAGGTGAACTTCAGCTGAAGCCTTGCTGCTGGCTGCCTTTGAAGAGCACCAAGAACCTCTTATCCTCCAGCAGTGTCTAACACAGAGGAGCTGCCTCCATCTGAGGGACCTCTTTAACCAGAGGTGCTCTTGTCCCACACAGCTCAACCCTCTCTTTCCAGCCAGCCATAGGAAATCAGAGCACTGCCTTCCCAAGCAGAGAAACTGCAGCAGCTGCCAGCCCCTGGCAGCCAGGCCTTGGATTCTGAAGTCCAAGCAAGGAGACTCCTGGCTTAGGCAGTGCCACCAGCCCTGCCTGCTGCTGCACAGAGCTGCCAGGCAGGGACCTGGGGCTGGTGGAGAAGCCCAGGGCAGGATTTCTCTTCTCCACACCAGCAGTCACTAATTTCTCCTGAGAAGCAGAGGTGAGCTCACACCAGCCCAGCATAAGGAGATTGGCCTGGATCAGCAATGGTGTGGCCAGCAGGAGCAGGGCAGGGACTGTCCCCTTCTACTCAGCACTGCTGAAACCACACCTGAAATACTGGGGTCAGTTTTGGGGTCCTCACTCCAAGGACAGTGAAAGGGTCCAGATAAAGGCAACCAAGGTGGGGAAGGGTCTGGAGAGCAGGGCCGGTGAGGAGCAGCTGAGGGGGCTGGGGTTGCTCAGCCTGGAGGAGACTCAGGGGAGACCTTCTGGATCTCTGCAGCTCCCTGAAAGGAGGTTGGAGCTAGGAGGAGGTCACAGCACAAAAGGAAATGGCCTCAAGTTGCCCCAAGGGAGGTTTAGGTTGGCCACGAGAACAATTTCTTTGCTGCAAGAGTGGTCAGGGATTGGCACAGGCTGCCCAGGGAGGTGGTGGAGTCCCCATCCCTGGAGGTGTTTAGGAATCCTGTGGCCATGGCACCTGGGGACATGGTTTGGTGGCCCTGGTGGTGCTGGGCTGATGTTTGGCCTTGCTCTCTACAGATCTTTGCCAGCCTTGATTCCATGGCTCTACAACAAGAATCCTCTTCCTGATTTTAGCTGGGGATGCAAGCAGCATCTCTGCTCTGAGGGTGCCAAACATCTCCTGGCAGGAGGCAGCCACAGCCTCCCTGGGCAGCCTGTGCCAGACTCTCACCATCCTCCTAGTGAAGAACTTCTTCCTCAGCTCCACTTCAACCCTGCTCTGCCTCAGCTCCAAACCATTCCCCTTGGCCTGCCTCCAGACCCCCTCAGCACAAGTCCCTTTGCAGCCTTCCTGCAGGATCCCTTCAGGCACTGGCAGCAGCTCTGAGGTCCCCCTGGAGCCTTCTCCTCTGCAGGCTGCACCCCCCCAGCTCCCTCAGCCTGTGCTCACAGCAGAGCTGCTCCAGCCCTGCCATCACCTCTGTGGCCTCCTCTGGCCTCACTCCACAGCTCTGTGTCCTTCTGCTGCTGGGGACAGCAGCACTGGAGGCAGGACTGGAGGTGAGGTCTGAGCAGAGCAGAGCCAAGGGGCAGGACACTTCTCCCATTAGCAGTGAGACAGCAAACGAGCCTCAGAGACAACTCTCCTAAAACCAATCATGGAGCTGCTGCTGCCCAAACCTTCACAGCAGCACATAAGTGTTGAGGTTGGAAGAGAGCTTTAAGAGCATCAATCCAACCCCTCACCCAGAGCTCCCAATACCAGCACTGCTGCTAAGCCACTGCCACCAAACCATGGCCTTCAGCACCACATCCACACAGCCTTCAAAGCCCTCTGGGGATGGGGACTCCACCACCTCCCTGGGCAGCCTGCCCCAGTGCCTGAGAGCCCTTCCTAGGAATATCCAACCTGAAGCTCCCCTGGCACAGCCCAGATGCCAGACCTCTTGCCAGCTGTGTGTGAGGTGAGGGCTGACAGAGACTCTGCCTCCAGAGAGAAGGCAGAGCAGAGCTGCCTGTGGCACCTGCAGGAGGTTTTCCTTTTGCTTACCTTGAAGTCATTAATATGCAAGAACTCATCGATGATCGATTTGCATTTCCTCTCTATTTCCTCTTCTGACAGGGAAGGTTTCTCTTGTGCTGGAGCTGGGGGAGCTTCTGGCTTGGCTGCTGGAGTTAAAAGACACAAACTCACGTTCAGAAAAGCAAACCCAGCATCGTTTGCAGAGAGAACATCCTGGGAGTGGGAGCCACCAGAGCAGGGCTGCTGCTGCCCCCCATCAGGCACAGCTCACCTCTCCCTTGGCTGCACTTCCTCCTCTATCAGCTCCCACTGCTTAAGAGATTCACAGGAGGGTTGGAACAGACTTCAAAGCTCATCCATCTCCAACCCCCTGCCATGGGCAGGGACACCTCCCACCAGCACAGGCTGCTCAGGGTCTCATCCAGCCTGGCCTTGAACACCTCCAGGCAGGAGGCAGCCACAGCCTCCCTGGGCAACCTGTGCCAATCTCTCCCCACTCTCTCTCAACAATTTCTTCCTCATCTCCACTCTCACTCTCCCCTCTCCCAGCTCACAGCCATTGTGCCTCATCCTGCCACTCCCAGCCCTTGTCCAAAGCCCCTCCCCAGCTCTCCTGCAGCCCCTCCAGCCCCTGAAAGGCTGCTCTGAGGTCTCCCTGGAGCCTTCCTTTCTCCAGGCTAAACAGCCTCAACTCTCCCAGCCTGTCCTCACAGTGGAGGTTCTTCAGCCCTTTGATCATCTTTGTGACCTCCTCTGGACCCTCTCCAGCCACTCCAGGTCCTTCTTATGCTGGGGGCACCAGAGCTGGAGGCAGTGCTGCAGGTGAGGTCTGAGCAGAGCAGAGGGGCAGACTTCTCTCCCTGCTCTCACTGCCCAGGCAGAGCTGATCTCTGTGGAGCAGCCTTCTGACAGGAGCACAGCTGCAGACAGAGGCTGCAGCACCTCTCTAACATTAAACACCTGAAGCCTGAGCTGCCACAGTTGCTGCACACTTAAGATGTGCTAACTGCAATGGGCAGCAACCCAAAGCCATCTCCTGATCCTGTCCCTACAGCCTTGGTCCCCAGGAAGTCCTCCCAGAGTGCCAGAGCTCCTAGAGCAGTTTGTGCTGGGCCGTGGCAGCTGAGGGCTGCTCCTCGCTGGATGTCCCCCAGGGAGCAGAACTGCTCACCACAAAGCTTCTGTCCACAGGGAACCTCACCCTGAGTGTCCTCAGTGTTTTCCCACCGACAAATCAGCTCAGGCTGGCAGGAGGGAGAAGTGGCAGCTGCAGCACTGCGTGGGTGCCAAACCTCCCCAGTGGGTGCTAACCCAGCTGCACCTAGGCCTGCTGGGAATCAGGGCTGGCAACAATGTAGTGCCAGCCATGCCATGCATAGTGCCAGCCATGCCATGCATGGGCTGCCCCAGCCCCACATCACTGCTGGGGCCCTGGGAAACGTCTGGAAAGGGTGGGCATGGCTTTAGGGGGCACTGCAGAGGGAGCTCTGCATGACTGACCCTGATTTTCACAGGCTGCAATGGGTTGGAAGGGTCCTCACAGGTCACCTTGTCCAACCCCCTGCAGGCAGCAGGGACACCTCCAGCTAGAGCAGGCTGCGCAGGGCCACAGCAACTCTGACCTTGAGCGTCTCCAGGGATGGGGACTCAAACACCTCCCTGGGCAATCTGTTCCAGTGTCTCCCCACCCTCACTGTGCAGAACTTCCTCCTCACATCCAACCCAAACTGCCCTGCTCCAGTTTCAAACCATTGCCCTTATCCCCACAGGCCTTTCTTCTGGGGGACTCTGAGCCCAGAGAGAAGCAGCAGCAGCGGCAGGATGTGAGCAGGCAGGAGTGCAGCGGTGCCTTGCTGCTCTCTGCAGCCTTTCCACCCTGCTGAACGCTGAGGAGGAGCTGGTGAGGAGTCGCTGCCAAGGGCTGCACCAATCAGCTGTGCTCCCAACCCCCAGCAGCTCTCCCAAGCTCCCACAGTGCATCACCCCGGGCCAAACACTGACAGCACAGCACAGCACAGCGACCTGTCCCTGCCTCCCAGAGGTGTCCTCCCTGTGCCTCCTCAGGCAGCCAGCAAGCGGCCCCCGAGCAGGGCAGCGCCGCTCACCAGGCTCCTTGGCTCTGCTCCTCTCTGCTTCTGTGCTGTTCCTCTCCACCTCCACGCCGCCTGTTAACTGCTTCACGGTCTCCAGCATCTCCCTGCGCTGCTCCTCCTGCGCCTGATTGTCCAGCAGCAGCTCCTTGCTGCTGCTGCCGCGGAGGAAGGTGTTGGGACGGGCGAGGGCAGGCGGCAGAGCTTTGTCGTTCTTCTCCCTGCCTGTGCTCCCGCGACTGCGGAAGGAGAACGCAAGGGCCTGAGGCGGTGGCACAGGCAAGCCCTGCCCACTCGACACCTCAGGGACTGCAGGGTCTGACAGGGAACAAAAGCACCGCTCAGAGCCAGCAGGATGTCTGCCGTGGCTTCCTGGAGCTGCGGCTACACAGAGCATCAGCAAGGGGCAGGGATGCACAAAGACAAAACGTCCACGGACTGCACTGCTTGGAGTCACAGAATGGCTTGGGTTGGAAGGGACCTCAAAGATCAGCCAGTCCCAGCCCCCTGCCATGGGCTGGGACACCTCTCACCAACCCAGCTTGTTCAAGGCCTCATCCAACCTGGCTTTGAACATCTCCAGGGCATCCACAACCTCCCTGGGCAATCAGAATGGCTTTAAAATCCCCAGAATGCCACTTGGAGGGGACTCCAAGGATGATCTGCTCCAACCTTTCCAGGTGCTGGTGAGGTTGCACTGAGCTGGCCCAGCAGCCTGGCATGCTGAGTCTTAAAACTGCCCAGTGCAGGGCACTCCACCACTCCCCTGGGAGATGATTCCACCCTGCCCAGTGCAGAGCACTCCACCACTTCCCTGGGAGATGATTCCACCCTACCCAGTGCAGGGCACTCCACCACTCCCCTGGGAGATGATTCCACCCTGCCCAGTGCAGAGCACTCCACCACTTCCCTGGGAGATGATTCCACCCTACCCAGTGCAGGGCACTCCACCACTCCCCTGGGAGATGATTCCACCCTGCCCAGTGCAGAGCACTCCACCACTTCCCTGGGAGATGATTCCACCCTACCCAGTGCAGGGCACTCCACCACTCCCCTGGGAGATGATTCCACCCTGCCCAGCAGTGCAGGGCACTCCACCACCTCCCTGGGAGATGACTCCAACCTCCAGCAGTTCTCCTGGACTCCAGTGGGAATGTCCCCAGCAGTAACCTGTCCCACTCCCGCCTTGTGGCCACTGCCTGTCTCCCTCGTGGCATTATAAAAGATGTAGGTGGCTTAAGGCAGCTGCCAGTGCCCGTGGGGAGGGCAGCCCCAGGCTGTGGGGCAGGGGAGGCTGCTGTCAGCCCAGAGCTTACCTCGTTAAGGCCCTGCGAGAGTCGAGTTCTGAGGACGCAGGTGAGGCAGGTACAGACGAGACTGGGGGCTGCAGAGCAGAGAACCTGTTCAGGCTACTGGCACTTGGGCGTAGGGAGTCTGCCAGGTTGTAAAGACAACAGAGAGGGACAGCAAAGTCAGCAGCTGCTGGCACCTACCTGGGCATCACCACCTCACTGGTGTCTGCAGGGTGACAGGGGCAGAAGTGAAAGGAAAGGGCTGCCCCTGCCCCACTCCAACCCCAGTGCCAGGCAGACAGGCACAAAGAGGAGCATTTCCCTCCCCCATCTGCTCTAAGGCTCAGAGAAGCATTGAGGCTGGAAAAGCCTCTCAGAGAGAATAGAACAGAATCAAGCAGGTTGGAAGAGAGCTCCAAGCTCAGCCAGCCCAACCTAGCACCCAGCCCTGCCCAACCAACCAGACCATGGCACTCAGTGCCCCAGCCAGGCTTGGCTTCAACACCTCCAGGCACAGAGACTCCACCACCTCCCTGGGCAGCCCATTCCAATGCCAATCACTCCCTCTGTGAAGAACTTCATCCAGCCCAACCATCTCCCCAGCACCACCATGCCCACTGCAGCCTGCCCAGGGCAGTTCTGAACACCTCCAGGGATGGGCACTCCACCACCTCCCTGGGCAGCCTGTTCCAGTGCCTGAGCACTCCTGTAGTGAAGAAATGACTTCTAATGTCCAACCTAACCCTCTTCTGGTGCAACTGGAGGCCATTTCTGAGGCCTGCTGGCCAGGGTGGCTGCAGCAAGGCAGAGGTGAGGACCACCTTGACTCACCCATCTCGCTTGCCTTGGCTCCGCCGCTGCTGCCCTTTCCCCAGCTGCCCAACTGGGCTTTAGGCACAAGCTGAATCTTCTCATCTATTGTGGGCTGTAAAACACATGAGGACACACCATGACATGGGGACACAGATCACAGAATGGCTCAGGTTGGAAGGGACCTCAGAGCTCATCTACTGCAACCCCCCACCATGGGCAGGGACATCTCTCAACTGGACTCAGCTGCTCAGGGCCTCATCCATCTGCTCGATGGTCTTGGGGCCCTGATCTGCCCTCCGTGACACCCAGTTGCACTAGGAGGGAAGCAGAGATGTGCTCAGAGAGACTCCAGGGCAACACTGCCAAAGGGGACCTGAACACCAGGAATGAGGCCTGAGCTCCCCCTCAGCAAGGTGTCAGAGGAGCTGCTCCCTGAAGGGCAGGAAAGATTGTGTGCTGCTGGGAGATGTTGTGGTGTCCCAGCACCACAGCTCAGAGGCTCCCACAATGGCTCAGGTTGGAAGGGACCTCAGAGCTCATCTGCTGCAAACCCCTGCCACGGGCAGGGACACCTCTCAGCTGGACTCAGCTGCTCAAGGCCTCATCCAGCCTGGCCTGGAACACCCCCAGGCAGGAGGCAGCCACAGCCTCCCTGGGCAGCCTGTGCCAGACTCTCACCACCCTCCTGCTGAAGAACTTCTTCCTTAGCTCCACTCCAACCCTGCTCTGCCTCAGCTCCAAACCATTCCCCTTGTTCTGCCTCCAGACCCCCTCAGCACAAGTCCCTCTGCAGCCTTCCTGCAGGATCCCTTCAGGCACTGGCAGCAGCTCTGAGGTGCCCCTGGACAACTCCACTACAAATGAGGCTTTCTGTGGCAACAATCCCTGGCTTGTGACCACCAAAGTGAGTTTTGAGACATCTTTGGAAGACAAAAATCAGACACAGGAGATGCACCACAAAGAGCCTCCTCCAAAGTGCCAGTGGAACATCTTCACAGCCTGCTTTGACTGGGAGCCCTGAAGCAGAGCAAGGAGGAAGAAGCTGAGTATCTCTTGGTACTTCCAAGCTGTTCCATTTGCCTGTGCACAGCAGAAGGTTCTGCTGCCCACTCCACCTGCTAGATGTGGCTCTGGGGGACATCCACAGGGTAAGAATCAGGATTCAGGAGGGCAAAGCATGACAAGAGGTTGGCAGAATCACAGAATGGTTTAGGTTGGAATGGACTTCAAAGCTCATCCAGCTCTTATCCCTTGCCATGGGCAGGGACACCTCCCACTAGAACAGGTCACTCAAGGCCTCATCCAGCCTGGTCCTGAACACCTCCAGGGAGGGAGCAGCCACAGCCTCCCTGGGCAACTTGGAGAGAGCAAGCAGAGTGTGACAAGAAGAGAGCACTGACGCCAGCGCTGGGCAGGTGAATCACTGACAGGAGGATCCCAGGGAGGTTGTGGAGTCTCCTTCTCTGGAGCCTTTCCAGGCCTGTCTGGATGTGTTCCTGTGTGACCTGTGTCAGATAGCATTGTCCTGCTCTGGCAGGGGGTTGGACTGGATGAGCTCCTTGGGTCCCTTCCAACCCCTAATATCCTGTGAGCCTGTGAGGTTGTGACCCTGCAGACGCCTCTGGCTGAGCTCTCCTTCCACACTGCAGCTCTCTGCAGCCAGCTCTGCTGGTGCTGTGTCCAGAAGGGCTGCTCCCAGCTGAGCTGCAAGCCCAGACCAAAGCAGGCTGAGTCCCTGCTGGCAGTTAAGCTCTGGAGGCTGTTGTCTGACTTTCACAAGACCAAACTCAGCTTGACCTGCAGGGCTAAGCCTGCCCAGGGTTTGCTCTGCAGCTCTGCCACCTTGCAGGCTGTATACGATTAACACTCCAGGAGGAGTGTCCCTGAACTTGAAACCTGACCTCAGGAGGTCCTGACCCCTCCTCAGGGGTGGATCTGGACAGCCCCAGGTGATGCTTAGCCCACTCCCCCCTCCTGTCCCTTAAAAGCAGAGGGACTTCCTGCTCTCTCTCTCTTGGGACTGCTCTCTTGGGACTCTCTCTGCTCTTTGGACACTGCTCCCTTGGGACACTGCATCTCTCCACACACACGTGGCCATCAGCATCATCACCACCACACACTCGGGTTGTATTCATACCCTTTTGTATTTGTTATCCTCCCTTCCCTACACCCTTTGTAACCTCCCTCCCTTTGATACCCTTTTTAAGTTATTGTTAAACTTGTTTTCCTTTTTCACTTCCCAATGGAGTGAGACTGATTTATTTGGTGGTTATCCTATCAAAATTATTATTGTCTCTGGGGATTTAATTCTAACCCCAGACACAGGCAGTGGGCCTGAGATTCATGGAGAGTGGCTCTGACTGGGACAAGGGAAGGTAGAGGAACTGCCCTGAGTTATGTGACAGGCAGAGCTCGTGCCAGAAGTCCCAGAGCCCCTGAAGATCACCAGCAGAAATCTCCAAGCTTGCCTAACCTGCAGCCTGACACAACTGTCCCCAGATCACCACCTGAGTGGCACAAGAGCAGGAGGAGGCTCAGCTGCAGGATGGCTGTGAGGGTCTGTCACATACTGAGGGATGTGACTGCGTGGCCCAGGCAGGCTGTGAAGGAGGACACAGCTCCCCTTGTGCCTCCTGAACCTCCCCAGCCCAGGGTGCTGCCCTCTGTGACATGGCAGGAACGTTTTGGCAGCCTCATCCTGTTGGGAAGCAGAGTAGGGCCTGGAGGACTTGAGGCAGTAAGGGCTGAGGCCTCTCTCTCTGTTTGAGACCCCATCTCTAACAGGCACTTGAGCACAGCACCACAGAACCACAGACTGGTGGGGCTGGAAGGGACCTCTGCAGACCATCCAGTCCAACCCCCTGCCAAGCAGCATCCCCCAGGGCAGGTCACACAGAACACAGCCAGGTGGGTTTGGAATCTCTCCAGAGGAGACTCCACAACCTCTCTGGGCAGCCTGCTCCAGGGCTCCAGCACCCTCACAGCAAAGAAGCTTCTCCTCATGTTGAGGTGGAACCCCCTGGGTTCAAGCTGTACCTTTTGTCCCTTGTCCTGTCACTGGGCACCACCCACCAGAGCCTGGCACCTTCATCCTGACCCCCAGGCCTCAGACAGTTAACAGACAGGCATTGATCAGGTCCCCTCTCAGCCTTCTCTTCTCCCAGACTAAACAGCCTCAGGGCTCTCAGCCTTTTCTCACAGCAGAGCTGTCTCAGTCCCTTCACCACCCTCACAGCCTCCCCTGGACTCCCTCCAGCAGCTTCCTGTCCCTCTTGAGCTGGGCAGCCTAGAACTGGACACTGGATTCCAGGTGTGGTGATGTGCTGCACTGTCCCCCTCAGGATGTCCCAGCTCAGTTTCTCTTTTCACCACTCAGTAAGGTGCAGATTTTCCACCCAAAAACCCTTCTGGGTCACTCACTGGACACCATGAACCCAAAACCAGCCAAGTGCAGGCAGGCTCCCCTGCCCCAGACCCAGCAGAGCAGGGGCATGCAGAAGCCAGCAGCTTCCCTTCTGCTGCACTTATACCCAGCATTAACTCAGGCCCCAGGTTCTGAGCTCTACAGCCCAGAATGGTCTTTCCCAGCCAGGTGCAGTAAGCCAAGACCCTGCCCCTTCTGCTGCAGTGCTGCCACCTACCTTGGTGATTTTAAGGAACTTGGTGGGGTCCAGCACTCTGCTGTTCTTTGCCCCCTGCACAGTGTTCCAGCCACCTTCATCCACCCGCTGGACACCTGCCAGGGACAAGCACAAAGCCTCAGCTCAGCCTCTGCCCCAGCTGCACCCCAGCCCCATCACCTCTCGGCTCTGCAGCAGGAGGAACGCAGAGGGACACAGCTCTGCTAAGCCTCAGCATGGCTCTCTGCAGGAGTCCTGCCTTGGGGTCTGGCATGGAAGCAGAGGATGGCAGGGGAAGCTCTGGAGATCTTCCAGTCCAAGCCCCTGCCAGAGCAGGGCACCCACAGCAGCTTGCCCAGGAGCAGTAGGGCTGGGGGGGGTTGGAAGCTCTCCAGACAAGGAGACTCCACAACCTCTCTGGGCAGCCTGCTCCAGGCCTCCAGCACCCTCACACCAAGGAAGTTTCTCCTCCTGCTCAGGTGAAAGCTTCTGGGTTCCAGTCTGTGTCTGACTCTCATCCTATCGCTGGGCACCACTGAGGGAGTCTGGCCCCAGCCATGGACACCCACACCTGGTAAACAGCAATCAGGTCCCCTCTCAGCCTTCTCTGCTCCAGGCTCAGCAGCCCCAGGGCTCTCAGCCTTTCCTTATCACACAGATGTCCCAGTCCCTCTTCATCCTCACAGCCTCCACTGGACTCTCCCCAGTAGTTCCCTGCCTCTCTTGAACTGGGGAGCCCAGCACTGGACCCAGTCCTGCAGACATGGTCTCACTTGGGCAGAGTAGAGGGGGAGGAGAAGCTGCCTTGGCCACACTCTTTTCAGGGCCCCCCACGAGGCCATCAGCCTTCTGGCCACGAGGACTCACTGCTGTCCCGTGGGTACCTCACTGCCACCAGCACTCCCAGCTCCTTCTCCATGGAGCTGTTTCTCCAGGGAGTGTTCCTTCAGCCCAGGCAGACACAGGCAGCCTGCCCCCAGCAGCCCAGACACAGGCAGCCTGCCCCCAGCAGCCCAGGCAGACACAGGCAGCCTGCCCCCAGCAGCCCAGGCAGACACAGGCAGCCTGCCCCCAGCAGCCCAGACAGACACAGGCAGCCTGCCCCCAGCAGCCCAGGCAGACACAGGCAGCCTGCCCCCAGCAGCCCAGACAGACACAGGCAGCCTGCCCCCAGCAGCCCAGGCAGACACAAGCAGCCTGACCTCACCAGCCCAGGCAGACACAGGCAGCCTGACTTCACTGCTGCAGAACAACCTTGTCAGAAGAGACCTCCCTTGGTGGTGGTTCCTCCTGGTTGGATTTCCCAGTGCCTGCTGTTGTGATCTGGCCCCAGCAGCACACTCTGTTTGCTCCCAGGAGGTGCAAAGTGCCTCTGCTAACCCAAAGGCACCTCTGTGGCACAGCTTTCAGCAGTGCTAGGCTGGTTCAGACCCAGAACCACTCAGTGCCAAGTTCCTCCCCTTCTCCCAGGGGCAGTTTGAGGACAACCAAGCCCAAGCCCAGGTGTGTCTCCTTTATGCCTTTGTTTTCACAGCATCATTTGATAATCCTTAGGATTAAAGAAGTCCAAACAGGATTTTCTCCCTGCCTCTCTCCATCCCAGGCACTCAGGTGGTGCCATGCTGAAGGGCTGGTACCAGTTTAAGGCAATGCTGAGGCACTTTCTCCTTCTGAGTTTGCACCTCACAATCTCAACAGCTACAGACAAGGTGGTTCCCCTGGAGATCAGATCAGATCAGATCAGATCAGATCAGATCCTCCTGAAATCAAGGGAGGAGGGGCTGGCAAACCTGGCTTGCAGTAAGCTGCTCTGGCAGGTCTCTGGCAGCCCATCACAAACCCAAAGCTGTTCTCCATCTGTGAAACCCTTGGCCTCTGGTTGTTTATTTCCACCCCAGGGATTTATTCCCCAACAATCCAGAGCCAGGCCATGGCAAAAGCCTGCTCCTTCTCCAGCAGCAAGCCACAATCAGGTCCCAGTTCCCTCTCCTCATCAGAAGCCCAATTTTCTTTCAAGTGGGATCCCCTCTGTGGCTCCAGCTGTGAAGGCAGTGAGAGGAGCAGCCAGCTGGGCTGGTACTTTACCTGGTCTCCTCTTCTCTTTGGTCATGAGTTGTTGGACCTTCCTCTGTTCTTCCTGCTCTTCAATCTTGGCTTCCTTATGAATCTGCTCGATGGTCTTGGGGCCCTGATCTGCCCTCCGTGACACCCAGTTGCACTAGGAGGGAAGCAGAGATGTGCTCAGAGAGACTCCAGGGCAACACTGCCAAAGGGGACCTGAACACCAGGAATGAGGCCTGAGCCCCTTCTCAGCAAGGTGTNTTCTTCCTCAGTTCCACTCTCCCCCTGCTCTGCCTCAGCTCCAAACCATTCCCCTTGTTCTGCCTCCAGACCCCCTCAGCACAAGTCCCTCTGCAGCCTTCCTGCAGGATCCCTTCAGGCACTGGCAGCAGCTCTGAGGTCCCCCTGGAGCCTTCTCCTCTGCAGGCTGCACCCCCCCAGCTCCCTCAGCCTGTGCTCACAGCAGAGCTGCTCCAGCCCTGCCATCACCTCTGTGGCCTCCTCTGGCCTCACTCCACAGCTCTGTGTCCTTCTGCTGCTGGGGACAGCAGCACTGGAGGCAGGACTGGAGGTGAGGTCTGAGCAGAGCAGAGCCAAGGAGCACAATGCCCTCTCCTGCCCTGCTGTCCACACTGCTCTGGCTGCAGCCTGGCACACATTGTACCAATCCAAGTTGTGTACCCTGGTACAGGTTCAGCAGAGAATGGAGGCTGCAGTGCAGAGGCTTAGACATTGTAACCCTCAGCACCCTGCACGTTCCCAGGTTCCAGCCTCCCTAGGTTCTGAGGGAAGCTCAGAGGCAGAGGGAGGCTGCTGTGGCTCTCTCCATCTGTCACTGACACTTTGCTGGAGCCTTTCCCCCAAGCCTGAGGAGAAACCTGAGACCCTGAAACTAAAGCAGCTGGAAAGGACTGCACTGCACTTGGAGATGAGGCTTTGCCTCCCGGGGTTGGTGATGGCTCAGGCAGGAATCCTGCAGAGAGAGGTGGAGCTGCCTCTCCACAAACCATCCCACTGCTTGCTGTGTCTGCTCAGCCATGGCCTGCTCAGCTCCAGCCAGCCCAGAATAAGCAGCCTGCCTCTTCGGCCTGCTGCAGCCCCACTGCAGCCTCTGGGGTGATTGTCTTTGCCTATCCTGCAGTCAGAACGGTGCCTTCAGCTCCCCAGAACCCTCAAGCAGCTCTCTGAGAGGCAACTGAAGCTTCAGCCAAGTGCTGGTGGCTAAAGCCAGGGTGGGACCAGCACCTCCATGGGTGAAATCAGAGCTGCTGGGGCAGGTCTGTGCAAGCTGCAGTCACAGCTTCAACCACAGCGAGCAGAGACTCCCTGCACAGGGCAGGGCTGCAGCTGTGCTGCCTCCAGACACTGCTTGATCACTACACAGAATGCTTCAGGTTGGGAGAGACCTTTGGCATCAAGTCCAGCCCTTAGCCCAGCACTGCCAGGGCACCACTCAAGCCTGCAGCACCACAGCTCCACAGATCTGAAACCCACCCAGGGATGGGGACTGCACCACTGCCCTGGGCAGCCTGGGCTGGGCTTTGACAATCCTCAAGGAGAAGGAATTGTTCCCCATGGCCAACCTGAACCTCTCCTAAGGCAACTTGAGGCCATTTCCTCCTGCCCTCATATTTCTTGGGAGAGCTGCAGAGAGCCAGAAGGTCTCCCCTAAGCCTCCTGGAGGCTTAACATCCCCCAGCTCCCTCAGCTGCTCCTCTCCAGACCCTTCCTCAGCTTCCTTTCCCTTCTCTGGACCTGCTCAATGTCCTTCTTGGAGTGAAGGGCCCAAAATTGAAGCCAGGACTCAAGGTGTAGCCTCATCAGTGCCCAGTCCATGGGGACTGTCCCTGCCCTGCTCCTGCTGCCCACATCACTGCTGATCCAGGCCAGGCTGCTGGTGGCCTTCTTGGCCACCTGGGCACTCCCTGGCTCACCTTCAGCTGCTGTCAAACAGCTCCTCCAGGTCCTTCTTTGCTGGGCAGTTTTGAGCCTCTCTGCCCCAGCCTGGAGCATGGCTGCTGTGACTCAGGTGCAGGACCCAGCCTGGCCAGACCTTGGCCATGGGCAGGTCCCTGTCTGCACCATGTCTACAGCTGTCCACATCAGGTGATTAACTTCTAGAGCTTTGTGTGGCCCCAGCAGCATCACTTTCTGCTGCAGTACAGACTCCATTTGCCTTTGCCTGCACTGGAAGGCCAGCAGCCAGCCAGCAGCCACCTGAGGGTGCCAGCAGGACCACATTCTGATGAGAGCCACACTGCCACGAACAGGAGCCCTCGTGGCTTTGACAGTCACACCAAGTGCTGCCCCTCACCTGTGGGGGTCACACCTCACAGCACTCCAGTCCCACCAGCAGCAGGCATCACAGAATTGTCAGGGCTGGAAGGGGCCTCGAGGCTCATGCAGTTCCAACCCCCTGCCACAGGCAGAGACACCTCACACCAGATCAGGTTGCTCAGAGCCACATCCAGCTTGGCCTTAAGAACTTCCAGGGATGAGGCTTCCACCACCTCCCTGGGCAACCTGTGCCAGGCTCTCACTACCCTCATGGTGAAGATCTTCCTAAGCTTTAATCTAAATCTGCCCTCCTCTAGCTTGGATCCATCCCCCCTGGTTCCATCACTGCCTGGCACTCCAAAAAGTCCCTCCCCAGCCTTCATGTAGCCCCCTTCAGATATTGGAAGGCCACAATAAGGTCACCTCAGAGCCTTCTCTTCTCCAAACTGAACATCCTGAAGGGAGGCTGTAGCCAGGTGGGGTTGGGCTCTGCTGCCAGGCAGCCAGGGACAGAAGAAGGGGACACAGCCTGAAGCTGTGGCAGGGCAGGTTGAGGCTGGATGTTAGGAGGAAGTTGTTGTCAGAGAGAGTGATTGGCATTGGAATGGGCTGCCCAGGGAGGTGGTGGAGTCTCTGTGCCTGGAGGTGTTGAAGCCAATCCTGGCTGGGGCACTGAGTGCCATGGTCTGGTTGGTTGGGCAGGGCTGGGTGCTGGGTTGGGCTGGCTGAGCTTGGAGCTCTCTTCCATCTGCCTGATTCTATGATCCTATTCCCAACTCTCTCAGCCTATCCTCATAAGAGAGGAGCTGCAGCCCTCTGAAGCAGCTACACCCAGAGCAGGTGGAAGGGAAGGCAGCAGAGCTGCGACTGACACAGCCAAGCACTGGGGATGCTGTGGGGAAAACCACCCAGAGAAGCTCTCCTGTGGAAAGAGCTCAGCTGGCTCTGCTGCAGTGGGGCTGCACCAGTGGCAGGAGAAGGCAGTGTGAGCACCTCTGAGCACCTCCCTAACATGGAGCAGAGGCTGACAGGAGCAGCTCACAGCCTACCAACACTGCTCCTCCTGAGAGCCAGCTGGAGCTGCTCGCTGCCTACCGACACTGCTCCTCCTGAGGGCCAGCTGGAGCTGCTCGCTGCCTACCGACACTGCTCCTCCTGAGGGCCAGCTGGAGCTGCTCGCTGCCTACCGACACTGCTCCTCCTGAGGGCCAGCTGGAGCTGCTCGCTGCCTACCGACACTGCTCCTCCTGAGGGCCAGCTGGAGCTGCTCGCTGCCTACCGACACTGCTCCTCCTGAGGGCCAGCTGGAGCTGCTCGCTGCCTACCGACACTGCTCCTCCTGAGGGCCAGCTGGAGCTGCTCGCTGCCTACCGACACTGCTCCTCCTGAGGGCCAGCTGGAGCTGCTCGCTGCCTACCGACACTGCTCCTCCTGAGGGCCAGCTGGAGCTGCTCGCTGCCTACCGACACTGCTCCTCCTGAGGGCCAGCTGGAGCTGCTCGCTGCCTACCGACACTGCTCCTCCTGAGGGCCAGCTGGAGCTGCTCGCTGCCTACCGACACTGCTCCTCCTGAGGGCCAGCTGGAGCTGCTCGCTGCCTACCGACACTGCTCCTCCTGAGGGCCAGCTGGAGCTGCTCGCTGCCTACCGACACTGCTCCTCCTGAGGGCCAGCTGGAGCTGCTCGCTGCCTACCGACACTGCTCCTCCTGAGGGTCAGCTGGAGCTGCCTGTGGTCAGCCAGGCAAAGGAGCAGACCTCCCCCTGACACCCCACTTCTGCTGGAAGCATGGAAATCCCTCAGCTGCTCTGAGGGCTCCTGCAGCCCAGCCAGGAAAAGGAAGGTGCAATTCTACTTACTGGAGTTGGTACCTACCAGCCTTAGGTCTATAACATCCTGCAGCATGAACCGAATCCTCGAGGACGTTTTCCTCTCCTTCACAATCTTCTCCATCTGATTAAAGTACTGATCCATGCGTGGCTGCACGAGAGACACAGCAGCATCAGCAGCACCTCCACCAGCACCACCATCTCCAATATCACCATCATCATCTGCACCATCATCACCTCCACCAGCACCATCATCATCTGCACCAGCACCATTATCATCTCCACCAGCACCATCATCTCCACCAGCACCACCAGCATCTGCACCAGCACCATTATCATCTCCACCAGCACCACCAGCATCTTCACCATCACCATCACCTCCACCATCACTATCATCATTGCACCACCACCATCATCATCTCCACCAACACCATCACCTCCACCATCATCTCCACCGGCACCATCACCGTCTCCACCATTAGCATATTCATCTCCACCGCCACCATCACCTCCACCAGCATCATCATCACCTCCACCAGCAGCATCATCATCTGTACTAGCACCATCATCATCTCCACCAGCATCATCATCTCCACCAGCACCACCATCATCTTCACCAGCACCATCACCTCCACCACCACTATCATCATTGCTCCACCACCATCATCACCTCCACCATCATCTCCACCAGCACCATCATCGTCTCCACCATTAGCATATTCATCTCCACCGCCACCATCACCTCCACCAGCACCATCACCTCCATCATCACCCCCACCACCAGCACCAAGAAGAACGTCTCAGAAGGCAATGAGGCCCCCCTGGGCTGTGGAGCCAGCGGGTTGCTGGCAGCACCTCGCAGCATTTGGTGCTGGCAGCACATCTGGAGCCCCAGAGCTGCTCCCTGGAGCAGGCACTGCTGGGCAGCCCTGGGCGTGTGCAGGGGCTGAGGCACAATCTGGGGCCACCTCCTTGCCCTGCATCTCAAACAGTCTACAGCCCCTGCAGGTATCCAATGGCTGAGGGCCTGGGGCTGCTTAGTCTAGAGAAGAGGAGGCTGAGGGGAGACCTTCTTGTCCTCTACAACTCCCTGAAAGGAGGCTGGAGCCAGGTGGGGGTTGGTCCCTTCTCACGTGCAGCAAGTGCCAGCACAAGCAGACACAGCCTCGAGTTGTGCCAGGGCAGGTCCAGTTGGACATCAGGAGGAATTTCTACCCAGCAGGGTTGTCAGGCACTGGCCCAGGCTGCCCAGGGAGGTGGTGGAGTCCCCATCCCTGGAGGTGTTGCCAAGCTGCGTGGATGTGGTGCTGAGGGCTGTGGTCTGGTGGCAGTGGCTTAGCAGCAGGGCTGGCATAGGGAGCTCTGGGGGAGGGGCTGGAGTCGATGCAGCCCCTGCAGTCTGTGACAAGCTGGAGATCACTAAACCAAACCCCTGTGGGCTCTCCCGAGGTCCAGCCGAGCTGAGCTGCTGCTCAGCTGCCACCAGAACCCAGTCCTGCTCTGCCCCTGTGCTGCTCCTGCTCCTGTCCGCAGGGTGTGCGACCCTGCCCCAGGGAGCTGGCCCAGGAAGCTGAGACCCTGCTCTGCACTCCTGGGCTGGCTGCTCTGCCTGCCTGGGCTGGCCTGGCTGGGCTCAGGGCAGAGGAGTGAGGGCAGAAGCTCTGCCTCTCTCAGCAGGAAGCTCAGAGCCTTAGCTGCAGTGTGAGCTCTCACAAGCTGCTCCTCACAGGGCCCAGACTGGACCTCAAACATTACCCAGTTACAGCCCTCTGCCATGGGCAGGGACACCTCCCATGGGCACAGCTTGCTGAAGGCTTCATCCAGCCTGGCCCTGAGCACCTCCATGGGCAGGGACACCTCCCATGGGCACAGCTTGCTGAAGGCTTCATCCAGCCTGGCCCTGAGCACCTCCATGGGCAGGGACACCTTCATCCAGCCTGGCCTTGAAGAGCTCCAGGGCCATGATGTGCTGCAATCTGAAGCAGCCTGCACCGAGCCCTGGAGTGGTGCCCTCAGGAGTCTCCCTGAGGTCTGACTTGGCTTTTGCAGGCTCCATGAAGCTCTTTCCCCCTGGGCTGCTCGCAATGGAGAGCTGCAGGGCAGCTTCATCAAAGGCTTCCCACTTCCTTTGCTGAAAGTGAGGGAAGCTCTTAAATCCACAGGGAAAATCCCCCTCCAGGTTTGGTGCTGGCCTTGCCTTGGGAAGTTTCACCTCCAGGTAAAGGCTCCCAAGGTTAGGAAGGGAAAGGGAAAGGTCTGCTGTGGATGTGCTGCAGGAGCTTTACTATCACACACACTTCAGCTCCAGCAAGAGCAGCCCACAGGACACCTGCCCCACTACCAGCAGAGCCACTCTGGGATCTGACTCACTCCCGATGGGAACAGACCCCCAGGCTGGCCGTGGGCAGCCCCCACAGCGGGCACCAGGCCCTCCTGCCGCACACTGCCTCGGCCCCGGCTTGCAGTGCACCAACCCCTGGGCTCTCAGCTGCTTCCATGCTCCCAGCCTCGCCCTGTGTCAGCTCAGCTGCTGCTCCCTGCTCTCTCCCTAGGAGGAGTTCCACCTCTGCCTCCAGCCCTTTGCCGGCCCCTGGCACCGCTGCCTTCGCCTGGCACTGCTGCTGAGCTGGGCTGCTTGGGCAGGGTGCTGCAAGACAGCCTGGCAAGGCCTTGGCCCAGGAGCAGGACTGATCCACCACGATCCCTGCCCGCCAGGGAACTGCCCTCCTGAGGCAGCTGGAAACAGCTCAGAGCTGACTGACTGCTGCCAGGAGCCTCCAGCCCCTTCTCACCCCAGGCCTGGCTTTGTGGAGGAGCAGAAATGGCTGTGCCAGGGGAAGCTCCTGGGGTGTGCAGTGATCCTCCTATATGCTCCTGGGGTGTGCAGTGTTCCTCCTGTATGCTCCTGGGGTGTGCAGTGCTCCTCCTACACGCTCCTGGGGTGCCCCTTCAGGCACTGGAAGGCTGCTCTAAGGTCTGCCTATAGCCTTCTCTAACCCAGGCTGAGCAACCTCAGCTCTCAGCCTCTCCCACAGGGGAGGTTCTCCAGCCCTCTGATCATCATGGCCTGCTCTGGACCCTCTCCAGCAGCTGCAGGTCCCTCTTGTGCTGGAGGGCCCAGAGCTGGAGGCAGTGCTGCAGGCGAGGTCCGAGCAGAGCAGAGGGGCAGAATCCCCTCCCTGTGCTGCTGATCACTCTGGACCTACTCCACCACTTCCATGCCCATCTCAGGCTGAATAATTCCTGCAGAGGAACCAAAGCCTGCCCCAAACCCAGCCCAGCCTCAGCTGCTCATCCCTGCCCTGCAAGCCTCACTCCCAGTCCTGCCCTACCTTTGCCTTCTCAAAGTCCAGGTCCTTGCCAATGGTGGTCAGCAGGCGGCAAAGGCACTCGAGGGACTCCTCGTCGTGGTTCTTCAGCAGCTTCACCACGCAGTCGTGCATGATGGCCTCTGTCAGCATCTTCAGCTTGAACAGCTCCCCAATGAACTTGATGTTCCCGATGGATCTCCGCCGGGCCTTGTCCTTGGCCTCCTCCAGCTCGTCGTGGAGCCTTGTCTTCTCCTCGGGCTGCGGGACAGAACCGAGCCATGGCCACAGCCACACTCCCAGGGCTGGGGCTGCTGCTGCTGCCTGTTTGCTCTCTCTCCTCCAGAGCAGGAGGAGGCAGGGATGAACCTGCTCCTCGCAGGCTCTGCTATAGTCCTGGGCTGCAGTGAAGGAGTCAGACTCTCAGATCCCAAATCCCCCAGCCCGGCTGCACTGCCACCTTCTAAAGGGATCACTCCAGAGGGAGGGTTTCTGGGGGGAAAAGCTCCACTTACAGTGGTAGCAGCTTCAAGCTCCTTCTGCTTCNTCCGAGCAGAGCAGAGGGGCAGAATCCCCTCCCTGTGCTGCTGATCACTCTGGACCTACTCCACCACTTCCATGCCCATCTCAGGCTGAATAATTCCTGCAGAGGAACCAAAGCCTGCCCCAAACCCAGCCCAGCCTCAGCTGCTCATCCCTGCCCTGCAAGCCTCACTCCCAGTCCTGCCCTACCTTTGCCTTCTCAAAGTCCAGGTCCTTGCCAATGGTGGTCAGCAGGCGGCAAAGGCACTCGAGGGACTCCTCGTCGTGGTTCTTCAGCAGCTTCACCACGCAGTCGTGCATGATGGCCTCTGTCAGCATCTTCAGCTTGAACAGCTCCCCAATGAACTTGATGTTCCCGATGGATCTCCGCCGGGCCTTGTCCTTGGCCTCCTCCAGCTCGTCGTGGAGCCTTGTCTTCTCCTCGGGCTGCGGGACAGAACCGAGCCATGGCCACAGCCACACTCCCAGGGCTGGGGCTGCTGCTGCTGCCTGTTTGCTCTCTCTCCTCCAGAGCAGGAGGAGGCAGGGATGAACCTGCTCCTCGCAGGCTCTGCTATAGTCCTGGGCTGCAGTGAAGGAGTCAGACTCTCAGATCCCAAATCCCCCAGCCCGGCTGCACTGCCACCTTCTAAAGGGATCACTCCAGAGGGAGGGTTTCTGGGGGGAAAAGCTCCACTTACAGTGGTAGCAGCTTCAAGCTCCTTCTGCTTCTTCTCAAAGACGTCGTCGTCAGCCTTGTCCTTCTCAAACTCCTTCTGGCAGCGATTCAGCAGCAGCTTGCGGAAGTTGACAGTGCTGCCAGGTTTGTCTGCCATGGGCACCTTCAGCTGGGCAGGGGCAAGCACAGAGTGGCTCAGGCTGGAAGGGACCTCAGGGCTCACCTACTGCACCCTCCCCTGCCATGGGCATCTGTGCAGCTCAAGGCCTCATCCAGCCTGGCCTTGAAGATCTCCAGGGAGAAGGCAGCCACAGCCTCCCTGGGCAGCCTCTGCCAGACTCTCACCACCCTCCTACTGCAGAGCTTCTTCTTCAGCTCCACTCTAACCCTGCTCTGCCTCAGCTCCAAACCATTCCCCTTGGCCTGCAGACCCCCTCAGCACAAGTCCCTCTGCAGCCTTCCTGCAGGATCCCTTCAGGCACTGGCAGCAGCTCTGAGGTCCCCCTGGAGCCTTCTCCTCTGCACGCTGCACCCCCCCAGCTCCCTCAGCCTGTGCTCACAGCAGAGCTGCTCCAGCCCTGCCATCACCTCTGTGGCCTCCTCTGGCCTCACTCCACAGCTCTGTGTCCTTCTGCTGCTGGGGACAGCAGCACTGGAGGCAGGACTGGAGGTGAGGTCTGAGCAGAGCAGAGCCAAGGGGCACAATGCCCTCTCCTGCCCTGCTGCCCACACTGCCCTGGCTGCAGCCAGCTCACAGCTGCCTGCTGGGCTGGAAAACCTGAGCAGGCTCAGGGCTGAGCTGCACAGGGGATGAGGTTTCCTGGAAGCCAACTGTTAACAGTTTGTTGGGCATGTTCAGCACTGCAGACCTGCAATGCTACAGCAGCTCCACATCACATCCTCATCTCCAGCAGGGTTTTACATTTCATGTGTGAAGCCTCCCTAAACACTTGGCTCACATCCCCTTGGCCTGGGGACAGGTGACAGCTCCAGTCACAGCCTCCAGCCCCACACCTCCAGTCACAGCATCCCTTACCAAGTGGAGAAGCTGCTCAAATACTGTGTGCTGAGGGCTCTGGTGCTGGGCTGCTTCCTTACATCTCAGGGAGGATGAGGGAAGGGGCATGGGGGAAGAGGGATGAGGGATGTGGGACAAGGGATGAAGGATGGGGGAAGATGGAAGAGGGATGAGAGAAGAAGGGACAAGGGAAGAAGGGAAGAAGGGATGAGAGAAGAAGGGATGAGGGAAGAAGGGACGAGAGAAGAAGGGATGAGGGAAGAAGGAAGAAGGGACAAGGGAAGAAGGGAAGAAGGAATGAGGGAAGAAGGGATGAGGGAAGAGGGAAGAAGGGGATTATTTTGTCCCAGATGGGAAGAAGGGATGGGGGGAGAAGGGAAGAAGGGATGAGGGAAGAAGGAAGAAGGGAAGAAGGAAGAAGGGAAGAAGGAAGAAGGGAAGAAGGAACAAGGGAAGAAGGAACAAGGGAAGAAGGAACAAGGGAAGAAGGAACAAGGGAAGAAGGAACAAGGGAAGAAGGAACAAGGGAAGAAGGAACAAGGGAAGAAGGAACAAGGGAAGAAGGAACAAGGGAAGAAGGAACAAGGGAAGAAGGAACAAGGGAAGAAGGAACAAGGGAAGAAGGAACAAGGGAAGAAGGAACAAGGGAAGAAGGAACAAGGGAAGAAGGAACAAGGGAAGAAGGAACAAGGGAAGAAGGAACAAGGGAAGAAGGAACAAGGGAAGAAGGAACAAGGGAAGAAGGAACAAGGGAAGAAGGAACAAGGGAAGAAGGAACAAGGGAAGAAGGAACAAGGGAAGAAGGGAAGAAGGAATGAGAGAAGAGGGAAGAAGGGAAGAAGGAATGAGAGAAGAGGGAAGAAGGGAAGAAGGAACGAGGGAAGAGGGAAGAAGGGAAGAAGGAACGAGGGAAGAGGGAACAAGGAGATTATTTTGTCCCAGATGGGAAGAAGGGATGAGGGGAGAAGGGAAGAAGGGAAGAAGGGATGAGGAAAGAAGGGAAGAAGTGAAGAAGGGATGAGGGAAGAAGGGATGAGGGAAGAGGGAAGAAGGGCTGATTTTGTCCCAGATGGGAAGAAGGGACAAGGGAAGAAGGGAAGAAGTGAAGAAGGGATGAGGGAAGAAGGGATGAGGGAAGAGGGAAGAAGGGCTGATTTTGTCCCAGATGGGAAGAAGGGACAAGGGAAGAAGGGAAGAAGTGAAGAAGGGATGAGGGAAGAAGGGATGAGGGAAGAGGGAAGAAGGGCTGATTTTGTCCCAGATGGGAAGAAGGGACAAGGGAAGAAGGGAAGAAGTGAAGAAGGGATGAGGGAAGAAGGGATGAGGGAAGAGGGAAGAAGGGCTGATTTTGTCCCAGATGGGAAGAAGGGACAAGGGAAGAAGGGAAGAAGTGAAGAAGGGATGAGGGAAGAAGGGAATGATTTTGTCCCAGATGGGAAGAAGGGACGAGGGGAGAAGGGACGAAGGAAGAAGGGACAAGGGAAGAAGGGAAGAAGGGATGAGAGAAGAAGGGATGAGGGAAGAAGGGACGAGAGAAGAAGGGATGAGGGAAGAAGGAAGAAGGGAAGAAGGGACAAGGGAAGAAGGGAAGAAGGAATGAGGGAAGAAGGGATGAGGGAAGAGGGAAGAAGGGGATTATTTTGTCCCAGATGGGAAGAAGGGATGGGGGGAGAAGGGAAGAAGGGATGAGGGAAGAAGGAAGAAGGGAAGAAGGAAGAAGGGAAGAAGGAAGAAGGGAAGAAGGAACAAGGGAAGAAGGAACAAGGGAAGAAGGAACAAGGGAAGAAGGAACAAGGGAAGAAGGAACAAGGGAAGAAGGAACAAGGGAAGAAGGGAAGAAGGAATGAGAGAAGAGGGAAGAAGGGAAGAAGGAACGAGGGAAGAGGGAACAAGGAGATTATTTTGTCCCAGATGGGAAGAAGGGATAGGGAAGAAGGGAAGAAGGGAAGAAGGGATGAGGAAAGAAGGGAAGAAGTGAAGAAGGGATGAGGGGAGAAGGGAAGAAGGGAAGAAGGGATGAGGGAAGAGGGAAGAAGGGGATTATTTTGTCCCAGATGGGAAGAAGGGATGAGGGGAGAAGGGAAGAAGGGAAGAAGGGATGAGGGAAGAGGGAAGAAGGGGATTATTTTGTCCCAGATGGGAAGAAGGGATGAGGGGAGAAGGGAAGAAGGGAAGAAGGGATGAGGGAAGAGGGAAGAAGGGGATTATTTTGTCCCAGATGGGAAGAAGGGATGAGGGGAGAAGGGAAGAAGGGAAGAAGGGATGAGGGAAGAGGGAAGAAGGGGATTATTTTGTCCCAGATGGGAAGAAGGGATGAGGGGAGAAGGGAAGAAGGGAAGAAGGGATGAGGGAAGAAGGGAATGATTTTGTCCCAGATGGGAAGAAGGGACAAGGGAAGAAGGGCCAAGGGAAGAAGGGCCGAGAGGAGAAGGGGCTGATTTTGTCCCGATGCCCCAGCTGAAGGCCAGCTGCCCACAGCCTGCTCAGCAGCCTGTGCTCCCCTTTGACATGAGACACTGCTGCAGTGGCCATTTCCAAAGGTGACTCCTGGCACCTCCCGAGCAGCTCTGCCTGCTCCCCCCACACACCGCCACAGCTCCCTCTGCCTGCCAGCAGGGCTGACGAGTGCAGAAGACACCCAGGACCTACACGGATTCTTCCCTTCAGAAACTAACCCTGCCCTGTGCTCTCAGCACCTTCTGGCGGCGTGGGGACAGCGCAGGGGACGTGCCCTGGCCCCGGGGGAGCCTTACCGTGACGAGACACCGGCACATGTTGGCGTAGGCCACCGAGAAGCTGGGCTCGTCGATGGCCTTCTCAAAGACCAGGTCGATGACTCCTTTCAGCCTCTCCTCAGTGTCCACTGTCAGATCTGTCACCTGCTTCATCAGCTGGTTGAACATCTGGGGGGTCAGCTTGTTCAAGATGCTTCGTACCTTGCGGAACAGCTCCTGAGGGACATGCAAACAGGTGAGCTGCAACCCAGCCCCACAGCTGGAACCAGGGACCGGCAGGGATCAGTCGTAAGGGGGAATGGAGCAGATCACAGAGGGGAGTTTGGGTTGGAATGGACCTTTAAAAGTTCATCCAGGACAGCTGCACCTGGAGCAGGTTGCTCAGAGCCCCAGACTTGCAATGGTGCCAGGCATGGGGCAGCTCCCACCTCTCTGGGCAGCCTGAGCCAAGCTTTCACCACCCTCAGGGTCAAACATTTCTCCCTTCTCTCCACTCTCCATCTCCCTCTTTCAGTTCAAACCATCTGTCCCCAGCTTTCTGAGTGTCCCCTTCAAGTACTGAAAGGCCACTAGAAGGTGTCCCTGGAGACTTCTCTTCTCCAACCCCAACTCTCCCAGCCTGGCCTCACAGCAGAGCCCTTCCAGCCCTGCCAGCACTGCTGTGGCCTCCTCTGGCCCTGCTCCAACAGGTCCCTGTCTGTGCTGTGCTGAGGACTTCTGAGCTGCCCCCAGCACTGCAGGGGAGGTCTCAGCAGAGCACAGCAGAGGGGCAGAATCCTCTCCCTGCCCTGGCTGCCCACAGATGGCCCAAGGAAGCTGCTGCTGTAGGGAGTTGGGTCGCACATGCACACACATCTGTGCACCATCCAGCTCTAGGCTACCAAAGACCAAGCTGGGCCTTGGAAAAGCCTTGGCTCTCACCCACTGAAATGGTCTTGCTACCAGCTCAGCCAGGAGGTATAAATGAGCAGGGAGTGACCTCCTCTCCTCTCAACCAAGGTGATCAGCTTCTCCTAGATCACCTGAAGCCCCTTTTTGCCTAGGCACAATGATCATTAGGCCAACAACGCTGCCATCAGTCCTGGAACTCAACTCCAGTGTCCTCCAGGACTGTCCCAACTTATCCCACAAATCACAGGTTTGACCACCAGGCAAACATCTCCACCCCATGTGGCTGCCCAGGGAGGAGACAACAGGGAGGAGGACCCAGAGAAAGCTGCAGGGACAGCACTGTGGGGCTGGGCAGGACAAACAGAGGGGACCTGCCAGAGGCACCAGAGTCCTGCTGAGGTCCAGGGCACAAATCCAGGCTAAAAGGGGATGAAAAGCAACTTCTGTGCTCAAGCCTGAGATTGGTTGCTTCAGCATGGAGACAGGAAGAGCCCAGTGAAGCAGGACCAGAGGCACTCCTGGAGAGAGGCAGGAGGGTGTCTGGTGTCCCTGCTCGGCCCCACCTCGTGCCCAGCACTGCCACTCACACCGCAGGGCAAGAACAGCCTCCCAGACATCACGGGGCTGGGGGAAGGCTGTGCTTCAGCCTGCACTTGGTTGCCCTTTTCTCCTCCCTTACACAGCAGCACAGGCAGGTTCCCACCCTCCCTCTGCCCCAGGACACTTCTCCAGGAGCTCTCACCTGAGTTTTGACATTCTCGGGGTCCTCCGTTTGGTTCTCCCTCTTGAGGCTTGGCTTCCAGGCGTTCTCTGCCTTCTTCAGGTGGACATCCTCCTTCACACACACAGTGATGATCTTCCTGGGCTCTCTCCTCTGGCCTGGCTGGGATCTCCTCGGTCCAACATTCAACAACTAGGACAAAAACATTGCTTGTTATATCCCCTTTGACAGCCTCTTCTCGCACACGGCACCGAGGCGCAAGGCCAGCCCCGCCGACGGCAACTCCAACGACCAGCAGCACCTCCTAGCACTGTGAGGACTCCTTCTGACCCCACACAGCCACCTGGGCTGGGCAGAGGGAACCTGAGGACACCAAACATCTTCCTCTAGGGCAGATCACCCCAAAGAGATACAGGATGACCACAGCCTAGACTCAACAGCAAGGCTCCAGATGCTTAAGTGCTACAGAACTGAACCTGACAGACCAAAAGCTTCTGCATGACCAAATGCTTCTGGCTTCTGAAAGCCAGAAACTACCTAACTGAGACCTCACAGCAAAGTCCTCTTCAAGGTTCAAAAAGTTAAAGGGCAAGGGCCTGCAGCTGGGTCAGGCCAAGCCCAGGCACAGATCCAGGCTGGGTGCTGAGTGGATTTGGAACAGCCCTGAAGAAAGAGACTTGGAGGAGTTGATGCTGAGAAGCTGCCCAGGAGCCGGCAGTGCCCTCCTGCAGCCCAGCAGGCATCTGTGAGCTGGCTGCAGCCAGAGCAGTGTGGGCAGCAGGGCAGGAGAGGGCATTGTGCCCCTTGGCTCTGCTCTGCTCAGACCTCACCTCCAATCCTGACTCCAGTGCTGCTGTCCCCAGCAGGACACAGAGCTGTGGAGTGAGGCCAGAGGAGGCCACAGAGGTGATGGCAGGGCTGGAGCAGCTCTGCTGTGAGCACAGGCTGAGGGAGCTGGGGGGGTGCAGCGTGCAGAGGAGAAGGCTCCAGGGGGACCTCAGAGCTGCTGCCAGTGCCTGAAGGGATCCTGCAGGAAGGCTGCAGAGGGACTTGTGCTGAGGGGGTCTGGAGGCAGAACAAGGGGAATGGTTTGGAGCTGAGGCAGAGCAGGGGGAGAGTGGAGCTGAGGAAGAAGTTCTTCAGCAGGAGGATGGTGAGAGTCTGGCACAGGCTGCCTAGGGAGGCTGTGGCTGCCTCCTGCCTAGAGATGTTCCAGGCCAGGCTGGATAAGGCCTTTAGCAGCTGAGTATAGCTGAGAGATGTCCCTGCCCATGGCAGGGGGTTGCAGTAGATGATCTCTGAGGTCCCTTCCAACCTAAGCCATTCCATGATTCCATCACCCCGTGGCTAAGCAAACCCTTGCAGCTATTTCTCAGCTCCCATCCCAAGCCATTAGGTAACACTAAATTGGCAGCTCTGCCAAAAGGGTGAAGCTTTACTGGAGATTACTTCCAACAGAGCCATTTTGAGACAGGAATGATAGAGAACACACCAAAGGCAGCTTCAGTGCAGCTCCTGCATCATGGCAACAGAGGCCCTGCCAGAAATGGGTCAAACTCTGTAGTCTGACAGAAGAAGAGGACCAGGGTAGGCTGTTTGAAGCAGCACCCAGCACCCCTCTGCAATCCCAGACTAAAAGATGCTCCTCCTGGTCAAATCAGGGATGAACTGCTGCTAGTGTGGAGTTCTGCCACCAGCTGCACAAGTAACAGGACACAGGACACCCCCAAACTCCCTCTTCATTATCTGGGAGCCTCTGATGGAGGGCTGAAGGGCTCAGATGCTGGCAGGTTTTTTTCTTCCCCTCCACTTTCATCTTTCTGAAGTCATTCCTTAGAAACATCCACGCTCAGTGCACCAATTAGCACAGCAACCAAACTCCATTAGCAACCCTGTTCCTCTCCACAGCACTAATTAATCTCTTCAGTGGGCAGGAGGCAACCTCCACGTGAAGGATGGGCCCTTGAAAACCTCCCTGAGTTCAACAAAGGGCTTCAGAGAGCATTAGAGAGACAAAACCATCTCAGATCTTCAGCCAGCATCACTGAAGGCAGGAGGAAAGGGCTCTCAGCTGGTGGCTCTTCTGCCAGCTGCCAGTGCCAAGCTTGGCTCTGCAGTGCTAAACCCCAAATGCTCCACAAAGCAGGACACTGTACCTGTGACTTAGCTCTGAGAGTGTCAACGAGTGGCACTGCTGAAAGGAAACCAACAGCAGCACTGCTGCAGCTCTCCTGTGGGCCCCAGCAGAGTGAGGTGGTGTCAGCAGCACCAAGTGTGTCAAAAGGCCACGGGCAAGGTGCTGCAGCTGGGCCAGGGCAATCCCAAGCACAGCTCCAGGCTGGGTGAGGAGTGGCTCCAAAGCAGCCTGGAGGAGAAGGACCTGAGGGTGTCAGTTGGTGACAAAGTGCCCAGGAGCCAGCAATGGGCACTGGCAGCCCAGAGCCAGCTGTGTGCTGAGCTGCAGCCAGAGCAGGGAGAGCAGCAGCACAGGGAGGGGATTCTGCTCTGCTCAGCCCTCACCTGCAGCACTGCCTCCAGCTCTGGGGCCTCTAGCACAAAAAGGACCTGGAGCTGCTGCAGAGGGTCCAGAGGAGGCCATGAAGATGATCAGAGGCTGGAGAACCTCCCCTGAGGGGACAGGCTGGGAGGGTTGGGGCGGTTCAGCCTGGAGAAGGCTCCAGGAGACCTTAGAGCAGCCTTGCAGTGCCTGAAGGGGCTGCAGGATAGCTGGGGAGGGACTGTGGACAAGGGCTGGGAGTGCCAGGAGGAGGCACAATGGCTTTGAGCTGGGAGAGGGGAGAGTGAGAGTGGAGATGAGGAAGGAATTGTTGAGAGTGAGGGTGGGGAGAGACTGGCACAGGCTGCCCAGGGAGGCTGTGGCTACCCTCTCCCTGGAGGTGTTTGAGGCCAGGAGCAACATGGGCTAGTAGGAGGTGTCCCTGCCCAGGGCACAGAGGGTTGGAACTGGATGATCTTGAAGGTCCCTTCCAACCCAACCCATTCAACCTACGCCAAGCCATCCATGCTCTCCCCTGACCTGCTGTTACCAAGGCCAGGCACAGAAGAGGGCTGAGTGTGCACTCAGGGAGCTGCTGTGCCACCTGCCCAGGCCTTGTGCAGCCCCCACTGGCACTCTGCACCAGCCCTTCCCTCAGAGCAGGCAGAGCTTGCTGGGTGCCAGCCCTAACCGCAGCGCAGCTGTGGACGGCCGCAGGGAAGCAGCAGTGGCAGGAGGCAGCCAGAGCAGGAAGCTCCCTTAGAGAGCTGCTGCACACCTCCCTGAGAGAACAGCCCCGGGGAGCAGCAGCTGAGGGACTGGGGCAGTGCAGCCTGAAGGAAATGAGGCTCAGGGAGACTTTCTGGCTCTCCACAGCTCCTTGAGGGAAGGCTGTTGTGAGGAGGGTGTTGGTCTCTGCTCCCAGGTACCCAGTGATGAACAAGCTGCACCAGGGGAGGTTTAGGCTGCAGCACTGCAGGTTGGGGACAGAGTGGCTGAGAGCAGCCAGGCAAAGAGGGAGCTGGGGGTACTGGTTGGCAGCTGAACATGAGCCAGAAGTGTGCCCAGGTGGGCAGCAGAGCCAATGGCATCCTGGGCTGGCTCAGGAGCAGTGTGGGCAGCAGGACAAGGGAGGTTCTTCTGCCCCTGTGCTCAGCACTGCTCAGCACACACCTGGAGTGCTGTGTCCAGTTCTGGGCTCCTCCATTCAAGAGAGATGTTGAGGTGCTGGAAGGTGTTGAGAGAAGGGCAGCAAGGCTGGGGAGGGGCCTGGAGCACAGCCCTGTGAGGAGAGGCTGAGGGAGCTGGGGGTGTGCAGCCTGCAGCAGAGGAGGCTCAGGGCAGAGCTCATTGCTGTCTGCAGCTCCCTGCAGGGAGGCTGTAGCCAGGTGGGGTTGGGCTCTGCTGCCAGGCAGCCAGGGACAGAACAAGGGGACACAGCCTGAAGCTGTGGCAGGGCAGGTTGAGGCTGGATGTTAGGAGGAAGTTGTTGTCAGAGAGAGTGATTGGCATTGGAATGGGCTGCCCAGGGAGGTGGTGGAGTCTGTGCCTGGAGGTGTTTAAGAGGAGGCTGCAGGAGGCACTTAGTGCCATGGGTAGTCGATTAGAAGGGTTAGCTGAGAGGTTGGCCTCGATCCCAGGTCTCCTCCAGCCTGGCTAACTCTGATTCTGTGACACTAGGACTGGGAGGGTTCTCAGGCACTGGACCAGGCTGCACAGGGAGTTGGTGGAGTCCCCATCCCTGCAGGTGTTGCAAAGCCATGGAGATGTGGTGCCTGGGGATATGGCTTAGTAGTGGACTTCACAGAGTAGGGTTAATGATTGGAGTGATGACCTCGAAGGTCTTTCCAACCTAAGTGAGTCTATGAAAGCAGCTGCTGACCCCTCCCTACGGCTCCTCCCTGCCCCCAGCCAGAGCCCTGCACTGACGGCAGCAGGACACAGCACTGCCTGCTTCAGTCTGTGCTCAGACACCCACCTCTGCTTTCCACAGAGACCCTCAGGCTGGCAAAGCCCCTCAGGATCACCAACTCCAACCCAACCCCCACCCTGCAAGGTGCACCCTAAGCCATATCCCAAGCACCACATCCAAAGGACCTTTAAACACCCCCAGGCTTGGTGGCTCCACCACCTCCCTGGGCAGCTCATTCCAGTGCCTGACCACTTTTGCTGGGAAAAAAACTCCTCACATCCAGTCTAAGCCTACCCAGTGGCAGCTTGAGGCCATTCCTCTTCTTCTGTCACTGTTTTCCTGCCAGCAGAGCCCAGCAGCAGCCTCCCCACAACCTCCCTTCAGGTAGCTGCAGACAGCAGTGAGGTCTCCTCTCAGCCTCCTCTGTTTCACACTACCCATCCCCAGCTCCCTCACTTGCTCCTCAGCAGATTCATTCTCCAGGCCCTTCCCAGCTTCCTTGCACTCACTCCAGCACCTCCACATCCCTCTTGTATTGAGGTGCCCAAAACTGAACACCACACTGGGGGTGTGACCTCAGCAGAGCAGAGCCCATGGGGACAATCCCCTCCCTGCTCCTGCTGGACACAGCCTTTCTAATCCCAGCCAGGATGCCACTGGCTCTGCCACCTGGGCACTGCTGGCTCACACTGAGTTGTTTGTCTATTACAACCCCCAGGTCCCTTTCTGCCAGGCAGCTTTCCAGCCACACTGCCCAGGCCTGGAGCACTGCTTGGGGCTGTTGTGGCCCAAGTGCAGGACCTGGCATTTGGCCCTGTTTGACCACGAGCCAGCAGTGTGCTCTGGTGCCCAGGAGGGGCAATGCCATTCTGGGGTGCATTAGAAGGGCTGTGGTTAGTAGGACAAGAGAGGTTCTCCTGCCCCTCTGCTCTGCCCTGCTGAGGCCACATCTGGAGCACTGTGTCCAGTTCTGGGCCCACTCAGTGCAAGAAGGACCTCAGGGAACTGCTTGAGAGAGTCCAGCTCAGAGCCACAAAGATGCTGAAGGGAATGGAACAGCTCTGTTAGGAGGAGAGCCTGAGGAGCTGGGGCTGTGCTGCTGGGAGAGCAGCAGGCTGAGAGGTGACCTCAGCAATGTTGATCAATATGTGAGGGTGAGTGCCAGGAGGCTGGGGCCAGGCTCTGCTGGGTGATGCCAGTGCCAGGGCAAGGGGCAGTGGTGGAAGCTGAGGCATAGAAGTTCCATGGAAACAGGAAGAGGAATTTTTTTCCCTGTGAGGGTGACAGAGCCCTGGCACAGGCTGCCCAGGGGAGGTTGTGGAGTCTCCCTCTCTGCAGATATTCAAGAGCTGCCTGGATGTGTTGCTGTGTGATCTGCTCTGGCAGGGGGCTTGGACTGGCTGAGCTTTGGAGGTCCCTTCCAGCCCCT
>WAAF01018576.1:53746-64102 GCA_013400475.1 Tricholaema leucomelas
GATCTCTAGTTCAAAACGCCCACAGTGCTTTTCTAACCTGCCAAGAGCACATCACCCTCACAAACACATCCTCCCCACCAAACCAGAGCCACCATGGCAGCAGCAGAGGCTCAAGGTGTGAGGATGGAGAGCACATCACCCACACAAACACATCCTCCCCACCAAACCAGAGCCACCACAGCAGCAGCAGAGGCTCAAGATGTGAGGATGGAGGGCACATCACCCTCACAACTGGACCAAACCAGGACCACCACAGCAGCAGCAGAGGCTCAAGCTGTGAGGGTGCAGAAAACATCACCCTCACAACTGGACCAAACCAGGACCACCACAGCATCAGCAGAGGCCTGAGTGAGGATGGAGAGAAATCATCCTCACAACTCATCCTCACTCAAGCAGAACCACCACAGCAGCAGCAGAGGCTCAAGCTGTGAGGGTGCAGAAAACATCACCCTCACAACTGGGCCAAACCAGGACCACCACAGCAGCAGCAGAGGCCCGAGGCCGGATGGACTTTGTCGGCCCTGAGGCCGGTCTGGGAACGAGCAAGGTGGGGCAGACTCACACTTCCAGGGGTGTTTCTTCCACCAGGGGTCTGCCTCCCAAAATCAGCAAAGGCTGGGGTGAAGTCTGGGCCTCGAGGCAGGATCCGAGGGTCCAGGGTTCGCAGGGGCAGTTTGGGCTGGTTGACCTGCAGCAGGAGCAGAAGACACAGACAGGAGCTGCTCAGTGAGGGGTGCAGCCAGCAGCACTCATGCAGATCTGCAGCCCACCTGTGCCACTCACAGCCAACCCCACAGCAAAGCTCCCAACACACTCTGCAGGCCTCAGGCAGCCTCACTTCACCAAACCTTCACCTGAAAGCTTCCCACAGCACTGCTGAGGCTGCAGCTTGAATTCCAGACTCAGCTCTGGGCTCTCACTCCAAGTAGGACATTGAGGGGCTGGGGCAGGTCCAGAGAAGGGCAACAAAGCTGGGGAAGGGTCTGGAGGACAGGGCTGGGGAGGAGCAGCTGAAGGAGCTGGGAGTAAAGCAGGCTGAGGGAAGACCTCACTGCTCTCTACAGCTCCCTGATAGGAGGCTGGAGCCAGATGGGTTTGGGCTTTTCTCACAAGTAACAAGTGACAGGAGGAGAAGAAATGGCCCCAAGCTGCCCCAGGAGAGATTTAGGTTGGCCATGAGGAACAATTTCTTTGCTGCAAGAGTGGTCAGGGTCTGGCACAGGCTGCCCAGGGAGGTGGTGGAGTCCCCATCTCTTGAAGTGTTCCAGAAACATGTGGCCATGGGGACATGGTTTGGTGGCCATGGTGGTGCTGGGTTGGACTGGATGACCTCAGAGGGCTTTGCCAACCTTTGTCATTCCATAAATGTACACTTTTAATTGAAAACTCCTCTTCCAGAGGTGGCTACTGAGGGATCAGGCTGAGCTCAGAAACATTCCAAGGCTGAGCAGGGCTTCTGGAGGATGAAATCTCCCTGAGATGAGCTCTTGTGCAAAACAAATGCAACAGCCTTGGTCCAGCACCACAGAGCTGCCTCCTTCCCTCCTTCTGTGTTAAGGAGGCAGATGGGCAAGCACAGACAGCTCCAGAGCAGGCAGAGCAGTGAGAGGCAATCATGGAAAACTGGTAGGGGAATGAGAGTCATTTTGGGAACAAAGCTGTGTGTGACAAGGTCTGAAATCCAGGCTGGGAAAGCTGCTGTGCACGAGCACCACCTGGGCTTGAATCTTCAGAGCAGGACTGTGGTGGTTACATCAAAATCAATGAACTGCACAGCTCTAACTGAGAGGAGAATGAGGTCCTGGTGCCAGCACTTGGGCAGTAACAGCTGTGTCAGGGAGTGCAGACACACAGCAGAGAAAATCAGCTGTAATGAGGCTGGAGAGAAATCACTCAGCATCTGCAGAGGGCAGCTGAGCAAGCTCTTGGATTAGATCAGCTCATGAAGAGTCACCCAAATGCTCCAGAGCTAAAAAGAAAGGTGCTGCCCAAAGCTTGGCTGTGCTTTCTAACCACTGCAGATCTGTGGAGAAGGGTCTGGGAGTGCTGGAGGAGAAGAAGTCCATTGTGAGGCAGCCCTCATGGCTAAGGAAGCCAATGGTCTGCTGGGTGCATGAAGAGGAGTGTGGCCAGCAGATCAAGGCAGGTTCTTCTCCCTCTCTACTCTGCCCTAGTGAGGCCACATCTGAAGGTCTGGGTCCAGTTCTGGGCTCCCCAGTTCAAGAGAGACAGGGAACTGCTGGACAGAGTCCAGTGAGGGCTGCAAAGCTGGTGAGGGGCCTGGAGCAGCTCTGTGAGGAGCAAAGGCTGAGAGCCCTGGGGCTGAGCAATGCCAGACTCCTGTCAGTGGTGCCCAGGGACAGGACAAGGGGCAGGGGCACAAAGTGTAACCCAGGAGGTTCCACCTGAGCAGGAGGAGAAACTTATTTGGTGTGAGGGTGCTGGAGCCTGGAGCAGGCTGCCCAGAGAGGCTGTGGAGTCTCCTCCTGTGGAGAGCTTCCAAAGCCACCTGGCAATTTGCTCCTGGGCAAGCAGCTGAGGGTGCCCTGCTTCAGCAGTGGGGTGGGACTGGATGATCTCCAGAGGTGCCTCCCAACCCCTCCATGCCAGGGTTCAGGGGCTCTGTGTGCTTCTGTAGTACTGGCCTACCAAAAGCCAGCAGCTGTCCCTTCAGCCTGCCTTTGCTCTCCATGGCTCTGTCACTTTAGCTTTTAGTAACAGCTCCAGACAGAGCCCATGAGAAACGCTTCAGTTTCTCCATCAGCTGTGGACATTCACTGGACACCAATGCCTCTGTCTGAGGAGTTTTGTGATGTGGCATGGTACAACGGGCACAGAACCACAGAATCAGTCAGGATTGGAAGGGACCACAAGGAGCAGCCAGTCCCAACCCCCCTGCCATGCCCAGGGACACCCTACCCTAGAGCAGGCTGCCCACAGCCTCAGCCAGCCTGGCCTCAAACACCTCCAGCCATGGGGCCTCAACCACCTCCCTGGGCAACCCATTCCAGCCTCTCACCACTCTCCTGCTCAACAACTTCCTCCTCACCTCCAGCCTGACTCTCCCCACCTCCAGCTTTGCTCCATTCCCCCCACTCCTGTCACTCCCTGATATCCTAAAAAGTCCTTCCCCAGCTTTTTTATAGGTCCCCTTCAGATACTGAAAGGCCACAAGAAGGTCCCCTGGGAGCCTGCTCTTCTCCATGGTGGTGTTGGGTTGCTGATTGGACTCAATGACCTTAAGAGGGTTTTTCCAACCAAAACAATTCTATGACTCCACCAAATATTTCCCCTTGTCAGCAGCAGAGCAGCCCAGGACTGAAGCATGCACTTGGGATGTGTCTTCCCACTGCCCCCCTGCACGTACCTGCTTTATGGGCTCTCCTCTCACCTTGTCCAGAACCACATCGCTGATGGGGGGCAGCCCCTCGGGCCTCTGGATGCAGGCAGGCATGAACTGGATATCCAGCAGGAACTCCCTGTCATACTGCCTCTTCCCCTCTGGGTCCAGGGGCTTCCACTGCTCTATAAGGAGAGAAAGTGCCTGAGATCCAAAGGGACAAAGCCCTCTGCTCTCCCAGGGGTGCTCCTCCCAAAGGGATACAACTCCACAGCTGCCCAGGGAGGTGGAACTGGGCTCCATCTTTGTTTGGAGGAACACTCAGCACAAGAGAACATCAGCAGTGGGCAGTCAGCTCCAGCAGCAGCCACACACACAACCCAGCTCCAGCTTTAGCCCAGGGCATCTTCTCTGAACTCTGCCTCTCTCTCTCCTGGGATTCGATGGAGTGGGGACAATGCCCAGTGCCTGGGCAGCAGTGAGAAAGTTCCAGTGTCTGCTCCTGAGTAACAGGAATTCTGCACTGCCAGGGTGGGGAGACACTGGCACAGCTCACCCAGGGAGGCTGTGGATGCTCCCTGCCTGGAGATGTTCAAGGCCTGGTTGGATGAGGCCTTGAGGGACTTGGACTAGAGGGAGGTGTCCCTGGCCATGGCAGGGGTTGCAACTGGTTGATCACCAAGGTCTCCTCCAACCCAAACCATTCTCTGTTCTCTAACTCTACAATGGGGAGTGGGAAATGCAGAGCTGAGGACACCTTTCCAGCCTGGACACTGTCACCCTTGTGCTTCACTGATGCCCAGTGGGGCTGCTTTGCCTGCACCCAGCCCTTCAGGTCTGCTGTTCTGTTTTCAGTCCCTAGTCACCAGCTGTAGGTCTCTGGGTTCTCACCATCCTCACCCCTGCCAAGGCCAGGAACAGGATCCCATTCCAAGTGATAGGTTTGAATAACTGGGAGTGGAAATGCACAGAAGTCATCACCATTTTAGCTCCTCCTGCAGCTTCATTTCGAGAGAGCTTTGGGACAAAGGGGTGGAGAAAACGGTTCTGTGCCCAGCCAGGACTCCTGGCCAGTGCCACACCACCCTCCACTCTTCATGGGCTGCACTGACAGCAACAAGAAACAGTTTACATCCACAGCTTCCTTCTCCTGGGGAGGATCCTAACAAGCTGTTGGAAGGTGCAAAGCAGCTGGGCAGTGTCACAGGCAGGTTGTCTGACTCCCCAGTGAGGCGGCACCAGGATCAAACACAGCTCCTCCTGTGCTCAGCCAAGAGGCAAAAAGCCTCCTTCTTAGAAGAGCAGAGCTGAGATGGGGGATCACAGCAGCAAGCAGCTGGGTCAGCCCTGCAGCAGACGAGCCCAATGTGTGCAGTGTTGCATGGGATGGACCCAACCCCCCTCCCAGAGCAGCGAGAGGCTGCCCAGGTCCAAGCGGCACCGCTCTGAACGTGCCGAGCGTACCGGAGAGATGGGTGATGAATTATGGATTAACTTCAAGATGTGCTTAACTAATGAGCTGGTAAAGCTACCCTGAGTGTGTGGTGAGCCATCAAGAGGCCTCTGCCTTTGCCCCTAACAAGATCTAGTATTAAATTAATAAAAGAAAAGCAGCTCAGGTCTTTGTCAAGCAAAGCAGCTCTGAAACCACGGCCGCAGCGGAAGCACTCAGTGGTGCTGCTCCTTGCCCAGGCTCTCTCGCAGCCCTTCCTCATTTTCTTGTCCACTCTGATTCCTGAGCTCTTAAGAAAATGATTGATTCGTTTTGAGACAACTCCACCCCAATAAAACACGGCAGAAACACTGGTAGCGAGCAAGAATTAAGTCAGTCTCAAGGTCTGGCTTAATGAGGTGAATATCAATAGAGCTTCAGGTCTGCAAATGAAGTATCCTAACAAAGAAGCAACCCAGCCCTTAGGCAGAGCATCTCCAGTGCTAGGCCAGCAGGGGAAGGATGGCATCCTGTGAGCCTGCCCTGCAGGCATAGCATGGCTCAGGTGGGAAGAGACCTCCACAGATCACTGACTCCAGTGCTGGTGCAGCCCTGCAGGCAGCTGTGTGCTGAGCTGCATCCAGAGCAGGGAGAGTGGCAGCACAGGGAGGGGATTCTGCCCCTCTGTTCTGCTCTGCTCAGACCCCACCTGCAGCACTGCCTCCAGTTCTGGGACTCCCAACACACGTAGGACCTGGAGCTGCTGGACACAGCCCAGAGGAGGCCACAAAGATGATGAGAGGGCTGGAGAATCTCCTCTGTGGGGCTGCTGAGAGAGTTGGGGCTGCTCAGCCTGGAGAAGAGAATCACAGGCTCACAGGAGGTCAGGGGTTGGAAGGCACTCAAAGAGCTCATCCAGTCCAACCCCCCTACCAGAGCAGGACCATCCAAGCTAGCTCAGGGCACACAGGAACACATCCAGACAGGCCTGGAAAGGCTCCAGACAAGGAGACTCCACAGCCTCTCTGGGCAGCCTGTGCCAGGGCTCTGGGACCCTTCCAGGAGAGAAGTTCCCCCTTGTGCTGAGCTGGAACCTGCTGTGCTGCAGCTTCCATCCATTGCTGCTTGTCCTGTCCCAGGGAGCAGTGAGCAGAGCCTGTCCCCCCCTCCTGACCCCCAACCCGCAGATATTGATCAACATTGATTCAATCCCCTCTCAGTCTTCTCGTGCCCAGACTAAGCAGCCCCAGGGCCCTCAGCCTCTCCTCACCAGGCAGTGCTCCAGTCCCCTCATCATCCTCATAGCCTCTGCTGGACCCTCTCCAGCTGATCGCTGTCCCTCTGAAACTGGGGAGCCCAAAACTGAAGGCAGTGCTCAAGATGAGGTCTCCTCAGGGCAGAGTAGAGGGGAAAGAGAACCTCTCTGCATCTGCTGGACACACTCTGCTTACACCCCAGGACCCCATTGGCCTCCTGGCCCCCAGGGCACACTGCTGTGCCATGGATGTTCTCCCCCAGCACTCCCAGGTCCCTCTCCACAGGGCTGCTCTCCAGCAGTCACCTCCCAGCCTGGACTGCTGCAGTTTATTCTTCCTCCCCACATGCAGGACTTTGCACTTGGCCTTGTTGAACCTCATTTGGCTCCTCTGTGCCCAGCTCTCCAGTCTGCCCAGGAAGGCTCCAGGGAGACCTTAGAGCAGCCTTCCACTGCCTGAGTGGGCTCCAGGAGAGCTGGGGAGGGACTTCTGATGAGGGCTGGGAATGTCAGGATAAGAGACAATGCCTTTGAGCTGGGAGAGGGGAGACTGAGACTAGAGATGAGGAAGACACTGTTTTGAGTGAGGGTGGGGAGAGACTGGCACAGGTTGCCCAGGGAGGTTGTGGCTGCCCCCTGCCTGGAGGTGTTCAAGGCCAGGCTGGATGAAGCCTGGAGCAACCTGGGCTAGTTGGAGGTGTCCTTGCTCATGGCAGGCAGGTTGGAGTAATGACCTTTCAGGTCCCTTCCAACCCAACCCATTCTATGCCCCTTTGGGGATCTCTGCTTACATGGAATTTCCTGGATCGTTCCCAGCTGTGATCATAGAGGAACCAATTCACCACCAGGTGTGATGCAGCCAACACCCACAGGGGCAATAAACACAAGGAATTGGTGACTTTCTCTTCTCTTCATTACCAGCAGCAAGAGAAAAAACAACCTTGCCCTTGTGCTGCCCACAAAGGGATCTCTGAACCTGCTGGTTAGTGGAGCCCAGCAGAGCAGGACACAGTCAAATGGCAGAGCCCCTTGCATGGCAGTGGAATCAGCCCTCCTTGCATGGGGAGGACACCTGGGGGGTTGGAAGCCCTCAAAGGAGAGAGGCAGAACCCCAAGGGGGGCTGCAGAGCTTGGGGCAGGCTTTACCTGGTTTGTAGTGGTAGAGGGGCAGGTCGCTGGAGCCCTCCGGGAAGCCGCAGTTGGCCTCGGGTCCCTCTCCCTCCGAGACGCTCTCGGCTCCGTTCCGCACAGCTTCTGCCTCCTGCTCCCCGTTTTCCTCCACAGCTTTTGCCTTCTGCAGCCCAGGGGAGTCTCCCTCCAGTTGCAACCCATGGCTCGTTTGCTCCTGGTCGGATTCAAGTACTTTGTCACCTGAAAGCTCCTCTTCTCCCTTAGGCTGAGGCACAGACGGGAAGAGAGAGGCTGCGTTACACACACAGTGCCCAGGCCCGAGGGGGCAGGCAGCTCCGAGTCCCCCACAGGGGACTGCTGCGTGGGGCAGGACATGGAGAAGATGTGAGGGTGGAACCCCCCTGCTGGGAGCCCAGGCTGAGAGCTGTGCTTGTTCAGCCTGGAGAAGAGAAGGCTCCAGGGAGAGCTTCTGGTGGCCCTGCAGTGCTTCAAGGGGCCGAGAAGAAAGCTGGGGACAGACTCCTGGGCAGGGCCTGTGGTGGCAGGCCAAGGGGTGATGGTTTGGAACCAAGAGTGGAGAAAAAGGAGAAGTGTTTGACACAGAGTGGGGAGAGCCTGGCCCAAGTGGGGGGTGGGAGCTGCCCCATCCCTGGAAGCATTCCAGGTGAGGCTGTTAGGAGCTCTGAGCAAGCTGCTCCAGTTGCAATGTCCCTGCTGCGAGCAGGGGGTCAGACTGGACGAGCTTTACAGGTCCATCACAACCCAGCCCAGTCTGTGACTCTGTGACCCTCAGCAGCTCCACCAACACCACCCAGGAGCACCAGACCACTGAGCAGTTCATCCCCAAGAATGGATGCTGCAGCTGGAAAGACTTCACGCTGCCTGTGGAGCCCCCAGGAGCTACTGGGCTGGAAGGAAGTGTTGAGCCCCAGAGCGCAGCAGCCGTGGGCAGCTCCAGCCTGGCTCCTGCCCTGTCCTGCTGCCACCTTGCAGGGGCCTTCACATGAGTGCTGCTGCGGAGGAGGCAGTGTGACACAGAGCAAGAAGAGCTCCTGCATCCCTGGCTGCTCAGCCCAGAGCTCTCCAAGGAGGCAGCTTTGTTCTGCATGCAGAGCAGGCAGCAGGAACCTGCTGGGAGAAACCTCAAACGTGTCCCAGCGTTAAACAAAGGAAAGGCTCAGCTGAGGAAGCTCCGGGAGAGGCTCAGGATCCTCTCTCCTCCCTACCCGAGGGCACTGCATTCTAAAATGCTTTCTGCAGGCTTTTCAAAGGAACACCCTGAGGAATCAGCCAAGGTGAAACCCTGAGAGCTGCAGGAGGCACAGCTCCACCAACACACGGTGGAGAAAACACAGAGGATGAACTTGCTGGCACAGCCCAGTGACATCTTTCTCTCTCTGGCCTGCAAGCCAGCACAGGGACTTCATCTCCTCCTGCTGCCCAACCCTCAGCTCTTCCGTGGCACACAGCCCAACTCTCACAGGGCTCATCTTGCACCCTGAGTCTTTTCAGCCTCTCTTTCCCTGCAAAGAGAGGGGAGAGCACGTCTGGGCCATCCCTAACCTGTGGAGGAGCTGATCTTCTGGTGGTGGAGAAACCACAAATGCTTCCAGAAAGGATCTAAGAGTCACAGAATGGTTTGGTTGGAAGAGACCTCTAAGATCATCCAGTCCAACCCACTAAGCCGTGGCCCTCAGCACCACATCAGCCCCTCCAGGGATGGGGACTGCACCACCTCCCTGGGCCAGGCCTTGACAACCCTCAGGGGGAAGAAATTGTTCCTCATGGCCAACCTAAACCTCCCTTGGTCCAACTTCAGGTTCTTTCCTTTTGTCCTGTCCCTTATTCCTCAGGACTAATCCCACCTGGCTCCAGCTTCCTTCCAGGGAGTCGCAGAGAGCAATGAGGTCTCCTCTCAGCCTCCTTTTCTTCAGGCTGCACAAGCTCAGTTCTTTCAGCTGCTCCTCACCAGCCCTGTTCTCCAAACCCTGCAGCAGCTTCCCTGTCCTTCTCTGGACCCCCTCCAGCACCTCTGGATCAAGAACCATCCACTAAACTCAGGATTATTCACTCTGCAACCGCAGGCTTTTAGAGCAGATATTTGTGGTGAGGGAAAGATGAGGAGGAAACAGAAGAGGAACAAAACTGAAGAAGAATCTGGAGTGAAGCAGAAATGCTTCCCTGAGTCACACCTGGCCCACACCACTTCTTCTGCACTGCACTTTCACCCTCTCAGCCCTCTGTGACCTGTCCTAACCCCAGTGTTGCCCAGGATCCTCCTGCAGTATCCCAGCCAGAGGAGCAGCAGGGTTGGGCTGCAGGTTTTGCCTGAAAACTTCAATGTTTCCTTTCCCAGCTTCTCCATCTTGTGGTCACAGAAAAGCTGGCATCATGATGACATCACAGTGACATCACCATGCAGCAGAAGAATCTGCCTGATGTCACCTGGGACCCAAATGGTCCTGGGTCCTGGAGTGTTAAAGGAATCAAAGCCACTCTTGTCTCACCCCTTGCTGGGACATGACCCTGAATGCTGAGAGCCATCAAACCAGGGCAGGAGGAGGAAGGCTGAAGAACTCCAACAAGGAGCAGACTACGATGCTGAGGAATACCACAGTCGACCTCCCCCAGCTTTAACAGCCTGCTCAGAGAGGTGGGAACTGCCTCATCCCTGGAACCATTCCAGGTGAGGTTGTTTGGGGCTCTGAGCAACCTGCTCCAGTTGCAGCTGTCCCATGGGGGTTGGACCAGGTGACCTTTAGAGGTCCCTTCCCACCCCACCCCAGTCTGGCTTGCAAGAAAGTGTCTGCCCTGGCTGCCTGGGAGACAAGCAGGAGGCCAAGTGCCCGAAGCACAGCTTAAGGAGAGCCACATCACTGTCAACCTGGGCAGAGCCAAACCCTGGGCCCCTCTCACCTCTGTTTCTGCCTCTGCCACCTCCTCAGCAGCTTGGGTTCGCTCTTTTGGTTTCTTCCAGGTCTTTGGTGCAGTTTGAGCTGCTGGGGCTGCAATGCAAGCACAGAGCTGTTACCACTCACACCTCCGGCAGCAGCTCGGGCCCCGGCCCAGGCTCTTCCCTCTCCCGTGCTGCTCCCACAGCCAGGACCAGGGAGCCTTGGGCTGGATTCAGCTGGATGCAACCACTCCTGGTCTCTGTGTGGCAATGGCCCAGCTGGGAGTGGGGCACTGAGCCACAGG
>WAAF01018577.1:19823-35387 GCA_013400475.1 Tricholaema leucomelas
AGATCATCCAGTCCAACCTAGCACCCAGCCCAAGCCAATCAACTAGACCATGGCACTAAGTGCCTCATCTAGTCTTTTCTTGAACACCTCCACCAACAACAAATCCACCACCTCCCTGGGCAGCCCATTCCAATGGCAAATCACTCTCTCTTGTGAAGAACTTCCTCCTAACATCCAGGCTATACTTCCCCTGGCACAACTCGAGACTGTGTCTATTTGTTCTGTTGCTAGTTGCCTGGGAGAAGAGACTGACCCCCATCTGACCATAGCCTTCAGGTAGTTGTAGACAGCAATGAGGTCTGCCCTCTTTCCCAGGCTGAAAAAAAAAAAACAGCTCACTCAGCCTCTCCTCACAGGGCTTGTGTTCCAGGCCCCTCATGTTCCAGTATATCCAAATTGTTTTAACCAATCTTCTTTTGGCAATAAAACTTGGAAAACAATCTACCTGCAAAATGGTTCTTCTGTAGGAAGTCTGAGCACCTTTCACCAAAACTTTTAAAATCCTGTTCAAATACTACAGCACATTATATGTGCTCCCCTCTTAAACTCAAAGCACAGAATTAAATAAGCCTTTTTCCTATTCTTTATAACTGTACTCATTGAAGTTATGAGACAAAATCCTAATCCATACAGTTTCTCTAAAACTTTTTCTAACGTTTCTCTTAACAGCATTTTTATTGTGTCTTACTTACAGGTATTGGGATGCTTTACAGCTTAAATGACACAGCTCGTTGCCATAGAGTTTGTGAAAATTAATAAAGCTAAGTTTATGTCATGGAAGATACATGTCCTGGCTTGCCTAGGCATGATCCCATGGTCCCCTTCTCTCTGCTGGGTGAAAGGAAGCAGAGTGCAGGAAGAAGACAAAGGGCTTGGAGACACTCACTTTGACTTGTTCCTCCCAAATAAGGGAATGCAACTCCTGAATTCTCCTAATATGGTCAGGTTTGGCAAGGTCCCATTCTGATTGGTGAATCTTTGTGGCCAAGAGGGCTATTGCATTCAGGCAAACAGTAAATAGGCATTTGCCACATGCCTGCTTTTGCTTTCACTTTCGCTTTTGCTTTTGCTTGCTCTGCCCCGCAACATTATGCGCTGCTTTGCCTGCAACAGTTTTCAAAGCATTGACAGAACTCCCTTCAAGCGTTTGGGTACTGTCTGATACTACTCTGTGAGTAAACATTCAAAGCCTCTTTATAATACAAATAATTCTGTAGCTAGATTCTGTTATGCCTTTTGTCTTAGTAGCAAAAAAGAGCCTCTTGGGTCTGCTTCAAGGGTGCATGGTGTATCGGCTGCAAAGTTCTCTTTCCTAAAGAGATAATGTTTGTTAAATTTGTTAGTTATTTCTTAAGTGTTCTAGGTTGCCTATTGCCTGTGTAAATGAATATTCAAACCATGCATTTCAAACATTGTAAATATCTTTTCAGGTGAGATTTAATGTTAATAAACAATTTTCATAGCTTATTAACAATTTCCAACTGGATATCAAAATTAATATTGAATTAATTTTACATAATTCATAACAGTTTATTATGATGATGCAGGTTTATGGCATCACAGATGAAACTTTCCACTTTGAATACTTAGCTCTACTCTGTCATGGATTATGCAAAATTAACAATCTGTATTAATTTTAATATCCAGGTGATGATTGTTAATAACTATGAAAATTGTTTATTAACATTAAAACTTGCCAGAAGACTTATTCACAAGGTTCAAAAATGCAGTTTGGAAATTTATACATGCAGGGAATAGGCAAAAAGTAGATCACTTATTTCTTAAAGTGGCAAATGCAAATATTATATTGGAAGAGGCTTTTAAGTATTTACTCACAAAGTATAAATCAGATCATACGCAAAACATGTGGAGGGGTTGCTGTTGGAGTTTCCCAGGCTCTTTTCTTAGGAAGATGGGAGTCTGTGGCATAGTCTCTGAGCTGGTCCTGTGGATGATCTGTGTATCTCCAGGACTTCTTATCTTGGCAGGAGTCTTGCTGTGGGGCAGGCAGGATGCAATGGGATGTGAAGTCTTGGCACAACGTCTGTCTGGCTATGCAGGCCAATCATGTGCAGGCATTTAGAGCCTGTTCCTGGTAAGCTCTCCAGGCAAATTCAGGATGCAAAATGAGGCAGCAGCAGCACCCTGTGCTACCTGCTTAGCCCTTTTATCAACATCCAGCCCGAGACTAATGGGGCATTGTAAATAGATTAGCCAATCAGAATGGCACTTTGCCAGGCCTCACCACATTAGGTGAAGCCAGGGCTTTCCCCCTCCACTCCCACGTTTGCTTCCCCCAGCACAGAAGGAGGAGGAGAAGAGGAACATATCTGCCAGGGCATGAATAAGCCCATGTTTGGCTATCAGGCCTACCACCACATCATCATAGCACAGAATAGTAGAGAATGCCTGGACATATGCTGATTTTTCATCTATTGTTTTGATTACTATATTTTAGTCCATTCCAAGGGAATTTATGTGCTGTCTGCATACCTTGTAGACACACAAACAGCTATGCTCACATCATAACATATTTGTATCACATCACAGTTTCAGGTTGTTCACAGAATCTTTAACATTAACAATTGTCTCTTCCTTAGATTTGAAAACTCAAAAATGTGTAAATTTTAGGTGTTTATTTTACCTGAAGAAGAAATAGCTTGGCTTTGTGTAAAGATACTCTGTAACATCTGAGACTTGTCTAACAGGTTACTGAGTCGCGAAACTCTTAACACTGTAAAATCCATTTAAGAAGCTAATTCAGAAGATATACCAAAGTCTTTGGGACAAGAATTTTATGAAGCTAATGGAAGCATTGTGCCTGCTAATGGTTTTTGGCTTACTGCAACTAAGATTAAGACATTGCATGGCACGTGCATTTGCAAGAGCCAGCATTGTTTTATTGAACACATTCTGTTTAGAAACAGGGTCCATTCCCAGATCATAAGCCAAGTTTTACTAGGATATTAAAAAGAACATATGCAAAAAACCAAACCAACCCAAAACCTTAAAACCAACAAACAAAAAACTCCACCCCACCACAAAAAAAAAAAACACAAAACACCTCCCCTCCCCCAAAAAAAAAAGATAACCGAACCCAACCCAACAAACTTCAAAACACTGTACACTCCTATAGAGAGACGGAAAACCGTGTTACTGTTGGTAGAATGTTATCCAGCATCCTGCACACTATGAACCCTCCCATTATTGTACAAAAGAAGGTGCAGGCCTTACAATTGCTCCAGCTATTAAGGATGCACTGTAACTAAGGGTTACAGTAGTTGCTCAAGCCATCTTAGCCTGTGCAGGGCAGACATTCCAACCATGACTGGTGGTGCTAAGCAGAGCAGCTCCATCTCTAATGATCACATTTCATAAGACATTTTGTTCAAGGACAACATATTTTGGGAAGGCTCTATTCATACAGCTCTGTGTGGGAACTACTAAAAAGACTAATTGAATGAAACTTGTCTAGCCTTTAAGGATCTGGAACACAACTCTTGACTAGGTTTAGCGGGAAAGTGGTGCAGGGGAGAATAAGGTCTACACAGACTCACGGAAAAACTGGCTGTGTAACCAGTCAGACATGCAGGTTTAGAGGTATCTAAGTTATCTTCTCTGATGGAGTATTCCTCAGTTACAATTTTGTCCATACTCAAAAGTCCCCAGAATAAATTTAGGCTGTTTTACTATTCTTTGGTTTCAAATAGGAAGAATTATTTTTACGAGCATGATACTGACATTAAAAGAAAAACTTCTGAAGTACAAAATATGAAGAGATTACAGTACTTAAATTGGTGTACTCTATTCTCTTTCAGCTTTTCCTGTTTAAGAGGAAAGGAGGAAGACATTTCATCCTGAAACTGTCAATAATCTTCTAGAAATTATAACCTATGTAGTTTTATGTAGGACTGAAGCCGTATCAGATTTAAATATGACTAAACTCTTGTAATCATTGTGCTTGTATCAGGCCAAAGCCTTTTCCAGGTTGCTCATGTGACTATTTTGAATTAATAAAAATCTTTGTTTAGCAGAAATATCCTGAAGTCAAAGATTCAGAGTTGTACAAAACACTGGCAGTATTTCATAGACTGGATTTTTTTACACCCAACTTTAAAGATACATGTGTAAACTGCCCAAAGGAGTCATATCAGGACAAAAATAATTACACATATTAGGATATTTAGGAAGATTGATAACACTTTAAATCAGAATCTCCAAGAAAGATTTAGTGACCAGATGGCCATAACACAGCACATAAGCACTGACTCACAATCTAATAGCAATTGTTTCTGATTAAAATGCTAAGCTATAAGATGCTCCTCGAATGTTCATTGGGTGTGTTTCAGTAGTAAGGAACTGTAACCATATTTCTCCTTAGCTCGGATATTTTGGTAAAATATGCTGGATGCTGTTTTAAACTATGTTATGCAAATTGTCGCTAAGCTGAAGTGACTCTGCTACAGAACTTACTATCTCTGCTCTACAGCAACCGGCAGAAATGGGAAGCAGAGGGCAAGGGATTTTACAGCCAGATAGAAGGTGCAGGAGTTTGCAGCAGAAGAAGGAGAGCAAAGATGGTCTTCCAATCCAGATCATTATTACCTAAGTGTTTTCAGAAGGTGTTGATACCCATACTGTGCAGAAGTCTGCCTTGTGTCTCATAGCCTGGGTCTTGAAGATCTCACTGTCACTGTCTTGCTTTTCGCTCCTCCCTTCAATCTTGTCCAAATCTAATCAAGTGACTGTCAAAGTTATTTTCCTAACTTATAATTTTCACCATATTTTAATTCTAGAGCCCCTCCAAAAGCTCATACATCAAGATGTCAACACCCTATAACCGACTTTTTACTCCACCTTTTGTTATTCTAGTTTGTTACACTTAGCCATTTGTTGGCCTTTTCGCAAGTTATTTCTATGTGTTGTTAGACACTGTACACTAGGTATGAAAGGTCTTCCTTGCCAATATCCACAAAGGGTTTAAAGAGACCTACTAAGAGAATTGAAGAGGTATCAGAGAGTTAGAAACAGATTATTTTCAACTTTGAAACTGCATAAAGTTAATTTTAAGTTAATGCTCCATCTAGTACAGAATATGTGATATTCTTAACATGCAACTTTAGAAATCCAGCTTTGGTGTTTGCTTTACAAGCATAGGTTCATGCAGTTATTGATCCTCTGGATATTTCATTATCCTTTGAAGAAGAAAAAAATCCATGTAAAACCAAAAAGTTTAAAGATGAGAAAAAGAAAAAAGCAGAGGTGTACATTGCTTATTTATCTTTGACAGCTGGGAGAAGTGCAGTTTATAAAGAGAGTAGGATTTAATTGACTTGAAAAATAAAAACAGCATTTTGAAATAACTATTTAAAATAATTATTTACACTTCTGTCTAGAATTTTAATTTAATAAACCTGAAACCCAACTTTTTTATGCAAATTTTTTTCCACAAAAATATATAGATTATAACTAATATACAAATTGTGATGATATGGGTAATTTCTCTAATAGTGATTTGTTTCAGAACATTGCAGCTAGGGTTACACTAAGAAAAAAACTTATTTACTAAAATGGAATGGCAAAAATTTGAATGTTGGAATCAGAACTGAGAGCACTGTGGTTCCTTTACTCTGGGATAAAAGAAAAGTAATTTTTCTTTTGTTTCTAAAGAGGAAATCAGCAGATTGAAGCTGAGAACAAGACCAATTTTATTTGATTTAAAAACATTCCCAAATACATAATTTCAGCTCTTGATTTATTTCTTCTCCTACCATGAATACAAAACATCTCTATGACTCTGTTGCAATGGAATGGTTAGTGTCATTTTGGGTACACAAGAATATGGAAATGAAAAGCTGTGTGAGAGAGATGTGGCTTTTTATTAGCGCTTTCACATCTCAGGACAGCATTTTCTAACTGTAAGGTTGCTTGAAGCAATTTCAGATGATGTGGTATTGGCAGACTAACAAAATTGTACTGTACAATCCATTTCCACAGTGCTTTGCAGGTCTTAAATAATTAAAGTCAGGATCCAGAATATAAAAAAGAAAACCAATGCTTGCAAGAGTAAGGTTTATGAACCACATGGTTATACGTAGGGTAGGAAGGATTATTTTATTGCTCTTTTCTTTGACAGATGTGTGTGACCACTGCTCTAACTGAGAGATCACTTATCTACGCTACAGGGTGTGATAACTATGATATCCAAGCATGGCAAGACTAAGATCCACCATATCCAGGCGGTTTGATGAGGTGATATGAAATTATACTATGTGTCCAAACAGGTGCTCTCAGGCCATGACACAAACAGATTTTAGCATTTGTCAGTAGCCATTTCCCAGTGATCTTTTCACAGAGAATTCTTGTGCAGATTAGCCTTAAATTTGCACATCCCCTGAAAGTATATTGATTTTAATTTAACTGTCAGCTTTCTGCTTGCAAATGCTAAAACAGCTGAAGAAGGAGAATCAATTTTGCTTTTTTATATGACTCGATATAACAATGGGTATTCTGAACTTTTTGTATCCAAATTAAAAAAAAAATAATCTTTTAAGGGGAGAAAAAAATCCCCATAAATTTTCTGAAAACAATTTATCTCTTTGCTTCCAGTGTAAACTAGCATGAAAAGCAGCAAGAGCAATATGTTAAACGACATCTGGACCTTCAAATTATGCACATTTTTATACCACCTCCCGTGGCCATTCTACTGCTCAAGCTGCAACACATCATTCTTTATTGTAACTGCTACTTGGCACCTTATTTACATCTCAATCATACTGTCAGATGGACATTTCTCTCCCTTTTAGGCTACAGATAGCTACTAGTTCGTTTCTCAAGAGGAGAAGCAGAAGTTTTATTTCCACACAAGTAGCACCGCCAGCACCTAAATTACACAGCTGGTGAAAATCAGACAATTGTCTCCCCTCGAAATACCTCTGCCGGTTAATAAAAGGTCAGATTTAGTGTCACTGGAAGCTTTTTAAAAGGCCGCTGAGAGGTCGCCTCTGACTGAAGTTCCATTTCCCAGAAGTTCCTCCTGTTACTGAGGCACAAGAACGTCTCCTTGCCACGTAAGGAACTGAGCTTTGTTTGATAAAACAGTAGCTTGTTTTTCTCAGGTGTTAGCATTTCTCATGTCAAAGCATTACTCAGAGCAGTAAGCAAACACATTAGCAAAACTCCTTCTTGGAGGCTTGCCTTGATGGAGGAGCACTGAGCCTTCCTGTCTTTCCCTCCACATCGTCCTTGGCCTCCGCAGGCTTGATGTCTGCAAGGTCTTCCCTTCTTTTAATCTTTACCATTGCATCCACCACACACGTCAAACATTCCCTCAGATCTCTTCAGCCTCTGCAGCTTTTTCCTTGCTCCAGGGAATTTTTCGAGAGGGGACCACCAGAGGGCAAAGCCAGATCGTGAACTTAAGCTCGCTGCAGCTGGTTCCTTCTGCCTAGAGTGGCCGTGGAATTTCAGAACGAGCCTGACAGCTCCAGACTTGTTCTGAAACTGGATGCTCACCGCTACAGCTCACACAGTACGTGTCAGAACTGCAATGATTTACAAGCACCAGCAAAAAAAAAAGGCCTCGTCTTCAGGAAAGCCTCAGCATCTCTGGGATAGGGAGTCAAAGGCCTGGCAGCGTAATTAGACAAGACCCTCATTAACCTGATAACCTCTTTCTGGGCTTGTGGGAAACTTAAAACATTTTGCTGTTAAGAAATTAATCATGAGGCAAAATAAATAAATTAGTCACATGTTAGACATGTAATTTTGAACTCATGAAGAGATAACACATTGTGGAAATCTCATTGATTTAGAGAGGGAAAAGCTTTGCAACTAGTAGAGTAAGCAGCTGTCAGAAGAGCACCCATCCTATTTAAAATGATACCTGGAGGATGCTTTTTATTTGGCATTTATCAGAAAACCAGCAAATATTAATTTCTTCCATATAAAGTAGCTAATTCCCAAAATATGTTTCAAATCATTTAAGGTCATGATATTTTAAGAGAAGGTCTCACTCAAGGAACCCAAAATTCTCTTGTGTCTGTCTGAACTTCAGGCAAGACACCTCTCCCTGGCTCTGTCCCTCTACAAAGGCTGTTTCACTTCACTCTTTCAGATCAGGGTCTTCAAGGTGTTTGTCTTCTACCCTGTGACACGCTGTGTTATTCATACTGAAGATAATTAACAATCAGTAAATTTATCATTAGCCCTGTCACTGTAACTCTGGAACTAATTCTGTGAGCACAGTATTTGTCAAGCAGCAACGCCATCGGTAACCAGCCATTCAAATGAAAAGTGAGGAGAGGCTGTAACATGTCACAAAGATTTCACTCTTGCTTCTCAAGATAGCAAATCCCCATGCCACACACATATCCCCATCACCATAGGTGGTTTTCAGTTTTAATGAAGTTCTGCTGTTCCAGACACCAGCATATTGCCTCTCTAGAAGAGGCAGTGACTCATGATTTTGGTAAAGCTTTTATTATTCAGTAGGATATGGTTTGGTATGCACCGAAGGTCCATGTAGTACACTTTATCAAGCCTCTGGAGAATTCCAAAAGCAAGGAGGCAATCCTTGGGCCAGCAGAGCTCAGTGTCAGAAAGCTGAGCAGATTGATATCCAGATGGATGGAAATTGTCTGTGTTAACAATCACTGCAGTAAAGTGAGCTGCTATGCCCACAGTCTAGAAAATTATCCATCTGGCACCGATTCAGGAAGGCACCCACCCATTTAAAATGTGTGAACAAGAAGTGTTGCAATATGTAAGTTACGCTAGTTTTTTGGCCTGACTGTACTGAAAACATACTCCCTGAGCTAGCATGCTGGGTGTTGTCCTGAAACAGGTCCCGTACACATTGTTGTGAGCTAGTAAGCCTGACAAAGAAACGGAGGTGAGGGACACAAACAGAACCAGGCTCTACAAGGCAAAAAAGCTCTTTACTTACTCAGTGGAAAGCCCCTTAAGAGATGCATGACACTGAAAATTCTACACCATTTCAAGCTACTCACAGGAAGCATTTGCCAGAACCACCCTGGGAAACCTGGTCTTCCCTGGCCAACCTTGAGATTTGAGTGTCATGTAGAAGAAATGCTATGGAGCAACACTAATCTTCAAATCATAATCTTGACCAATATTGTTACAATACCATCAGGAGGACTTTTTGCAAGGCATAATAACCTTTAAACAACAATAACAGTATTCAGTTTTATTCTAGTGTGCATTCACAAAGATTGTGTTGCTACTATTCAGAATAATACTGTACTAACTAACAAAGTTAGCGACAGTATCTGCCCTTTTTGCAAGAAACTTAACATGGGGAGCATGCTGTTGCATGTCTGAACTATCATTTTCAACACCTAGAAGCAAAACAAACAATTAAGCACTTAATCCTTATTTTTGTTATAAATTAAATCTCCTAAATTACATTCCTAGCCATTTAAAAATGTATGGATGCCTTTCTGAAAGGAACCTCACCCTTCAGAAGAATTCCTGATACCAGACACCATTGTTTTTCAAATTTCTCCTCTTTTTTTTTTTTTTTTTTAAATATTATTTTGCTCTCCTGTGAACTTATGTTTATTGTTTTAGTGATACTCTCCTGTTGATTATCACCCCTTTCCCTATTTGTGACATAATGATATTACTGTAGGGAATAATATGACCGTGAGATCAGTAGGAATAGGACCTTGAAATTCACCAGATACCTTGGGTTTGTTCAAGTTTTTTCATTAAAAGAGGAAAGTACAAAAATACACAAAAAACATATCAGAAGATTTCCACAAGACAGCTTTAAGAGAATCCAGGAAATTTCAAATATTCATAAGTTTGTAACAACACAGAGGGAGTGGGATTAGAAAAATAGTTGTGTTATTGAACTGTAAAAATTAAGATCCTTAAAATAAATTGTGTACATTATTTTAAGGTATTATAGAAGTATGTTTGGGATCCAGAGACTTCAGGTAATTTCAGTGCCTAATCTTGATTTCCTCACAAGCCCACCTCTTCGTATACCTTTCAAAGATTTTTATTGCAGTATGGCTAACAATTTCAATGATACGCTTTTAAGATCCCTTCAGAAGTGATAATTAAGCTCTTATACCTTCTGCTTGCTGATAAAATGTTCCTGTATGTCTCAGCTGCCTGGCATGCTTCACAAGGTGAGAGCCTGGCACACAAGCAAGACAGACCTTGTAGTCCTTTCACTAGCATCTCAGATCTGTTGTAGTCCAAAATCTGAGACAGAAGTGAAAAAGACCCAGATAATCCATTCTACATTTCATCTGTCCCTTTTCCCAGTAATGAGGATGTTGTCACTTCTTGTCATCTAGAGACAGGTCTTAATGACTTGTATGTTCATTGCGAGCCACAAACCTAAAATGCAGATCTTTGCTTTCCCGCATCAGTAGGCTGTGACAGCAGTTTCTTATAATGTATTTATATTTCTTGCCTGGCCCCTACTCTGATCAAAGATGGTATTTTTCTGCCTGTCCTCTACCCTGTGACACCCCTGTCAGGCAACAGCTTCCAGCACTTACCTCACTTGGCAGTGCCTCTAAACAGAGAGTTCTGATACAGCTATAGTATGAAAAGCACATGAAACAAGACAAATCACATTGCAGTTTATCTTTTAAGAAGTAGAAAGATCACTTACCATAATTGGAAGCCCTTTCCAATTTGGACTTCTGTGGGAAAATTCCTTTTATTTGTATAGTTTTAGTCACACATGAATATGTTTTGTTGAAAATACATTTCACAGAGCAAGAAAATTTATATGATTTTATCACCTAAATCACCTAAAAAGTAATTATTGCACATAAACCAAATCAGTCTCTTTATATCTTTAATCTGTGAGGTCCAAAGCAATAGCAAAGCAAAACCCCAGAATAAAATGTGTCATTGATATCCAAAACAAATATTCTTTACTTGAAGTTCTCAACAGAGTTGAGCTTCAGTGCTTGAAATTCAGTCACATATTGCTTACAGAACAGGATGCCGAAGCAAGCTGTCATTTTGTCTAGTGGATGCTTCCTGTCCTATACAACAAACATTACTAAAAAAAGTAGAAAAAAAAATCTACAAGTAGCAAAGACTAAAACTCTGTGCACCCTGTAAGTACACTCTGTGTATATGAACTAAATGTTTAGTGGTCATACTAGAGAAAGCAAGACACTAATGTTCTTTCATATCTCACAAAAAGTGATTTTTGTTTATTTTATATTTATTATTTGATCATTTTGAATTAATTTACAAGGTCACATTGCATGGACAGTACCAATTTATTTAAGAGGGTTGAAACATCTCTGTGTTGTTATTGTGTTTCCTTTTCCTGGAACAACAAATCTCGAAGCAGCTTATCACTGTATGATGCATCTCCAATACCCTGATGCTGCATTAGCCAGGATGACTGATGTTTTCGGGCATTTGTGGCTTTGCAGCTATTCTGCTCCACAGTGTACCTGACTCAGAGAGAACTATTAAAGTAAATTTCCATTCCAGAGTTTTCCAGCCATGATAATCTCTAGAAGCTTTGAAAAGAGCAATTCCAATATCTGAAATTAACCTTTTTCAAAAGTCATCACAAAAAAACACTCTTTCTTCATTTCAATACATTTAAATAGAATGGAAAACTCACCAAATTCACCTGTTTGTTCTTCATTTGGGCAGTCAACTCTTCGCAGACGAACTGCTATGAATCCAGCTGCTTTTTCCTCATTCTGGGAGATGCAGATGTGACAGGTTCAAGTCTATCAGCAGAGTGCAACACTGGTGCACTTCTACAGCAGGAAGGTGGAAGAAGCAGGGGTGGAGGGAGACGAGTCAGCCCTCACAGCAGTTTAAGTTTACCATGTTGTCATTGCTGCAGGTTGCCGTGACTGGCTTTAGCTGATCTCCTTTCCTGTGACATTGCTGCCTGTTAAGCTGTAGAGCACAAAGGAAGACTAATCACTGTACACCTCAAGCTGTCTCCTGCAGTAAGCCTTGCTGCTTTATCAGCTGTGGAGACAATCAATACCTGGGGAGGAAAGAAGTTTTTGCCACCTGTCACCTGAGACAAAATGATCAATTTCCTAATTCTAGTACTAATGCTGAGTGATAGTTATCCTAGCTGGTTCTTAAAACAAGCTATGAGTGACACTGATCATGATTATTAAAACTGGTATGAAAGTCACTGTGACACATGAGTTCTTGTGGTCTATTTATAGATTAATTTTCCTCTGTTTATGGAGTAATTTTGAATTCAGAAAGGATCAGGAGCTTTCCCTCATGAGAAGAGCTTCCTCTTTTCCTTGTAGATATCATTTCTTATTAGGTGCATAAAATGGCAAACCTTTTGCACTAATGGCAAACTACAATAAAACAGTCGGTGGTTACTTAACAATTCTCTTTATTTATTTATGACTGAATAAATAAAGGCTGCAGTGAATCAGCTTTCCTAATGTCACATGAAGAGTAAGAAGATGCTGTTTTCTAACATCTCGAGGGTCATGGTCAGTGTACTAGACAAAGCACCCCTACAGCCTGAACTCTGCTTTCAAGCATTGCTTCATGCCTTCAAAAGCAACATGCTCATCAGATCATTTCACTTATTTGTAAGCAGGCAAAGGAACCTTAAGAAATTTCTAGTCACTGTTAGCAGAAGAAGAACAACATCATATTGCATTATTAAAGCTCACCACAGTGTGACTTCGGACAAGTTTCAGAACACTGAACAACTTACTGGTAAAGTAAAATACAAACAATGCTCTGAGAAGAAACAATATGAAGGATAAGATTTTTTTAAACACAGATTATATGTAACTTTATTTAATTTTAGTTTATGAAATATGAAACATTTCAATGGCTCCATAAACCCTGGCCTATGATTTTCTCTGCCATTCTCTAAAACTTGATGAAACTCCTTAAATTACTCCATTTTTAATTTATCCTTAAAACCTTCTAGGAAGCGAGAAGAACTTCTAGTACAGGTTTCATACATAGCCCTGACTGTGTCATTTAACCAGAAGCATTCCTGCCTCACCTTCTTCAGCAATGCACTTTGTTTGGGAAGTCATGCCTCAGAGTGTGCATAACATATCCTTTAGGAAGACCTCTGTCTGCTCAGAACACACTGCTAAATGCACTGCTCTCATTTAAAACTTTCACCAAAGGTTGGTAAGGAGGAAAACAGCTGCATCAGTTATCAAGGTTACTTGCTACATGACAAAGTCAAATTCCGTGCCTTTCTGTGCTCTAGAGGATCTGAACCTTCTGTAACACCTCACAGCAGTTGCCCTAGCCACTTTATGGCAATGCATGAGTCAAGATTCACATGGGACTAGGAAAAGCTGAGGACAATGCCTCAGAGCAGTGGGTAGCTCAAATGTCTTGAAGGGAATACAATTTCTGACCCCCATGTGAAGGCTTGTTATATAAACTACAATAAGCTTTTGTCATGGAATGACTAGTTAATGACCAAAAATGTTAAAAATCCCAGAAATCTGAAGCCTAATTCCCTTCTTGCGGGAAGCAGCCTTATTTCCTGCTCTCAGCATAATGCATGTTCAGGCACACTATCCTCTGGTCCCAGCAGACCTTGAGCACTTCCTGATGCTGTTCCCAGTGGTTCCTCTTCCTCTCTCTGATTTCCTTCAGGCATCTACCAATGGTCTGCAACACCCAGCAAGCAATACCCCTTTACACAATGTGGATTTCCACACATGGATCTCCATAGTTGAGGAAGGAGCTCAACTAATGCTCTCAAAGTACATTCCAGTTGCTGTTGCATACAGTGAGACCCAAACACCTCATTTTTGCTTCTACAAGCTAATATTTTTTTCTCTTGAAAAAACAGGGGTCCAGGGCCAAATCTATTCAAGAAATTTTTTTCTGTAGAATGTGCAGACATCTCTTCGAGGCCCTGAGCATAACATCTGGAAGCTCTGATGACAATCCCTATTCAAATTGGTACTTTCTTGCTGACTAGCTTTAGTCATTGCTGGTTTAGGGTATTTTGCTGTTCAGTCTGTGGAGGACTTTGAACCAAGGCCGGAGATTTACCATATAGAGAGAGTTTTCATGTCAAATTACATTCCAGGTACAAAAACAATTAGTTCTTCCAAGTACCAAATATTCAGACCCTTTCTGCTTTTTCAACTACATTCCTGTCTTTAGGAGGAACCAGGGCTATGGGCTGAGGGTTTGTTGGTTGCATTCTTTTTCCGTATTTTTAAGATAGTTGAGTTCTTGGTATTTTGTCTGTTGGCAAAGTTTTAAAGTTTTTTTTTTCTGTCAGTAAAAAGTAAATCATTCTAAATCACACTACTATTAAATGAACAAGAATGGAAAGAAAGACATTATTTTGGAGAGATACAAAGATCTTTATTCTCTTAGTCTTATTCACGTGGTTTGCTTCCAATGAAGATTTTGACAGCTAAGATAACATGTGGATAAAACAGCAGGTGTGAGTCAGACCTTTCTCCAGAGTTCATCCTGGAGAGAAGAACAACCACAATCAAGTTTATTTTAAAATAAAAAATAAGAGGATTGGTAAGAAAAACTAAATAATGAAAAAAAATTCATTAAAATGTGAAGGTACACTGCAAGCTTAAAAACTTCTGATTTAGTAGTGTAGTTTACTCCTAATACCTTAAATATGTTTGAAATCAGTGAATGTCAAGGATGTAATAGTCCTGTGAGAATGCATGCTCTTTACATCTTAAAGTCTCCAAAGTTCTGGCAATGGAAGAAAATTATTTGGATTATTTATGATGCTTTTTCTCTTTCAGTTATGTGAGGTCTAGGTGTTGTGGAGGGCTTGAAGGCCCCAAAATAGGCTTGTTTATGCCTTGCCTGGACATGTTTTTCTGCCCAAACCAGAGGTAAACACATTAAATGGACAAAAGGGGCACAATAGGCCTGGTGCCGTAAAGTCAGGCTGCCCAGGGTTCAGGTTGTATAATGTGGCTGTAAACATGTTGTGTAAGCCCCACACGCCCGGCTCGTGCCTGCCCGGTGTAAGGCCTGTGTGTTTACCATATTTGGAAAGTCCAGGCCTCTGGCTTTTGCCTATTATGGTATTGTTTGGCTGACTGCCAAACCCTGATTGGTCATTGTGGTGTCCAAAGGGCCATTAATCTCAGCCCACATTTGATAAATAGAGCTACACAGGTAAACAATGTGTTCACCTGCTCACTTGCTGGTTCAGGCTCCCTTGCTTGCTCACTTGCCTGCCTCGCCGCGTCGCTTGCCTGCCTGCGTACACACTTGTAGAGCTCACGTAAGCCTGCCTTTACCTACGGAGCTCAGACTCCTGTGCAGCCATGCATCTTATCGCATGTCTGCTGCCTTATCCCTGCCTGGTAAGCACTTCTGCCACCAAAATTAGCAGTGGCAGGCCCACTTGTCTGCACACAATTGGCCTGCTAGCCAACGTGAGACCGTGCTCAGATTGCACAGCATCATACTCCTTCTGCACCTGAGGTCCTGCCAAGAATTCCCGGAGAGAACATCCAGGAGAAGCCGGGAGACAAGGGCAGAGATTGCATTCTTCTCCAAGAGAACAAGGTCAGAGACTGTCATTTC
>WAAF01018578.1:0-79891 GCA_013400475.1 Tricholaema leucomelas
GTTATAGACAGAAATAGACGAGGTAAAAGGTCATACAGAAACCAAACAGCCCCTCCCAGAAACCTGAGTCCCCAGGAGGGGCTCCCAACCGCCCTTCCACCTTCTCCCACCCCTCTCAACCTTACCCCAGTCCCAAGGAAGAATGGAGGTTTGGTCAGGAGGGGTGAGGAAGCAAAGTGGATTAATCAGAGAGACAGCAGAGAGGCTAGGGAGGGGGAAAAAAGCATCTCTGAGCTCCCCAGCAGAAGAAGATGTAGCAACTAACTTATCTGTGTTTGGATTCTTGTTCTTACACCTCTCAGCAAGCCCATGAGTGAAGCAGACATCAGCACTGTTACCTAGCTCCTCTCACCAAAACATTCTAGCTTCAAACTAGCACAACCTCGAGGCCAGCAGTGTCCCACGCATGACTCTCCCTTTTTTGCTCATGCCCACGGGGCAGTCTTCCTCACCTGTTGTTCTCACCCCATCAGCATTTCTGGTCTCTAATGTCCAGTTCTGGGCCCCCCAGTTTAAGAGGGACATTGAGATGCTTGAATGTGTCCAGAGAAGGGCAACGAGGCTGGGGAGAGGCCTCGAGCACAGCCCTACAAGGAGAGGCTGAGGGAGCTGGGATTGGTTAGCCTGGAGAAGAGGAGGCTCAGGGCAGACCTTATTGCTGTCTACAGCTACCTGAGGGGTGGTTGTAGCCAGGAGGAGGTTGCTCTCTTCTCTCAGGCAGCCAGNGCCTTGAGCAGCCTGCTCTAGTGGGAGGTGTCCCTGCCTATGGCAGGGGGTTGGAGCTGGATGATTCTTGAGGTCCCTTCCAACCTAAACCATTCTATGATTCGATGATTCTACTGGAATGGGCTGCCCAGGGAGGTGGTGGAGTCGCCGTCCCTGGAGCTGTTCAAGGCAGGACTGGACGTGGCACTTGGTGCCATGGTCTAGCCTTGAGCTCTGTGGTAACAGCTTGGACTTGATGATCTATGAGGTCTCTTCCAACCTTGGTGAGACTGTGAGACTGTGAGTTATTGCTCTGCTCCTCTCGTTTTATCTCAAGCTAAGTGCATGCTTTTCCTGGTGGTGCAAGGGGCAGCGCAGCTCCGTCCAGGATTCCCCTTCCTCCTCTTGCCACGATCGGATCCCAAATACGTTCCTCTCACAAGGGTGACCACTCGCACTGCGGAGCCACAGAGCCGGGGGTGGGGCAGGACTTGGGCTGTGGCCCGAGGCTGATATGGGCACAGAAGTTTGCACCGACCTCGGCTTTGATCCAGCTCTGCTGAGCCGCCTTGGCTAACCGGAGGAATCCGCCTGTCCTTGGACGCCAGAGAGCTGGCTGAGAAGAGGATGTGCCCAGGGTTCGTGCAGCTCTCAGGAAATGGGGGGATGTGGTTGGGGAGTGGGGGTGGGGATGTCTCTTATCTGCCCCCATCCCTGCTTCCTGTTTGCTCCACTTTGCTTTCAGCGGTTGAAATCGGCGTGAGGAGACCTCTGGAAAGAGAAGGAGCAGCTCCTAGAGCGCAGCTCGGCTTTCCGAAAAGGGAAACCAAGTCCTGGGGAAGGCTCCGAGGGAGCTCCCCGGGGGGCAAATTAGCACCTGGCTGCTATCGGCAACCTCTCGCTATTGGTTTGCAGACAGCTGCGAGAGGGGGAGGGGGGGGTGGGAGGAAGGAAGGAGATCCTGTGGCTCCCAGGTGAAGGCTGTGGGGAGCAGGGCTGGGATGAGGGAGTGCAGGGGTCTCTGTTCCACCCTCCTCGGTGCTGCATCTCTGCGGGCGGGCGAGACAGAAAGTGGGAGCTGCTGCCCAGGGCCGCCTGGGACTGACCTGCCAGGTAAAGCCTCACCTTGAGGGATAAAAGTGCCCTTTTTTTTTTACCCTTAATTTGCTCCCGGCACTGCCCTGGAGCGGTCCCGGCTGACCTGGCAGACAAAGAGAGGTGCTTGAGCTGCCCGAGGTGAGGCTGCGAGGGTTAACTGATGGCTCTGGGAGCTCCGCAGGGTCAGTCGGGTTTAGCTTAGGGCATTCCCTGCTCCTGGGCTCCACATCCCAGCCTCGTGCTGTCCCACGCAGCTGCACCCTTGGGGACCCATGGCAATGTCCCTTTGTACCTGCCCCCTCTCCTTTATGGGGTCCCCAAACTGTGCCCATGCCAGGCTGTCCCCTGGGAGTAGCACAGCGGCAGGGACACAGCTGCAACCCTGCGGTGGTGCCAGGCTGGCTGGGGGCACCCAGCAGGTGGCTTGGCTAAGCCCCGTGCAGTTGTGCCAGGGGTGGGGCAGAGTGACTTTACCAGGATGCCACGGGACAATAGCAGGGAGGTGCCACCGCTTGCTGTGGGCCGAGCTGGGGTTTGTGTGGGGTGGCTGAGATGTGGCTGCCAGCAAGCAAGAAGCTCAGGCGGGCAAGAGGAACCCCTCTGGGCTGTGGTGGAAAGGTGCCAGGGCAGCAGCCAGCACCTCCTGGGCCAAGGAGCAGCTCATTTCTCTCCTGCAGGTCCTCAGTGGCAGCCATGCTGTGTGCCTCAGGAGGTTACCCACTGCTTGGCAGCGCTGGGGAGCACGTGGGCAGCAGCTGCCCCCAAGCTCACCCACGCCCAGCGTCACCAGCAGTGCTTCTCCCTTTGCAGCTGGGTGTTGAGCTCCCAAGGGGCCTTCTCCTCGCTGTGACTGGGGCCCAGGGAAGCCTTTGGCCAGATGTTCTCCCCGCAGGGCTGCAGGAGAGGCTTCCCCAGGGAGGTAAGTGGGTTTGTGACCTCCCCTGCTGCTGCACAGCTGGGGCTGGCAGCCTGCTTAAGGAGCGGAGGAGGAGCTTTGTGGGGCAAGGACGAGTGCCTGCTGCTCCATCTCTTGGCATGCTGAGGAGCCAGGAGGGCATCGCTGTGGCACGGAGAAGGGTTTGGAACCATCTGAGAGCTCGTCTGGGAGGGGAGGGAGAGGTGGATGAGCTCCTGGCTGCCCACCCCAGCTCAGCATCAGGCTGCTGCAAGAGTGAGGCTTTCATCCTGATTTAATCACCTTTCTCTATGCCCTCTCTGCAGCCCAATTCGTGGCGGTCTGGACCCCACACCTATGGCCCCCGGGAAGCCTGGGACAAGCCACCCTGGAAGCCGAAGCAGCGAGGAGGCAGGGGCAGAGGAGGCCCGGTAAGGAAGCAGCCAGGGCAGAGGGGGCCTGATAAGGGAGCAGCCAGGGCAGAGGGGGCCTGATAAGGAAGCAGCCAGGGCATAGGGGGCCTGGTAAGGGAGCAGCCAGGGCAGAAGATGCCTGGTAAGGNCTCTGTTGGGTTTCTCCTGCACGTCTTGGGTGGCCAAAGCTGGAGGCTTCCTCGGGAGCAGGAGAGACAGAAAGAGCCGAGTGCTGCGCTGGGGAGGAACAACCATGTCAAAATGAAACCACTCTATCGTGCCACCACCTTCACCAGTGATGATTTGCCCTTGCACCTTTATCCCCAGCACTCCAGACCCTTCCCAGGCCATTTTGACTCTGCTTGGCATGAGGAAGATGAGAGATGGGCACCCCACGACTGGCCCCCACCACGCTTTTGGGATGACTTTGAAGGCAGCCAAGAACCTGAGGACTTCGCAGAGGATTGCTACCCAGTGAGGCGCTGATGGGCTGCGGGAGGTGGCAGTGGCTGCAGGACCGAGGGCAGGGGATTGGTGAACTGTGGCAGGGGCCACTCCCTGCCCCGGTGACAGTGCACAGGGACAGTTCCTCCCAGCTCTGCAGTAGCAGCATCCCCTGTCCTGCTCCGTGCTTAAACCCACCCCATGTCCCGCAGGAGCCTGGCCCTGACTGCTTTTACCGGTCTGAATTCCCCAGGGAGGAGCAGCACCCACCCTGGCCCCCACCCCACCTGGCAAGGTGGGTGACCATGCTGAGGGTGGGGGGCACCGTGCAGCTGTGGGGTGCTGGGGCCAGGCTCTGCTCTGCTGCGCAGCCAAGGGGTGATGAGGTGTTGGAGTTGGCTCTGTTCAGGGGATGGGGGGAAGGGGGTTGGGTGTTGCACCAGAGACCCCTTTCGGCCTAAATGCCCAGCCCTGGGCTCGCTTTTGCTCCTGCAGGGAGCCAGGTGGCTTCTTTGGTGGCTCTCAAGAGCGCCGTGGGAGATGGTGCCGGCGCCCTCGCCCTCACCGTGGCTGCCGAGGGTCCCCCAGAGGCCATCCTGCCCCGTGGCCCAGGCCCTCCAGAGGTTTGTGCTGAGCCCACGTGGGCTGTGAGGGGCCCCACATCATGCTCGGCAGCACCTCCTCGGTGGGCAGCACCACCAGTGACTGCCAGCATCTCCTTGGGCACAGCGAGGAGCTGCTCCAGTTGGTTACCGCTCCGCAGGGAAGCAGCCACCCTCCAAGCCAGACCTGCCTGAGAAGAGCCAAAAGGGGGTCACAGAGAAGCCACAGCAACCTGGTCCTCCCCAGACACTTACTCCCAGTGAGGATGGTGCACAGAGCAAGGAGCAGACAGCTCAGGTTGTGGACTTTTACCCCTCTCCATCCCAGCCCCCACCAACGACCTGAGTTTGCATGGCCTGAGCCCTGTGTGCTGCTTGCTATACCCCTAACCAACAATGGCTTCCCCCAGAGTCCACCAGAGGTGAGTGGGAAGGTCTCAGAGCCCCCCAAACCAGCCAGCACCCCTCAGAAGAGTCCAGACACTGATGTCCAGGCTGTGCCAGAGGCTGCAGAGCTGGAGCAGGCAGCAGCAGTAACACTGGTAGGAGACCCCCTCCTCTCCTGGGGGCAGGCAGGGATGTTGCACCCCTGGAAGTGCCTGGCTTGAAGGGGTCTCCTGCCTGTCCTGTCCCCCAGCTCCTCTCCCTGGGACAGACCTGTCCCAGCTCACACCACTGCATGTCCCCAGGTCAAGCCAGGAGCCAGGCAGCAACCTGCAGGCAGCCACAACCAGAGCCCCTCTGCTTTGGAAACTGAGGCAGCCCCACCAGAGAAGAGCTCTGCTGGGCCAGAAGAGCCTCTGCAGGTAGGAGCATCTCCTCTTCCCCACCCAAACGCAGTGCCCAGGGGAGGCAGGAGCTTGCAGCCCCCTTGCAAACCTTTTTTTGCTCCTTGCCATGGACTGGCAGCTAATTGGGAACGTTTCACACAGGTAGAACTGTGCAGCCAGAGTGTCCCTAAGGCTGGTGCAGGTGGTGGGTCCCATGCCCATAGTCCAGCAGCCCCTCCAGAGCCTGCCAAGAAGGTCAGCACAGCAGCTGGCTCCTCTGGGGAGGTGGGTGCTGGGCTCTGCCCCTATTCCCAGGGACAACAGCATGTGCCAAGTGGAACTGGAGAAGCTGCCCAGAGTGAGGTGAGTCTTAGCACGTGGTGGGCAGCTTCATGGTGTGTGTCCCCCACCCTGAGTGAGAACCCATTGAAGGCACTGCTGCTGGCAGCCCTGTCCCCCTTTGCTCCTGCCCAGCTGTTTCCTCCTCCTTCCAGCTGCTCAGCGGCCTTCAGCCACCTGAAAACTTGCAGGTCCCTCCGGAAGCCACCCTGGAGGCTGATGCAGAGCCCAGCCAGGCTTGCTCCAACGTCTGCACCACACCAGAGACCTCACCACAAACTCTGCACCCTCCTGGGTCCAGTGAGACAAAACCAACACAGGCTCAGGGTGCTCCCCAGTGCTCTCCTCCAGGCATCCCTGGGTCCCAGCACAGGGTAGGTGCTCTGGACTCAGGGATACTTCCATGGCCCAGGAGCAGCAGCAGCATCCCTTCGGGCTCCCTGTTTGCAGGGTCATGGACTGGGGTTGAAGTGCTGCTTTGTCTGGAGGCAGAGGCTGTGTCAGCCCTGGTGGCTGTATGTGGGAAAGAGGCCAAAAAAATAATGAGACCTGAGAGCCTGCTGGAGTGTGAACGACCCAGGGACTCGAGTTGCAAGGAGAGCAGTGCAGAGCAGCTTCATTACAGCTAACAGGAAAGATAAATCTTCCAGTGGGGCTCTTGGCAGTGATGCTGCTGAGACAGGGAGCAGCCCGGGAACAGCTCTTGCAGCTGAGGGCTAATTATTGGTACTGGTGGCCCCAGTTTGGCCCTGATCTTGGCCAGCTGCTCTCCTTTTCAAAGCATCTGACCCTTCTTCTCCTTTTCCACTCCCCAGGCTGCAGGCAGCCAGCCTCAGCTCGGCTCCAAGCACCCAACAGCCTCCTCAGCCAGCTCTGATCTGCGCTCTGCTGCCATCCTGGCCAGGAAGCAGGAGATTGAGCTGGTGAGTCCTGCTGACCCCTGGCTGGGGCATCCAGGGGGCTGGCTGCCAGGTTGGGGGGGCTCACCCAAGGGCTCTGAACCACGTGGGGAGAAGCAGTGACAGGGGGATGTGACTTTGGCACTTTTGGGGTCACCCTCCTGGTGGCTCTGGTTGCAGGGTGAGGTGCTGGTGGGTAGGAAAGAGGTTTTGAGGGGCTCTGACGCTGTCAGGAGGTTCATGGACCAGCTTCAGGGGTCTATTTGCTGCTGATGTGGTGGTTTTGGGGTGCCCTGTGCTGACCTCATGCTGCCCCCCTGCAGTCATACCAGCAGTTCAGCCTGACCGTTGCAGTGGTGGCCACAATGCTGCTACAGAAGGAGCCCTCCATGGAGGCATCGCTGGGGCTGGCACTGAGAGCCAACCTCCGCCAGGGCAGGATCCATCACCTCCAGGAGCTGGAGAACTTCATCAGCAGCTACGATTCGGCCACCCTCAGCCACCAGAGTGAGGGGACAGACACCTCCATCGCACCAGCCACTGTCTGGGGGATGACAGAGGACCCTGCTGGTGCATCGGGCTGCTTGTGATGGCACTGAGCCCTCCTACCGAGGTGGTATGGATGGGGTGGTACAGTCCCACCGGCTCTGTTGGAGATGGAGAAGGAGGAGGAGGATGCTTTGTTTTAACCCTGCCCAGACCTGTATGTGCAGCAAAAAGGGGAGCTGGTTTTACTGGAGGATGGTGGGAGGGAGAGCAACTGCAGCGAGCTGCCCTCTGCCCCAGCTCCTGGCTCCTCTCCTGGTTCCCAGGGATGTGCCCTGGGAGGCTGTTAGAAGTTTTCCGTTTGAAAATAAACCAGTTGTGATCTTTGCAGCCCTGCCTCTGCTCTCCTTCTGGTCTCCCCTGGGGCTGGGGGTGTCTCACAGGGAACCCACCCAAAGCAGAGCCCCAGCTGTGGCAGAAGGAGGGGGACGCCACTGGCAGTGAGCCTGGGGCAGGGCAGGAACGCGGCAGACTTGTGGCAGCTCTTCCTGCGGTCGGATTTCAGCCAGGCTTTATTGGAGCGTCGTCATCGGCAGCAGCAGAGCTGCCCCCTGCTGCCCTCCCCGCGATGGCAGGGGAGGTGCTTATCCTTCAAGGAGGTGTCCCAAGAGAGGACCTGACCCTAGTGGCCAGCAGGTTCCCTGTCCCCCACGGGCGCTCAGCAGCAGCCCCACAGGCAGCGAGAGAATACAACGAGGAGGACGATGCAGGCAGCTGCCCTTGTCTTAAGCCCCCAGCCACCCTCCCCTGCGTGTGCCCGCATTCTGGGCTGCCACCGTGTCTGGGATGGGATCCCTGATGCCAGGCTGCCAGCTCTCTGCTCCCTACCTGCTTTACCTGTTCCTGATTGGCAGGAATTGCAGGCGGTGCTTTGCCAGCAGCTGCCGGGAGGGAAGGATCCCAGTGGCTTCTCCTCACTGGCCTTGAGCTGCATCCAAAATGCACTTGGAATGGGCCGGGATCATGGCAGGGGCTGGCAGGATGGCAGTGCCAGCTGAGGATCCCCCCCAGTCCCTGCTGCTAGGACACACTGCAGTGCTTGCTGCTGCCCCGTGGCTTCACTGTCCTGCCCCCAGCCCTCCCCAGGGACTCTCTTCCCAGGGAATTCATCCCAGGTTTAGGAATAGGCTTCCCAAAGAAGAAACCTTCTTCATCCGAGTCCGAAGATGAGGAGCAGGTAGGACACCAGGAGTCATCCTCCTCGGTGATGTCCTGCAGGTCGACGTCCTCCGGCCGAGGGCTGTGTCGAGGAGGGGATGTGCCCCCTTGGAAATGTGAGTTTCCATTGCCTGTGGGTGCTCGGGGATCAGGGCCCCCCAAAACTGAGTGGCCCAAGGCTCCAGGCTCCTTGGCACCCTCTGCAGTAGGCTGGGAGGTGGAAGGGTGGCTGGCTGGTGGTCCCAGCACCCCTGTGTGCACAGCATCCTTGCTCCGCTCCTTAGCAGCTGCTCCATGGTCCTCCTTGCTCCTGAATGCTGGATGCACAGGGGCCTGAGCCGAAAAAGCCTCTGGAAGAAGGAAAGCAAAGATGGGTAAAGAAGGGATGCAGCAGAAGGTTCTTCCAACCAGAATCCAACCGCCAGTGCTCACCACCCAGCAGGAGAGGGGCTGGGGGCTTGTCATGGCTGCTCTGGCCCTGGGTTGGGCTGCACCCATGCAACGAACCCCACAAGGTACCCAGGGGGCTGAACAGAACCTGGTTTTGCTCTCGCTGCCCTCCCATCGCGAAGCGAACGGCGCAGGAGGATCCCTACCGTCCCCTTCCCCCGGCTGCCTGCAGCCCCCGGCCGCCGAGGCGCTGCCCGTCCCTGCTGTGGTCCTGCCGCTGGGGTCAGCTCGAGAGAGAGGCGTCGAGTCGGGGGATGGAGCCGAGGCGAAAGCAGAGTCAGAAGAGTCGGAGGAGGTGGTGGAGGAGGACACATCCCGGCCCAGGCTGCAGGTCTCGGAGCAGAAGAGCCGTCCTCGGCGGGAGCTGAGCGGCTGCCCCCGCAGCGGCTTGCGGCAGAGGCTGCAGCAGAAGCAGGAGGCTCGGGCGTGCCAGTGGAGCCCCTGGTGGGTGGCCTCCTCGCTGTCAGCACCTGAGGGGCAACCGTGAGTTGAGGGGGAGGCTTTTCCCACGGCCCTGTGCCGATACCCGGCCCCCGCGCCCAGCCGCGGGGCTCAGGCTGCGCAGCCCTCCCGGCCCCTGTCCCGCCGGACCGCGCAGGGACGCAAGCTCCAGAGCAGCCTGCCGGGGGTCTAGGGGACGGGGAGGGTCGTACCGATGAGGTCCCCACAGGCTTGGCAGGGCTCGGCGAAGAGGCTGTCGAAGCAGGCACAGCAGCAGGGGCGGCCGCTCCTCATCACGTAGCGCTGCCCCCGCAGGGGCACCTCGCACTCCAGGCAGCAGAAGTGCTCCAGGTGCCAGCGCCTGCCCTCCGCCTCGATACACTCCTCCATGAAGATCAGCTGGAAGGAGGGGAAAGAACTCATCCTCTAAGCGCCCGGCAGGAAGAAACAGAGCCCAGAGGGTGCTCTGCTGTGCCAAGGAGAGAGGAGAGGCCCTTTGTGTTGTGGGGTTCTCTGCCAGGCTCGGGAGGGACCTTTCCTCCTGCCCATCTGTGGGTCTTGCTTCATTGCCACAGGTTGAGTGTTGGGGTCAGTTTTGGGCCTCTCACTCCAAGAAGGACATTGAGGTGTTGGAATGAGTCCAGATGTGGGCAAGGAAGCTGGGAAAGGATCTAGAGAACAGGGCTGGGGAGGAGCAGCTGAAGGACCTAGGGGTGTTTACTCTGGAGAAAAGGAGGCTGAGGGGAGACCTCATTGCTCTCTACAGCTCCCTGAAAGGGAGGGGTTGGGCTCTGCTCCTCAGGAACAAGTGGTAGGAGATGGCCTCAAGTTGCTCCAGGGTGGGGTTAGGTTGGACATTAGAAGAAACTCCTTCACTGAAAGGGTTCTCAAAGCCTGGCACAGGCTGCCCAGGAAGGTGGTTGAATCCCCATCCCTGGAGGTGTTTAAAGAGGCAAAGATGTGATTATGAGGGATATGGTTTAGCCCCAGCCTTGGCAGGGTTAGAGAATGGTTGGGCTGGATGCTCACAAAGACCTTTCCAACTATGATTCAATGACTCTTTGATTCACAGCCCCCAGCCAAGCACAGGAGCTTTGAACAACAGCCAAAGGGAGGGCAAAGCCTCCCCCCTGCCCAGCACCCACCTGGTCACAGGAGGCACAGCGGGGTCGGAAGAGCTCGGCATGGTGCCTGCCACAGTAGATCCTCCCATCCTGCTGGAAGTAGATGAGGTCCACCAGTGGCTGGTGACAGAAGTGGCAGGAGAAGCAGGACGGGTGCCAGACCTGGTCCCCCAGCCGAGATGCCAGAATCCCTGGGTCCCCTTTGTTCAGCCTCTTGCCACACTGCAAACAGAGGGACACAGGGTTTGGAGCCAGGCTGGGCACTGGGGATGGGTGCCCACGGAGGGGGTGCAGCCTGGTGTTAGGATGGGGATCCCTCACCTTCTTGCAGGGACAGCCATGGCAGGGCCCTGGCACGGGACACGCCAGCCCCTGGCCCAGGGCCTCCTGTCTCCGCCGGGCGCTGAAGGCTCGCAGCTGCCTCCTCTCCTCCTCGGCGAGGCCGGGGCAGTACCGCTCCTGCACGGGGGGGTGGAGGTTAGGGGGTGCAGGGTGGGCAGCACCCAGCATACCATGAGAGCAAACAATGGGTGTTGGGATCAGGGGCACCCTGCTAAAGCTTGCAGATGACACCAAGCTGAGCCATCTCACTTAAGGTTGGACCAGATGATCTTTGAGGTCCCTTCCGACCTGGTGTGTTCTAGGACTCTATGAATAAGGTGAGGGAGGGAGGTAGATACTCCAGAAGGAAGAGCCACCCTCCAGGGAGACCTGGACAGGCTGCAGGAGGGGGTTAGCAAGAACCCTGTGAAGTTCAACAGGTCTAGCACCTGGGAACACATAACCCAAGAGTGCAGCTCAGATTGGGATCCAGCTGGCTGGAGAGCAGCCCTGTGGAGAGGGACCTGGGAGGGTCTCAGTGGGCAACAAGCTCAGCGTGAGTGAGCAGTGAGTGGCAGCAGCAACGAAAGCCAACAGGGTGCTGGGTTGCATCACCAACAGAGATAAAGAAGTCATTGTCCCACTCTGCTGGCTGCTTGTCAGGCCACACCTGGAGCACTGCTGTACAAAACAGAGATGTGGACAGGCTGGAAAGTGTCCAGAGAAGAGCCAGGACACTGGAACGGGTTGCCCTCCTCCCTGGAGGCGTTTAAGGCCAGGCTGGATAAGGCCTTGAGCAACCTGCTCTAGTGGGAGGTGTCCCTGCCTATGGCAGGGGGTTGGAGCTGGATGATCCTTGAGGTCCCTTCCAACCTAAACCATTCTATGATTCTATGATCAGAGGCCTGGAAGCTTTGCCCTGAGAGGAAAGGCCAAGAGAGCTGGGGTCGTTCAGCCTTGAGAAGAGAAGGCTTAGTGGAGACCTTATCACCATGGACCAGGACATAAACAGTGCCAGGAGGATGGAGACTCCCTTTTTACAAGGAGTCCCATGGAGAAGACAAGGGATGATAGGGACAAGCTACTGCTGGGGATGTCCCTGTTGGAATCCAGAATGAAATGTTTCCCCATGAGAGCAGCCAGAGGCTGGAATCATCTCCCAAGGGTGGATGCCCTACATCAGTCACTTTGAAGCCTTGGCCTGGTGGGGTGCTGGGCCAGCTCATTTCAACTCCATCATCAGCTGAAAAAGGTTGGACCAGATGATCCCTGGGGTCCCTTCCACCCTGGAATTCCATAAACCTGTCTCTTACATCACAGTCCTGAGGAGGCAGCTGCTGCAGGAGTGCTCTGGCACGGAGCTGGCTCCTGTCCGTGGGCGATAAAGGCGGCGGTGAGTGGGAGCCAAAGCATAGTGGAACCTGCAGAAGAGAAGGCTCAGGGCAGAGCTCATTGCTGTCTACAACTACCTGAAGGGAGGCTGTAGCCAGGTGGGGTTGGTCTTTTCTCCCAGGCATCCAGCAACAGAAGAAGGGGACACAGTCTCAAGCTGTGGCAGGGCAGGGTCAGGCTGGATGTTAGGAGGAAGCTGTTGGCAGAGAGAGTGATTGGCATTGGAATGGGCTGCCCAGGGAGGTGGTGGAGTGGCTGTGCCTGGAGGTGTTGAAGCCAATCCTGGCTGGGGCACTTAGTGCCATGGTCTGATTGTTGGCCAGGGCTGGGTGCTAGGTTGGGCTGGCTGAGCTTGGAGCTCTCTTCCAACCTGCTTGATTCTATGATTCTTGGAGGGTGTTGTGTGGGAGAGAGAAACACAGAGCAGGAATTCAGGGGTTTGAGGTGCTCAGGGCTGCTAAAAAGTGTCTCATCCCAGCAAGGAGAGTGATCTGCTGCGGGTACCACCCGTGGATGGCACCCATGGGGCTGGGGGAAAGCAGGGAGCAAAGGGAGCCCTGGGAGAGCCTGGCTGCTGCCTACCTCGGGGGGCGTGGGCTCCGTGGGGGGCTCCAGGTACTCTTCCAGGGCACAGCCAGAGTCACTGTCAGAAGAGGGTGGGGGGAGGCCAGTGGCAGTGCTGCAGGCAGGGGGCTCATCTCGCTGGGGCCATGCAGGGCTCGGCAGGGACATGAGCTGGGGAGAGAACACGAGGGCTGGTGAGAGCCTCGGCGAGGCAGGGAGCAGGGGTCCACACCCTGCCCAGCAGGATCAGCAGCTCCTCGTCCTGGGGAGGGACCCCGAGGCAGGTCCAGCTGGGATGTTGCTCCGCACCGCCACCACCTCACAGCCCTCGGCTGAAGCACTGCAGAAGTCCGAGAGGCTTTCTGGGGGCTGCTCCTTTCAAGGCAGGGCTTAGAAGCAAACCCACACCTGCTCAGCAGGGCTGGGGCTTCATCTGCTGGGCAGGAGGTGCTGGTGGGGTGGAGATGGATGGAAGCCAGGCAGAGAAGACCCTGAGCTGGAGCAGGTTTGGAGAAAGGGCACCAGCCATTTGCTCACCCACAGTAGGAGATTTTCCCTGGTTGCCACCAGTCCTTTGCTGGCACTGCTCTAGTGTCCTGCCCACCAGGCACCGGGAGGAGTCCGAGGTCTAGCCCAATTTGGTGGAAAATAATTCCCTCCCCCTGGGGCTGCTATTGTTCTGCCCCGAGCTGCTGTTCCTGCCCGGGCAACCTGCTGGCCCAGCCACCACCTCCTCTCCTGGATAGTGCTTACGGAGTGGGAACCAGGCTGGCCCTGTCCCCTCCTCCCCACGCAGCCGCTCGCTTCCTTCCTGGCTTGGCTTTCCCAAACAAAGGCGAGATGCTGGTGAGGTGGCTCCTGGGGCTGCCTGGACGCTGGCCCAGAGTCTGACACCCTCTGCTCGTGCTTCCTGCCCTGGTGGGATGTGGGTGGGATGGAGCTGAGCTGCTGCTGCTGGCAGCGCTGTGACCAAACAACCCCGGACTGACCCTGTGCAGTGCCCACCGTGGCCTGATCAGCTCCTCTGGAAAGTTTTACACAGCAAGTGACTTGGCACAGGTTCAGGATGAGGGTGGTCATGGACCTGGGTCCTCCTGCATTGCTACCACCAGGAGGACCAGTTCACTCCTGTGCACTGTCTGGTTCACCAGGGCCATCCTGATCATCACCAGGAGCATCCTCACTGCTCCTACGAAACAGCTGCAACACCTCCGGCTTAGACCCTGCTCCCAGTGTACTCCCTCCACCACAGATGCCCCTTACTACATAACATCTTGGGGTGGTGAGTTGTTGTGCCCAAAAATAACCAGCTCTGGAGCTGGGAGCAGGTGGGATCAGCCCAGGCAGCTCAGGTTTCCCTGCCATGCACCTGGGTCAATGATTAACACTGCAGATTGGTTAGTTAGCAGCATGAAACAAAAGGGCTGCTTGCTCCTTCTTGGGTTTGGGGTATGCCAGCTCGGGGATTAGCTCAGAAATACCATGAAGCTGGCTGCATGGTGCTGCTCCTCAAACCTGTGCTTGCCTCTGGAGGGGACAGGGGTGAAAGAATCTGACTGAACTCTGTGGGCTTGCAGCCCAAGGAGAGCCCTGGCCTTGCTGACTTGGTGAAGGACCACTGCACACTGCTGGTGTTGGCCCAGTAGCCAACCTTTGTGCTACAGAAGGATCAATATGTCCCTGGGGATGCTGAGTGGAGACCTTGGTGGGCTCAGTGACCAGTCCCAGCTCTGCTGCTGCCTTGTTTGGGTGCATGTCTCTGCTTCCCCCCCGCCCTGCCACTGTCAGGGGGTGGATGGCAGGCCTGGGCTGTGCTAGACTTGTTAAGCCTCCAAGCTGCATTTGTCTAATCTGTTGAGGCTTTGGTGTAATTAGACCCCTGTGATGTTCCCTGGACTCCGGCAGGGCTGGCGGTGCCAGTGTGGCTCCAGCCCCATGGCAGGGTGCACAGGGCACCTTATCCCAGGGCTGTCAGTGGGGAGCCCAGTGGGGTGGTGCTGGGGGAGAGTGGAGAGGACAAGGCTCCTGGCTGCTGTGAATCCATGGGGGTGTGCTGGAGAGCCCAGCCCAGCCCAGTTTGATGTGATTATGCTGGCTGGCAGCCGTCTGGGCTGTAGACAAGTCCCTGTAATTAGCCCCAGACGGTGACAGAGGTATGTGCTTCCCATGCTAAGGAGCCAGGCAGCCCCAACAGGTCCTTCTCCTCTGCTCCCCATCCTTGTCCCCTCTTCCTTCCTGCCCTCCCTCACTGCCTCCAGGCAGTGCTGCTGTTGCTCTTCCCTGCTGGCCTACAGAAGGGATACAGGGATGCTCCCTGCCTGCCCCTGCCCTCAAAACACAGGGACTGGAGAGCCTGGCCCTGGCATCAGAGGGAGGTGGCAGGAGCTGTCTCCCCCCCTGTCAATGCAGAGCCGTGTGCTAGAGGTGCAGCCCCTGAGAAGGGGCATGCTAGGGACTGGTCTGGCAGGCTGAGAGCCACTGCTTGTCAGTTGCTCTAGAAGCCTCTCCTGCTGCCCGGGGGGAGCTCCTCCAGCCTGTCATTGCTCAGCTCCCTTGTTCTCTGCAAAGGATGGGCAACGTCCCCACGACATTGCTCTGCCTGCTCACAGCCTTTTGGTGTTGGCAGAGCCACCCAGGCTCCAGTCCTGGCACTGGCATCACCCAGGCCCCTGGCCCTACAGAATTCCCCCTCCTGCTCCAAGCACATTCCCCACAATAGCTACAGCCCTTTGGTGATGCAGCCACAGCTCCCTGGGTACCAGAGGCCTTATGAAATTCCTGGCAATACCATTTTTGGCTCCCCAGGAGAAGCCCCCATCTCCAGCTGGCTGTGGGAGCATGTGTGGGCTGCCAGCCCTCCCCTGCCAAGGTCACACATTAACTTGCAGAGCAGCCACCCCAGCCCATTCGCATTCAGCACAGGCTCCCTGTTGCCAGCGCGGCCAGGGGCTGAGCTGCACCCTTGCTATGGCCTTTGGTTTTCTCAACTCCCCTCTCCATCTTAAAAGGAGCCACTTGCAGACCCCTCTAGCCTATTTTTCAGGCACACCAAACCCTCCCCAGCTCCTCAACCCAGAGGAAACCACACCAGCTCACCACCAGCCAAGACACCAGATCCCTTTTCAAGCACCCAAAAGCTCTGGCAAGAGCACCCAGCTCTGGATCCCCCACCTCAGCCCCAGGATAACCTGTTTTTCTTTGAGCTCCTGTCAACACAGCTGCGATGAAGGTGCGTGGAACCCAAGATAGAGAGCAATAAAGATGTAGCTCTTCTAGGGTGAGATAAGCTGAGGTCTAGCAAGGTGAGCTGGAGCAGCTCGTCCAGCAACACAGCCCAAGCCAGGCTGCCCAAGCTGCAGCCTGTCTCACGAAGGAGCCTGAGGTGGCTTTGGGACCGCCGATGGCCCGAGGTGGAACAACACTTGGGTGCTGCCAGCTGGGCATGGCAGCCTCATGGGCCGGCAGCCTGGAGGGACAAGGTCAGCCACAGCCCCCTAAATGGTGGTGGTGGTGTGGGGTGTCTCAGCATCCTGTTGTGCCATGTGGCACCACGTCACTACAGCCTGTTTGCTCCCCAAGGGATGTGCCAGTGCTGCTCTTCTGGGGGTGTTTTTCCCCCTCCTGAGCGCTCAGACGTGCCAGGCTGCCGCGGCTTGGCGGGGAGCGGCGACCCTTTAACCCGTTGTGGTCGCACGTCCGTGGGTAGGAACCGGGACCCACCACCCCACCTCTCCCCCGCGGCCATTGCATTCATCAGGGCACGGTGGTGTGTGATGGGACCCCACCAACTCCAGTCAAAAGCTCTGTTGCCAACTCTAAAACACTTCATTCCCACCAACTCCTGAGTAGGATGGCAGAGCCAACATCCCATCCTGGAGACTCTCGTTATCGGGGGGTGATGGTGGGGAAAAGGGCAGCCCTACCATGCCCATGCACCTGCCCGCTCCGGGACATGGAGGCGCCCGCACATGGGCACCCACAACCTGGAACGGCAGAGCCTGGCACAATGGAGCAGGCACCAGCTCCTGCTCTCGGGATTTGGGGAGGGTGGAGGGGCTGGGTAATATTCCACAAAACAAAGACTGTGGGGGCAGCGATGCAATTTTCCTCCCCCCGTTTATTCCTCCCAGGCAAAAGCAGCCAAAAAAAAGGAAATCTTTTCCCTCTTCCCGCGGTTCCCCTTCCAACAACTCCAGAACGGGAACTCTCCGCTGCCCTACTCCGCCATCCAAAACAGCTTCTTTCTGCCAGCTCAACACTCAAATCTTAGAGAACCTATCCCGGTTAAACCCCTTCCAGCCTCCCTTACCTGCCGTTTCCCGGAGGGTCGGTACCGGGGCTCAGCAGCTCCGGGCTCCACAAGTCGCTCCGCTTGCCCGCTCTGCTTGGGAAGAGCCGAGGGAATGGAGCCTGAGCAAGGGAAACTCTGCAAAGCGAAAGGAAAACATCCAAGCTCAGGCAGGGCAACAATTTTTTTCCCCCCCTTCTCGGTGTGGCTTTTTTTTTCCCCCCTTTTCTTTCTTTCTTTCTTTTCTTTTTTTTTTTGGTTGTGTTTTTAATCCTCCTGCCCAGGAACCTGGCTCGGTGTCAGCCGGGGTCCTAATTACAGGCTTTTTAGCCTAAATCTACAGAGACAGCCAATGGCAGGGAATCCCAGAGGCAGGCAGGGAGGGGAAAAGCGAAGGATGGTGGAGGGGGGAGGTTGGACATTAACCCTAGAGGGGAAAGAGCTCTCGATGACATCTGCTTTGCTCCCTGCCTCTCATTTTCCGACCGTCCGCGCCCTTCCCTCCATCTGTGCCTCGGTTCACCTCAGGTTGGTGTTTTGATGATTCTTTTTTTTGTTGTTGTTTTATGATCCGGGTGGTGATTTATTTTCCTGCCTGAGATCAGAAAGAGCTGAAGCTTCATGAAAGAGGGGGAAGTGTCATTACGCCCCAATTTAGAGGTGGAGGGGGAAAAAAAACACAACCACCCAAACCAACAAACCCAACCTTTGGCTGGGCTCTCACAAAGGAGTTAGCCAGAGGCAAGTCAGAGTTGTCCCAGTTTTTGCAAGCCCTGAACACCTGAGGAGTCTCCTAAAAGCCATTGAAGCCAGCTCCAGCTGCTGCTGCAGCTCTGCTCGGGTAGAATTCATCACAGCCTCTGTTGTCTTTGTGGTTACTTCTGTGTCTTCCTCACATGCCCTAAGATTTTCCTCCCTGCTGATGTGACTTTCAGGATGGGCACAGCCACATCATCCCCTCCTCCCCAGCCCCATGTCTGCAGGAGTTGGATCAGATAGACACCCCCCCCCCCCGTCCCACCCACACACAATGCACAATGTGGTCCCAGAACCTCACTGCCCATCAGCTGCAGCTGGTTTTTTGGGCGCTGTTGGTAACCCTGAGGGGTACAATCAGCTCCTGCATCCTGTAGGTCTCTGCCATCAGGGTCAGGGCTGCAGCTGAAGTCTTTAGCGACGGTAATTTGTGAGAGGCGGTGGCCAGGCTGTGCTGGCACCGCTGGGAGAGGCCGTGCAGGGTGGTGTTTGGTGCATGGGTGGATGCACTGCTCACGGGTGGTTTGTATCTTGGCACAATCCCCTGGGCAGGGAAAGAAACAGGAGGAAAAGGAGAAGGGGCTGGTGAGCATCTGTCCTTTCTGCTTCCCTGTTTAGGGTCCCGCTGAGGCTGTTGAACCGATCCAGGAACCCTTTAAGGTCTCAGATCTACACTGGAGAAGTTAATCTGGTTTGGCTTCGGTGGGAAGTTGTTCTCTACAGCTTTATCTTGAGCTGTTGGCTGCTCTGGACTTTGTACCACCAGCTGGTGGGGGCCCCCCTCCTCCTCCCTGCTGCCAGCCCCACACTCCATCATCTCTCTACACAGTGGAAAGATTAATGAGCAAAGTCCTCCTCCGGAGATCTGCCAGGCACAGGGACTCAGACTCAATAGATGGGTAGGATGAGGCGTTCTGAGGTGGCACCAGTCACCTCTTCACCGAAGCCACCACCTTGGAAATGCCAGGAGGTCCCCGTGGGTGAGGGGTGCACCTGTGGCACGTGTGTGTGACAAGCAGGACACCAGCCCGACAGGCTCCCCAGCTGCCAAAGCATCCTGGCGTGACCAGCGTGAGGCCAGCAGCATCCCCGCGGAGAGGGCAGGGCCACAGCGACTCGGTGCTGGAGCCGACGGGGAGCACTCATGTGGCATTACCAAGGAGCCAGCATTTCTCACCACCCCTCCAAACCCACGGCTGATGCCCACTCCGTAACGGCTCCATGTGGCCTCCACGTTGTCCCTTCACACGTGTCCTGAACCCTCCTGGAGAGCTGGCACCTTCCGCTGTGCCCCAGATGCCAGCACATCAGCAGCGCCAGGGCTGAGTCAGGGCATGGGCAACCGGGCACCCGCCGAGGTGGTCCGGGGGTGCAGCTGCCTTGTGGTACTCCAGCACCGAGCTGCCATTGCCTGCGCTGGTTTAGCGCTCTGATACTGGTGGAACTGGGGAGGACACAGCACAAGGGTGGCGTGAATGGGGGCGGCTGCGTTCGGAGGGCGCTCAGCACCCCCTCCTGCCTCACACCCCCTCCACGGACCCCCTTAGAGCATCTCCCCACCCCAGGCACCCCCAAACCCTCCTGCAACGACCCCGCTCCGAAACCCTCCTGCTGCTCCCCTCACCCCTCTCAGCCTTTCTCATGCCCCCTCCCGCCCTCCCCGACCCCTGCCCTGGTCCCGCCTCCCGCTGTGGACCCTCTCCCGCCCCCTGGCGGCTCGGCGGACCCTGCACGCCCCCTGGCGGCGCTGGGCGCTCCCTGCCGGGTCCTCCCAGCCCGAGCCGCTCTAGGCCGCGGCCGCCGGATTCGCTGCTCCCCGCGGGCCCGGCCCGGGCTGGGGCGGACGCGGCACTGGCGGGGCCAGACCCGCACCCGGTCCCCGAGCCCGAGCCCGGACCCGGCAGGCCGGGCAGGGGACGGGCCGGGACGGGGACCGGCCGGCAGCGCGGAGGCTCAGGCCTCAGCTCCCGGACGGCGGAGCCGGGCAGCACCTCAGGTACTGATTCTCTCCGGGGCCTTCCCTCGGTACCGGCACCGCGTCTTGGCCCGGGACCATCCGTATTGCCCCCTGCTTTCCTCCTCTTCCTGACCCCTCTCCCCGTCGTGACCCCTGGTGTCCCCTCGCAGCCTCTCCCGACTCTGCAGTCGTCCCCTTGCACCCTCTTCCCTGCTCCCCCCACCCCGCGACTCTCCCCTTCTTCACCGCCCCTGTCCCCACGCAGGCCCCTTCCAACCCCCTGCCCCTTCCTCTTCCTTTCATCTCTTTCCTCTTCCTTTCATCTCTTTCCTCCTCCCTGCAGCCCCTTCGCCCCCTCCCCCGCTGCCCCTTTCTCCTTGCCATCGGCCCCTCCTGCCCCCGGAGATGCTCCCTGCAGCCCTTCTCCTCCTTCCTATGCTGGTGGGGGGCTGTGGGTCCGTCCCTGCCTGTCACGGGTGGGCTGATTTGGGGCCATGCCCGTTTCCATGTGAGGCATCCCTGTGCCCCTTTCGCAGGGCTGTGACAGAAGGGGTTGGGGTGCCCTGGCCCTTTGGGCTTGGGTAGAGCCTCTTGTGCAGTCGCATCCCTTGAAGACAGGAGGACCAGAAGATGTGAGGGGGCCTTGTGCTGGCTGGGGGCTGGGGAGGTAGAGGGTGTGGGAGAAGAGTGAAAGGACCAGAGGTGAGCTGTGGTCTGGAGACTGGGCCAAGGTGGGCTGCAAAGGTCTAAGGAGGGTTTTGGGTTGGCTCCTGGGAGGTGGGGAGGCTGGAGGGGAAGCTGAAGAGGAGGCTGGGGCTGCTGCTCTTGGGAAGCACAAGCTCTTGCTCTCAGGGAAGCGTTTACCACTATCAGAGTGTTGGGTTCCACTGGTTTAGGCTCTGAACTGGCAAAGAGCCCTCAGAAAGGTGCATGTTGGAAGCACTGAGCAAGAGTCTGGAGGCCTGGGAGTCTCCATGTCTGCGTGAAAAGGATGCTGTTAAAATATTCAACACAACAAAGAGGAGCAGAAAGCCCTGAGAGAGCATCCAGGGATCTCACCATGGGTTTTGTTTATTTCCCCTCCCTAGTTTGTTGAGTTCTGCAACTGCTTAGGTGACAACATTTCAACCTGGACAGACACAAATGGAGAGAGCACCCCAAGGAGAGAGGAATAAAGAAGGAAGAGGAGCAAAAGGCAAAGTGTTTCTGACAAGACTTTTTCTTTTCACTAAGGGAACTGATGAGATGGGAGTGGGAGGACAGAGACAAGGCCCCTAGTGACCAGATTAGATGAAGCAGAGAGGGATCTGTTGCTAAATTATTGATCAAAGCCTGTCAGGTCAGCAGGGAGTAAATCCATGCTGAGTCTAGAACAACAACTAGGATGGCAGGAGCAGGACATGGTGTTGAGCAGGGAGCATGTCAGGGGTGGTAGGTATGTGCAAGAGGGCAGGCAGCAACTGGTTTGATTTGTGCCTGGGCTCTTTCAGCTCATTGAAAAGGAAGCATTCCTCTTCTGGGGGACTTTGCAGGGTTAGGGTGTGGCAGGGAGTTCTTCAGGGGCCAAAGCTAAGGTGTGGAGTTGCACTGGCAGCTGATTTAGGTTCTCTCTTGCTGTTAAAAACCAAAACGGGACCCCTTGGTCAGCTCTTCCCCCTGCCTCCACCCCTCTCTCCGTACCTTAAGGGAACCTAAAGGCAGCCCTGCAGCGTGGCTGGTTTTGCACAGAGGTGCTACTCCCTGATTCATTGTTTAATCTGGAGCTGCCTAGCTGAGGCAGATCCTGGCATGGCAGAGCTCAGGCTTTCCAACAGCCTTTACTGCTCCAGTGCCAGGCTGGTTACCCATCTGGCTTCCCTCTCTCACACCTCAGATGGAGACCTCATCAGCTCTTCTCACCAACTAAAACGTGGCAGCCTCTGGTGTTAGCTGCTGCTGGTTCCTCTGCCCTGCAGTGGATGTGGAGTCTTTCAGGGCTGCCTCAAAGCCAGGACTGTTGCTCCTGTGTGCTGGATACCTGCACTCACTGACTGGCACCTGAGAGCTGAGTCTGGATGCTTGCTGGCATTCAACTTTTCATAGTCCAAAGCAGAGCAGCTGTTGTGTTCCCTTGCTTATCCTCTGACCCTTAAGGACCTTCCATCTTCTGGAGGCACCTTCACATTCCTGAGGAGCAGCTGCTTGTGCTGCTCACTGCCCCAAGCTATTCAGGCTTGCTACTGGGGTTTGTTTGCACTACAGTAACTCAGATAAACTCCACTCTTGGGTTAGGATCTCAAACCCAAGAAAGAAAATCTCTCTTACTTGTAAGATTCTCGTTTTGGCTGTAGATGATGTAATTTCTTCAGGAATCACAGGAGGGCAGAATTATTTTCTACATCCACACAAATGCAGGTGGTTAATGGAAAAGAATAAGTGTGGCTGCCTGCCTTGTGGAAGTTTGAAGGGAGCTTCAGTCACACACACACAAAGCTTCTGAGGTTTCACTTCTCTCCTTGTATTCTCCTCCTCAGGTGGAAGATGGGACAGTTTCCCTTCTGGTTTAGGTGACTGACACCTGCTTACCATGAAGTCCCAAAGGAGATAAAGGGACAGCAGTGGGAATTTCTTCTCACTCCTCCAAAAAAAATCCAACAGTTGCCTCATGGTAAGATTGCTGCTGGGTGTGAGAGCTGCTGGGTTTAATTAACTGTGTGTCGTGCGGTGTCCACTGCTTGAGGACCTACACTGGAGAGTTGAAATCCAAACCCACTGGGACACAGGAAGATGCAAGTTGTAAATGCTGCATGTTTAGAGAGGGTTTGAGAGAGTGATTGGCATTGGAATGGGCTACCCAGGGAGGTGGTGGAGTTGCCATCCTTAGAAGTGTTCAAGCAAAGACTGGTTGGGGCACTTAGTGCTGTGGTGTCTCAGTTTAAATGTTCCAGAGACTCAAATATAACCAATATATATAACCAACAACAATTATAGGATGCCTTTCCCACTTCCCCCTTTTTTTTCCTCCAAGGAAAGGTAAAACACACCCAAATAAATAGTCTCACTTCGATGTGGAAGTTAAAAGAGAAGCTTTATCAGTAAATAAAAGGTATTTGAGGTAGGGGAGTTACAAAGAGGTATAGGGAAGGGAAAACAAGATACAAAATAGATATGTACAACCAGGTGTTTTAAGGCCAGGCTGGATGAGGCTCTGGCCAGCCTGATCTAGGGTAGGGTGCCCCTGCCCATGGCTGGGAGGTTGGAACTAGATGATCCTTGTGGTCCCTTCCAACCCTGACTGATTCTATGATTCTAACCTGATTGGTGGCAGTAGGTTTGTCCACCTGATGGACTGATGGCCACAGGGTAAAACAAAGAGCAGTAGGAACAGGAGGGTGGTGCTGGCAGGCAGGGAGGCAGAGCAAGAGAGAACAAAAGAGGAAGTTGCTCTGTTTTAATAGGGGGCTAGACAGGAGGTGGGAGTGGGCTAAGCACTGCACCTGGAGTAAGGTTTGGACCCACTCCGGGGGAAGAGTCAGAAGGACCTGGGGTCAGGGTCAAAACCACTCCCTTGGGAGGGTTAATCCTTTACACATGGTCTGGTTGATTGGCTAGGGCTGGGTGATAGGTTGGACTGGATGATCTTAGAGGTCTCCTCCAACCTGGTTGATTGATTCTATGAATGGGTTGGAAAATCTGATTGTCCTCTGTTTTATGTCCTCTGCCCAGGGATTGCCTCTCCAGCTGGCGTCATGGGGTCCTGCTGCAGTTGTCTGTGCAGAGACAGCATCCCAGACAACCATCCCACCAAATTTAAGGTAAATATCCCCATCCAAAGGCTTAGGAGAGCACTGGCTGGTAGCACAGCCCAGCATGGGTCAGGCTTCAGGCATGAAAGGAAAAGAAAACCTTTGCTCTGGCTGAAGAGTCTTTCACTTAGATATCACTTAGAAAGATTCTGAGGAGAAATAGTCCTCTGCAGCAGTACAGCTGAGAGGGTGACCTGCTGGAAAGCAGCTCTGAGAAGGACCTGGGAGTCCAACAAGCTGCACATGAGCCAGGAATGTGCCCTCATAGCCAAGAAGGGCAATGGCATCCTGGCATGCATGAAGAGTGTAGGCAGCAGGTCGAGGGAGATTCTCCCCAGCTTTTACTCTGACCCAGTGAGGCCACATCTGGGTCCAGTTCTGGGCTCCCCGGTTCAAGAGAGACTGCTGGAGAGAGTCCAGAGGAGGCTACAAAGATGCTGAGGGGCCAGGAGCATTTCTGTGAGGAGCAAAGGCTGAAAGCCTTGGGGTTGAGAGCTTGAAGAAGAGCAGCACCAGAGAGGATCTGCTCAATGCTCAGCAAGAGCTAAAGGGTGGGAGGCAAGAGGCTGGGGCCAGACTCTTGTCAGTGCTGTCCAGTGACAGGACAAGGGGCAGTAGGCACAAACTGGAACCCAGGAGGTCCCATCTGAGCAGGAGGAGAAACTTCTTTGACATGAGAGTACTGGAGGCCTGGAGCAGGCTGCCCAGAGGGGTTTGGAGTCTCCTTCTCTGGAGAGCGTCCACACACCCCTGAACCACTGTGATCCTGGGCAAGCTGCTGCAGGTGCCCTGCTGGAGCAGTGGGGTTGGACTGGATGATCTCCAGAGGTCCTTTCTAACCTCCCCCATGCTGGCTTCTAGGCTTTGCAGATCAGTTACTGCTTGGATTTGTTGCTTGTTTCCCCCTTCCCTCAAGCAAGCTCTGCTGTGGATATGTTTGTGTTAGCAGCTGAAATCACCTCTGTGCCGAGACTCAGCTTGAGCAAGGCAATGGGGAACTGGAGAGAAACCTTTTTAGTGCTCAGGGCTGTGTTCCAGTGTCTGTGCTCAGCCCCAGCAGCACAGCTGCCAAGCTCACAGTCTCTAACGCTGTCAGCTTGGTGCCTGCTGCCAGCAGCGAGTTCATTTCTCTTGGCTGAGCAAAAGGCATCCCGGGAAATGCAGGGGGAGTCCGCGGGAATCGCTGTGCCCCTGCTGGATACCACCACACTGAGTCCTGGGTGCAGGTCTGGAGCCCCCAACACGAGAAGGACATGGAACTGTTAGAGCCAATCCAGAGGAGGCCACCAAGATGCTCAAAGGGCTGCAGCAGCTCTGCTCTGAGGACAGGCTGAGAGAGTTGGGGCTTTGCAGCCTGGAGGAGAGAAAACTTCCAGGAGTGGCCTTCCAGGATCTGAAGGTGGCTCCAGGAGGGCTGAGGAGGAACTATTGACAAGGTCTGGTAATGCCAGGAGGAGGAGGAATGGGTTTGAAGTGGCAGAGGGGAGATTGAAACTGGATGTTAGGAAAGGGTTCTTTGAAGTGAGGGTGGTGAGACACTGGCACAGGTTGCCTAGGGAGGTTGTGGAGCACAGAAGCACTGAATGTGATCAAAGATCTCATTGGGTGATTCTGTGCTCCACAACTTCCCTGGAGGTGTTCAGGACCAGGTTGGATGAGTCCTTGAGCGACCTGTTCTAGTGGGAGGTGTCCCTGCCTATGGCAGGGGGGTTGGAACTGGCTGAGCTTTGAGGTCCCTTCCCAACCTAAACCATTCTACGGTTCTCTGATGGGAGCTGTGGGACCTCTGCAGGTAACCAACGTGGACGATGAAGGTACGGAGCTGGGAGCTGGGATCATGGAGCTGACACAGACGGAGCTGCTCCTGCACACGCACAAGAGGGATGCTGTCAGGTGGCCTTACCTCTGCCTGCGCCGCTACGGCTACGACTCCAACCTCTTCTCCTTCGAGAGCGGTCGGCGCTGCCAGACAGGGCAGGGTGAGTCTGCAGCTTCCTGCAGGGTGGAACTCACTGGAGGTTCTTCTCCCTTCTTCTCCACTGTGCTCTTGTGGCCAGCAGGGCCAATGCCATTCTGGCATGTATTAGAAGGGCTGTGGTTAGTAGGTGGAGAGAGGTTCTCCTCTCCCTCTACTCTGCCCTGGTGTGAGTACCTCTGCCCAGGTACTCTCCCTGGTTTGGGAATGGCCAGTGCCGTTCTGGCATGTACTAGAAGGGTTGTGGTTAGTAAGTGGAGAGAGGTTCTCCTCTCCCTCTGCTCTGGTGTGAATACCTTTGCCCAGTACTCTCCCTGGTTTGGGAATGGCCAATGTCATTCTGGCATGTATTAGAAGGGTTGTGGTTAGTAGGTGGAGAGAGGTTCTCCTCTCCCTCTACTCTGCCTTGGTGTGAGTACCTCTGCCCAGGTACTCTCCCTGGTTTGGGAATGGCCAATGCCATTCTGGCATGTACTAGAAGGGCTGTGGTTAGCAGATGGAGAGAGGTTCTCCTCTCCCTCTGCTCTGATGTGAATATCTCTGCCCAGGTACTCTCCCTGGTTTGGGAATGGCCAATGCCATTCTGGCATGTATTAGAAGGGCTGTGGTTAGTAGATGGAGAGAGGTTCTCCTCTCCCTTTGCCCTGGGGCTGGAGCTGGCTGATCCTTATGGTCCCTTCCAACCCTGACTGATTCTGTGATTCTGTTTACAAAACCCTTAGGGGTGGGTGCCAAGAAGGTTCCAGTCTATTTCCAGTGCTGCCCTGTGATAAGCTGTTTTGTTTTCCCTTGGTGTGTTCTCTCTGCCCTGCTCAGTGCAAGTTCAGTTGAGTGCTTTGCATTTTGTGCCTGGCAGAGCTTTGTGAGGGAGAGGGGAAGGGTTTGAAGGGTTTGTGCATTTCACTGCCTTTCTGCACGGGGATGTTGTGCATGGAGAAGGGAAGTGACTCACCCAGCACTATGTGCCAAGTCATCAGCAGCTCTGGGAAGAGACTCCAGTTTTATAATGGTGCCTGTTAGCTCCTTTCCCACTCTGTCTCTCTTGCTTTTAAAGAGCTGAACATTTTCTGGGCATCTGCATCCCTGAGGACAGAGAGGAAGGAAAAAAAAGAAGTTTGTTTCCTCAATCTCTTCAATGTGTTTGTAAAATCCTCCTTCTCCATCAGCACTCATTCTTCACTGGCAGTCTTGCTCTGTCCCTCTCTGGAGGGACATGGAGCATTAGGTGCATACCAGCAGGGTAAATTCTCTCCCACCACCTGGGAAGATCAAGTTCAGATCCAGAAGAGGGCCACAAAAACGGTTAGGGGACTGCAGCACCTCTGCTACAAGGACAGGCTGAGGGAGCTGGGGGTGTTCAGTCTGGAGAAGAGAAGGCTCCAGGGGGACCTTAGAGCTGCTTTCCAGTACCTGAAGTGGAGGAGGGCTACAAGAAGGCTGCAGAGGGACTGTTTGCAAAGGCCTGCAGGGATAGGACAAGGGCAATGGTTTGAGATGAGAGCAGATTGAGATTGGATGTGAGGAACAGGTTCTGCACCAGGCGGCTGCTGGAACACTGCCGCAGGTTGCCCAGGTGGGTGGTTGAGGTGTCATCCCTGGAGATATTCATGGTCAGGCTAGACACGGCTCTGAGCAGCCTGATCTAGTGGAGGATGTCCCTGTTGACTGCAGGGGGGTTGGACTGGGTGAGATTTGGAGGTCTCTTCCCACCCAAACCATTCTGTGATTCTCTGACTCACAGTGTGGCTGTTTGGTGTCTGTGGGAAGCTCTGTGCAGAGCTGTGGTGTTGGATGCTCCTCTTTGATATCCATGGCAGAGAGGTTTTTCTCCCCTCCAGTCACACAGGCAGGGATGGGAATTGCTGTCTGCAGTTTCTGCTTTGTCTTTTGCAGGAAGCAGATCAGGGATTCAAGTGCTGCCCTCTGTGCCTCTGGGTTTTGCCTGGGTCCAGGCAGTGATCACAGGATGTTAAGGTTGGAAAGGACCCAAAGAGATCATAGAGTCCAACCCCCCCTGCCAGAGCAGGACCACACAGTCTAGCTCAGGTCAGCAGAGCTGTTTGCTCTTCACCTGTTACAAGACCTTTAGTAAACACTTACCCATCAGTCTTAAAGCAGCCAGAAACGAGGATGATTCTGTGTTCTGATCATTTTTCTCTCTTCTTTGTCAGCTTTTCTTCTGCTTAGAAGGTTTTCTTTGGACAACTCCTTCCAGTTGCTGTTCCCCACCATGTGTCAGGCAGACACAGTTAATATTTTGGCCAGCATTTATAAACCCTTGTCCTTTGGGGTGCCAACTGCTGTTGCCATGCTGTTCTTGTTGCTAAGGCTTCTCTGCATGTCTGTGGCTGCCAGCTTGGGCTTGGTGAGCTCTGCACTTCCCAGCTCTGCTTCGGGCTGCTGGAGTGGGTCCAGAGGAGAGCAACAAAGCTGCTGAGGGGCCCAGAGAATAAATCTTATGAGGAGTGACTCTGTCCCATTTTGGCCTCCTCTATTCAAGAGAGATGTTGAGGTGCTGGAACATGTCCAGAGAAGGGCATTGAAGCTGGTGAGAGGCCTGGAACACAAATCCTCTGAGGAGAGGCTGAGGGAGCTGGGGGTGTGCAGCCTGCAGAAGAGGAGGCTCAGGGCAGAGCTCATTGCTGTCTGCAGCTCCCTGCAGGGAGGCTGTAGCCAGGTGGGGTTGGGCTCTTCTCCCAGGCTACCAGCAACACAGTTTGTGCTGGGGAAGGTCTAGGCTGGATGTTAGGAGGAAGTTGTTGGCAGAGAGAGTGATTGGCATTGGAATGGGCTGCCCAGGGAGGTGGTGGAGTGGCTGTGCCTGGAGGTGTTGAAGCCAAGCCTGGCTGGGGCACTTAGTGCCATGGTCTGGTTGCTTGTCCAGGGCTGGGTGCTAGGTTGGGCTGGCTGAGCTTGGAGCTCTCTTCCAACCTGCTTGATTCTATGATTCTGTGACTGGAGGAGCTGGGGATGGTTAGTGTGAAACAGAGGAGGCTGAGGGCAGACCTCATTGCTGTCTACAGCTACCTGAAAGGACGTTGTGGAGAGGCTGCTGCTGGGCTCTTCTCATAGGTAATTCAAGACAGAACAAAGGGGAATGGCCTCAAGCTGAGGCTGAGGAGGTTTAGATTGGACATTAGGAAAAAGCTTTTCATGGGGAGAGTGGTCAGGGACTGGAACGAGCTGCCCAGGGAGGTGCTGGAGTCCCCCACCCTGGATGTGTTTAAGGGTGGCTTGGATATGGTGCTTGGGGAGATGGTTTAAGGTGAGCTTTGAGAGTAGGGTTCTAGGTCAGACTTGGTGATCCTGAGGGGCTCTGCCAACCTGGATGGTTCTGTGATTCATTTGGGGAGTCTTTGTTGATTTCCACTCATTTTTGAAGCACATCATTCATGTGCACACCCCAACTAGGGCCCCAGTTCAGCTTCCAGGAATCACTGGGTAGACTTTTCCTTGGTAGTAAGACCTGGACTGGACACCAAGTGAGCTGAAATAGAAGATGAGAGATGGAATGAGATCAGCTGGCCTGTCCCTTCCAGAGCTCTGCTGGTGTAGGGTTGGTGGTTTAAGGTAACTGGGGTGCTCACCCACTTTCTTGTACTGGTGAACCAAAGGTCAGGGGGCAGCCATGGCATTGAGCTGCTGTTGATGCAGTAACCCATTGAGTTGTTGGGTGCTTTCCTGTGGCTGTGGGTTGTAGGAGTTGGCTGTGTTAGACATAGCAAAAGAAATCTGCATGGTCTCTTCATTTACAGCTGGGAATTGCAGCTCTTGTTAAAAGTTCTGTGCTCCCCAGTTGAGGAGAGACAGGGAACTGCTGGAGGGAGTCCAGAGGAGGCCACAGAGCTGCTAGGGGGCCTGGAGCATCTCTGAGCAGCAGGGCTGAGAGCCCTGAGGCTGTGGGGAGCACCAGAGGGGATTTGCTCAATGCTCAGCAAGAGCTAAAGGGTGGGGGGCAAGAGGCTGGGGCCAGACTCTTGTCAGTGGTGCCTAGTGGCAGGACAAGGAGCAGTGGGCACAAACTGGAACCCAGGAAGGTCCATCTGACCAGGAGAAGAAACTTCTTTGGTGTGAGGGTGTTGGAAGCCTGGAGCAGGCTGCCCAGAGAAATTGTGGAGTCTCCTTCTCTGCAGAGCTTCCAACCCCCCCTCTGGCCATTGTGCTGCTGGGCAAGCTGCTGTGGGTGCCCTGCTTTAGCAGGGGGCTTGGACTGGATGATCTGCAGAGGTCCCTTCCAGCCCCCACCACGCTGTGGGATTCAGTGTCAAGCAGGATTGTGTTCTTGCCTTTCTGACCCTCCTCTTTGTTACTCTGCAGGGATTTTTGCCTTCAAGTGTTCCAGAGCAGAGGAGATCTTCAATCTGCTTCAGGACCTGATGCAGTGCAACAGCATCAACGTAGTGGAAGAGCCTGTGGTGATCACCAGGAACAGTCACCCCACGGAGCGGGAGCTCTCCAGGACCCCCCAGGCACCCAACAGTAAGATTCCTTCAGTGTCTGGGGAGCAGAGTGGGTAACACAGAGGTGTGGGTGATGTCTCCTGGTGTGATACGACCCCTTGCAGCCCACAGAGCTCTCCTGAGTGCTGCCTAGCTGCTGACCCCTACCTTTATGCCCACCTCTGCCCTGTGCAGTGTGTTTATTTTAAGGCCCCACTTGTCTGTGATGTGGAATTTTGTTTCCAAGGAAACAGCAGCAAAAAGCCCTTCAGACAGTCAGCTGAGTTGTCAGCTTTGGGCTGGTTGGCAGCTGAACTGCTGCCAAGTGGCCTTTGGGAAGCAGCACCTACAAGGAGCAGGTTGTTCCTAGAAGAAACCACATCTGGAAGAGTTTGGATCTGCTCAATTCCTGTCTCCACTGGGAGTGACCTCAGCAGATTTAAAGCAGAGGGCCTGGCCCTGGTGCTCATGTGAGGGGCTTCACAACCCAGACAGGCTGGTCCTGACTGGCAGGGTGCAGCTGAGAGGCCAGCTGGCTGTGCAGATGAAGTCAGCTCTTGTTCTATACCAAGACAATGCTCTGACACTTACTCTCTGTTGATTCTTCTCCCAGCTCTGGGGTACACTGTCCAGGGATTTCCCAATGGATTCCACAGCTTCCCTGGAGAAACCCTCTCCTACTCCACCGCTCGCCGCCCCTCCGTGAGCAGCCTGAGGCATTCCTCTGTGGGGGAAGACTCTACTCATGCCCTTATTGGGCCTGATGAGCAGGTAAACCTGGCTTGTCCAAAACTCAGCCCTTTGCAAGCCATAAACAAGCAGTTTGGTTCACCAGCACAGGCCTCTCTCTGCACTCCTGGCTTTTTCTTACTCTGAGGATCCTCATTTCCTCCTCAGCCTTTTCACAGAATCATAGACTCATAGAATCACAGAATCATAGAACCAAGCAGGTTGAAAGAGACCTCCAAGCTCATCCAGCCCAACCTAGCACTCAGCCCTGGCCAGTCAACCAGACCATGGCACTAAGTGCCCCAGCCAGGCTTGGCTTCAACACCTCCAGGGATGGTGACTCCACCACCTCCCTGGGCAGCCCATTCCAATGCCAATCACTCTCTCTGCCAACAATTTCCTCCTAACATCCAGCCTGAACCTCCCTTGGCACAACTTCAGACTGTAATCACAGAATGTCAGAGGCTGGAAAGGACCTCAAAAGATCACCTGGTCCAACCCTCCTGTCAGAGCAGACCACACTGGAATGCATCCAGATGGTTCTTGAATATCTCCAGAGAGGGAGACTCCACAACCCCCCTGGGCAGCCTGTTCCTGTGCTCTGTCACCCTCACAGGGAAAAAATTCCTCCTCAGGTTCACATGGAACCTCCTATGCCTTAACTTCCACCCATTGCCCCTTGTCCTGTCAGTGGGCATCACCCATCAGAGCCTAGCTCCAGCCTCCTGGCACTCACCTGCACATCTTTATAAACATGAATGAGGTCACCCCTTAGTTGCCTCCTCTCCAAGCTAAAAGGCCTCAGCTCCCTCAGGCTCTCCTCATAAGGAGGATGTTTTGGTTTGTTGTTTTTTTTTTCCTTCCCTCTTCTGCTTCATTTTCCTCTCGCAGCCTTCTGCTCTGTGAGACTTCAGTAGAACAGATGCTCTGCCAAGGCTGAGTTGGCTTCCTTGATTCAGGAGTACTGAGTCATTTAACAGCAGCACTTCCCTCATGAGCCCCAGTCAGGCTGCCTGACCTGTCAGCTCTTGCTGCAGCCCCTAAACTGATGTGTGGATGCACACCCAAGTTCAGACTCTTTTTATTCTCATTTTGGTTGTTTAGCTCTTTCCTGTCAGCTTTTTCCCTTTGGTATCAGAGAAGCCCAGGGGCAGGTGTGAGTGCTGCACTGTGGCAGCTGCTGAGAGTGGCTTTGCTCTTTGTTCTGTGCCATATGCATTGAGCCTCAAAGAAGAAAGACACAGAGCTGCTGGAGTGAGGCCAGAGGAGGCCACAAAGATGAGCCAAGGGCTGGAGCACCTACGCTATGAAGATAGGCTGAGGGAGCTGGGAGTGTTCAGCTTGGAGAGGAGAAGACTCTAGGGGACCTTAGAGCTGCTTTCTAACACCTGAAGGGATCCTGCAGGAAGGCTGCAGAGAGACTTTTCCTGAGGGTGTCTAGAGACAGGCCAAGGGGGAATGGTTTGAAGCTGAGGGAGAGCAGGGTTAGAGTGGAGCTGAGTAGGAGGGTGGTGAGACTCTGGCATAAGCTGCCCAGGGAGGTTTTGGCTGCCTCCTCCCTTGGGGGGTGTTCAAGGCCAGTTTGGATGAGACCTTGAGCAGCTGAGTCTAGTTGAGATGTGTCCCTGCCCATGGTGGGGAGGTTGGAGGAGATGATCTCTGAGAGGTCCCTTCCAACCAGAGCCTATTCTAGGATTCATTCCATGATCATCTGTCTTCTGCAGTTGGACTTCTTTTTTGTCTCTCCTTCATCCCACAAATCCAGAATTGTGTTTTGCTTCCCAAAACCTTTTTCAGCTTCTGAAATGAATCACAGAATCGTTTGGGTTGGAAAAGTCCTCTAAGATCAGAGTCCAACCAGCAACCTACCACCACCATGGCCATTAAGCCATGTCCCAGATGCCATGCCCCTACGTGTTTTGACTACTTAGATTCTTTCATCTCCTCCTGCTTCTGAGAAACTGTTCCTGTTGGTTTCTCAGCTGCTGGCAGCTGCTCTGCTCTTGTCTCTTTGCTTCTCCTTTCACTGTCCCTCTGCTTCTCTCCTTGCAGTCCCACACCTACGTCAACACAGCCAGTGGTGATCAGGAGCTGAGGGGCCGACATTGTATGCACTCCTTGCCTGAAGTCCACCCTCCTTTCCCCCATAGGAACCACAGCTGCTCCCTGGAAGACCGCAATCCCCAGGTCTTCCTGCAGCCAGGGGAGGTTAAGTTCGTCTTGGGTCCTACAGCCAACTACAGGCGCGTCTGTGGGCACCACCGGGAGTGCAGGACGCACTTCTGCCCCCCCAACAACAACAACAACGAGTGCGAGGAGGAGGAGTGCCCTTCACCCCAGTGCGTTTACGAGAACGTCAACGGCTTGCTCCCCTCCGGCAGCTCCTCTCTGTGCCGGGGCAAGCGCCTGAAGCTGGCCCGGGAGGACTTCCCCGGCGGCTCGCAGCGCAGGGCGGCTCTGCTGCACTACCAGAACTTGCCAGCGCTGCCGCCGGTCTGGGAGAGCCAACCCCTGCGGTGGGCAGCGGGGGAGCCGTGCCCCGGGGATGCGCTGACACCTTCCCCGAGCGGCTGCTCGGAGGCCGGCGAAGAGGCTCCGCTGCACGACTCGCTGGGCAAGGAGAGCTCCGCGCCGCAGGGTGGTGGTGGCGGCGGCGGGCGGCGGCGCGGCGGTGGCAGCGGCGGCTTCCTACCGAGGTCCCGGCGCGGCTGCGTGCCCAGCGTCTTCAGCTTCGATTTCCCTCGGCCTCGGTCCGACCAGCCGCGGCAGCTCAACTACATCCAGGTGGAGCTGGAAGCTGAGCCGCGTAAGGGACATCAGAACCTGCCCTCGGTCCCCTGCGTCCCTCCTCCCGCCGCCCACCCGCCCCGCCGGACCGACTCGTACGCGGTCATCGACCTCAAAAAGACCGCGGCCATGTCCAGTCTGCAGAGAGCCCTGCCCAGGGACGATGGCACCTCGCGGAAAACTCGCCACAACAGCACTGACCTGCCGCTGTAAGGGGGCACCGAGTGCCAGCACCGTGCCACGGCCTTGGGACCTGCTCTTCAGTGTGTGCCTGGTGTGACTTCCCCTTGGCCGTTGCCTTCTGCTTCCCTCTTTACCCCTTTCCCCGGTGCCATGGGATGGCTCCTCCAGCTGATGTTAAAGGCTTGTCTGTCTGTCTGTCCGTCCGTCTGTCTTCCCCCCCCCCTCCGTCTCTCCCGTGTAGTTTGGTTTTCAAGCCTCCTGGGATGTTTGATGACTCTGGAAGTTCAGTTCCTGGTGAGCAGCAGGGGAAGGTGGTGGCTGCAGCTCTGGTGCTGTGTGGGTACAGCCTGGAGTGGGGTCAGCCCTGCGGTGCCCACAGCCTGGCTGCAGAGGCAGGGCAGTGGCACGGCTGAGGTTTGTTTCCAAAAGCAAGTTGCTTTTTGGGAACTCCTCTGCAAGCTGAGCCTGTTTCCTCTGGATTTCATTGGAATGGGTCAGGCATTGGAACAGGCTGCCCAGGGAGTCACCATCCCTGGAGGCCTTCAAGGGATGTGTGGCCATGGCACTTTGGGACGTGGTTTAATGGCCATGGTGGTGTCGGGTTGTAGGTTGGACTCAATGATCTTGAAGGTCTTTTCCAACCAGAGCTATTCTGTGGTTCATGCTTTGTAAGTCCAGGTGAGCTCTGCAGCCAGGCCACTCCAAAGTCCAGTTTTGCTTTGGGGTTTCACTGATCCCCGAGGAGTTGGGGACTCATGCTGCGGTCTTTCCCCCCTCCACTCACCCCTTTCTCCTGTTTTCTTGCAGCTCATAGAAGCTTTTTATCCTTCTGTCCTTCTCTCAGATTTGATTTCAATCAGGCAGCTGTAGAAATGAGTAGAGGAGGACAACCAGCCATGGGCACAGACACTGTGATCACCTAACCCTGACCTCCTGAAGAACCCTTGGGTAAAAAGAGGAGGGGAAGACTGCAACCGTGAGCCAGATTGGGGGTCAAAAACTTCAATTGTCCCATGCCACCTTTTTTTTTGCCTTTTAAGGCTTCTTTTTGATGGCCCTTCAGAAGTGTTCTTCTTTGACTTATTTATTTGTTCCATGTCCTTTTTGCATCCCAGTGGTAAGTGCCAAAAGTGGTGCCAATATGAAACGTGTGCTCGCTGGGGACCACATCCCAGAAGAGGTTGGTGGCTTTGCTGAGCTGCACTTTGGGGTTGAGGGGAGGGAAGGGAGAAAAAGCAGCTGTGAAACAAACTATGATGATGATGAAACTGGGACTGGCTGTGAGAGGGGTGGGTAGGAAATGGGAGATGTGGGAGTTGTGAGCAGAGCTGCCAGGCAGCTGAGCTTGGAGTTGTATCAAAGTCATTGCCTCCACCCACGTGCCTGGCTGAGTCCATGAGAAATATTTGCTCAGAGGGAATGTGCAGTTTGTTTCCTCCAACTATGGGCTTGGAAGGGCTAATTTTGAGCTCTCTGGTAAATTTGTGGCCTTTGATGTGTTGGTTTTTGTTTTTTTGTTTCCTTTTGATGTCAGGGCTGAGCCTAAGCTGAGCTGTCAGGCCTCTGTGCGAGGTCCTGTCTAGGGTCTCTGCTCCTCTTCCCCTTGCAGGATGTTCCACCACCCCTCTCCACACGGTGCCATGCTGCAGGTTAATCCTTCCCTGCCTCACTCCTTGCCATTAGGTTCTGTTTCCATGAACCAGAAGTGCTCTGAGATACTGAGTTCCACCTTTCTGCTGTCTGTTCTTCATCTTCCTCCCTGAGATAGGAGCTGAGGTGTCCTGCTGCCAGCAGAAACGTTGCCAATCCTTGCTGCCTCCTCCTTGCCCCTCATTCTGATGTGGAGGTCAGTGAAAGAGGAGAGAACCTCACCACCCAGCTGCTGCCTGCTTCTGAGAGGCAGACACTTGATTTTCAGATGGTTTTTTAGAGTTCAGCCTTTTTTTGGGGGGTTTGGTGCTGTGATGTCTCCTTCAACCATGACCTTCTTGGGAGCAAAGTGAGAGCAGCCTGAGCAGTGTTGGAGGAATTCTTGGCTTGCTGCTGTTGCACTCCAAATTCAAAGTGCACTCCAGGCTTAAACTCCTTGTTTGTGGGGGTGTTGTTTGTTTGGGTTTTTCTTTTTCCTCTTTACATCTATTTTTGGGGGGAACTCCTTGTGCTTGTCTTCCATTCTTCTCTTCACTCCAACCCTTGTGTCATCTCTAAGCAAAAGGAAACCCAAGTCATCTATTTTTGTATCTATACCAAATGACTTTCTTTGAAGGGAAAAGACAAATGATGTATCCTCACCACCACCCCCTCCCCCCAGATTTAGCTTTCATTTAGGGAAGCAAGAGAAGAAAAGGTTTATTTATATATATATATAAAAGTAGCTGTGTTAAGCTTTAAAGGAAGAACTTCAAGAGTTTAGAAGCTGTTAAGTGGCATCTTTGTGGGCATCCCCAGCAGCTCCCACATGCTAGCACAGGGCAGTGCTCTGGGAGCTTCCCTGTGAAGCTGCCTGAGCTGAGCAGTGCAAAATCTTTCTTCCCTCCAGGAAGGGAGCAGAGGATGAAGTGTTTGCTGTTTCCGTGGGAGAAGAGGTGAGGTTCCTTTCATCACCCCAACAGGAGGCTGGCAGCTTGGTTAACCCAAGGCAAGTTGTGTTTAACTGCAGCTGCTGTTGGGTGGCAGCTTGGGAGCAAGCAGGGGAGGCCTGAGGCTGCTGCTTGGGTGCTCCCTGTGGCACTTAGCCTGGCTGCCTGTCTCCTGTCGGGTGGGATGAGGCAGGTGTGAGGATCTGTAGGTGTGAGCTGCAGGGATCAGGGGGTTCCTTGGGAAGGTTTGGCTCCCAGAGAGCCCTGACTACAGTCCTCTTTAGGTGGTTCTAGGTTATCTTTGCTCTGGGGAGAGCTGGCTTTGACCTCCTGAACTGCTGTTCCTCCTGTCCTCCACATGAACTGAGTTGTCCAACTTGTGCCTGGTGAATCTGATGCTCCTCCACCTCCTTGTCCTTAAAGATGAGACAACACAGAGCTGGTGCTGGCTGCAGCTGCTGCTCTCAGTGATCCGATTGCTTCCTTGCTGAGTGTTCCTCTGTGTTCCATCCTGTGGCATCCTCTCCGGTGGCTGTGGGTCAGGGACAAGCACTGCTGGCTCAGCAGCTTGGCTCAGGTGGGATCACAAAGCTTCCCAGAAGGCTTCAGGGGTGAGGAGCTGATCACAGCTGGTTGTTTGCAGAGAGTTTGTTTCATGTTTAAGCAATGAAATGGGAAAACGTCCTGCAGGAGGCTGGGAAAGGAGTTGTCAGTGATGGCTTTCAGGGTGCACTTTGAGGGTCAGGCCCCAGTGATTTTGTCACTTTTTGCTTTGCTTTGCTGGAAAGCTTCCCAAGAGCAATGCTGCTATAAAGTAGCCAGAGCCCTTTGAGAACTTCCTCATGTTGTATTTTTGAGGTGATGTGGAAGTGCAGGGATTGTGTCTGAGCAGGAGGTGGTAGGTCTTGGGGCAGCAGCAGCAGCAGCAATGTCACCGGCTGGGCTCTTTCCCTGTGTGGCAGCCTGAGTGGTGCTTGCCAGTGTCACAGCTTCCTCTAGTGGCCATGCCTGAGATGCTTCCAGAGGAGAAACCAGCGCTGGGTTGAAAGCTGTGGACATAGATTCCTAGATTCGTGGAATGCTTTGGGTTGGAAGTGACCTTGAAGAACATCCAGTTCCAACCCCCCTGCCGTGGGCAGGGACACTTCCTGCCAGCTCGGCTTGCCCAAGCCTTCTCAGCTGGCATTTTCTAATCACTTCAGGAACTCTCTGGTGTCTTCCCTGGGCTCCTTTTTCTGCTGGAGTCCAGGGGATGGCTTGGAGAGCAGCCATGTGCTACACAGAGAGAATTTCACTGCCTTAACCTTTTTAAAGGTTCTTGTTTGGGGTCTGAGTTAATCAATCAAACTTCTCCCTCCCTGTTTTGGATTCCCTGGTGAGTGCAAACTCAGATCTTTCACCCCAAGAACCTCTTGGTAGGAACTGCATCTTCTCCTGGTGCTTAGTTGTCTTGTATCATGGGAGGGGGTTTTGATTTGTGGTTTGCTTTTTTCCCCCTTTTAACCCATTTTATGTGGCTGCTTTGCCCCCCTCCCCCCCCCAACCAGGGAAGGAGGTTGGAATATCTGTGAGCTGTGCCTGCCTTACAGGGAGAGGATGGCAAAGGAGAGGCTGGACTGGGAGGAGTGGAGGATCAATATCTCTGCAAGGAGACTCAACTGTGTCACTGTTGCTGCTGTCTCTGTTCCCTAAACCATGCTCTTCACTGGGAGAAAAACCAAACCAAGCCTTGCTCCTGCAGCTTTCTGTCCTCTCAGCCATTTTCTCCCCAGCTCTTTCCTCTGTCCCTCTGTGTGGATGTTGCTCAGCCCTCTCAGGTGGTATCTTGGCTGTGAAGTGTGGTTAAGGATCGTTAAGGGCTGCATTGCCTAAGTTCAGCTCCTGGGAGGGCTGCCATCAGTCTTTCTGGGAAGTTTGTCTTTCCCTTCAACTTGACTTGTCTGGAAATGCCCTGCAGAGGTAGCAGAACAGGTTTAGATTCCTGTTACCCAGCAGGACCAAAGGTGAAAAATACATTGGTGGAAATCCTGGAGAGCTTTGAAGTTGGCAATTACAGAGCAGGGTATGGCAAAGGTTAATTGTAACCAAAGGATCTCATTTGTTTGCCTCCCCTGAGTGTGGCTTTTGCAGTTGGGAGGCCCAGACTCATCTGTGTTACCTCAAGCTCTCCTCCCATGCCAGTCTCCCTGCCCTTACCTTTGCTGGTGTCTTCTGAGGTGGCAGAAGAGCAAAAGTGCTCCCTGGGCTCTGGCCATGGTGTGGGGGTTTGGTTGCTGTGATGAGAGGGGTGGCTCTTGCTGTTAACTGCTTCTCCAGGTTGTTTGTGTGGAATCCATTCTGCCTTCCTTTCCCCCCCCCCCCTCAGCTGGCTGTGACCTTAGAGGTGACAAACAGCAGCAGTGCTGTGTGACCTGAGGAGTGCTCCTGTCTGACATTAATGTGCACTACGAATGTATCCAGAATAAATGGAGTATAACCATGGTGCCCTGCTCCTGTCTTCTGTGGCTGGGGCAGAGAGAGAGAGGCAACTGGCAGCGTTGCAGAGGGTCCTTTTGCCTCCTGTTGGAAATGGGAACCCAGGCAAACAGGTCCCACATGGCCTCCTGCAGGTTAAGCTGGGCCTCTGGTGAGACCTCACCTGCAGGCTTGCATCCAGCTCTGCAGCCCACAGCGCAAGAAGGACATGGAGCTGATGGAGCAGGGTTGGAGGAGGACACAGCAGTGCTCCAAGGGCTGGAAAGGCTCTGCTGTGAGAGAGTCCAGCACAGAGTCATGAAGATGCTGAAGGGAATGGAACAGCACAGAGGAGAGCCTGAGTGAGCTTGGAACAGAGGAGCCTGAGAGGTGACCTCAGCAATGGCTATAGAGATGCAAAGGTGAGTGGCAGAGGCTGGAGCCAGGCTCTGCTGGGGGTTGCCCAATGCCAGCACAAGGGGCAGTGGTGGAAGCTGAGGCAGAGGAAGATTCATTTAAACATCAGGAAGAATTTTTTCCCTGTGAGGGTGACAGAGCCTGGCACAGGCTGCCCAGGGGGGCTGTGGAGTCTCCCTCTCTGGAGGTACTCAAAACCTGCCTGGATGTGTTCCTGTGTGACCTGCTCTGGTTGCTGCTGCTCTGGCAGGAGGCTTGGACTGGCTGAGCTTTGGAGGTCACTTCCAGCCCCTGGCATTCTGTGATTCTGTAAGGCCAGGCTGAGAGAGTTGGGCTTGCTCAGCCTGGAGAAGAGAAGTTCCAGGGATACCTTGGCCCACTCCAGTGGCCTTTCAGTGCTTCAAGTGGGTGATCAGAAAGCTGGGATAGACTTTTGAGTAGGGCCTGTTGTGACAGAACCATGGGGGGAAGGTTTGGAACTAAAGGAGGGAAATTCAGGCTGAAGAGAAGGGAGAAATGTTTGACACTGAGAGTCCAAAGGAAGGCTATGAGGATGATGAGGGGACTGGAGTGCTGCCTGAGGGGAGGCTGAGGGACTTTTTAGTCTGGGGCTGCTTAGTCTGGAGAAGAGAAGACTGAGAGGGGATTGAATCAATGTTTGTAACTATCTGAGTGCTGGGGGTCAGGAGTGGGGGACAGGCTCTGCTCACTGCTCCCTGGGATAGGACAAGCAGCAGTGGATGGAAGCTGCAGCACAGGAGGTTCCAGCTCAGTACAAGGGGCAACTTCTTGCCTGGAAGGGTCCCAGAGCCCTGGCACAGGCTGCCCAGAGAGGTTGTGGAGTCTCCTTCTGTGGAGCCTTTCCAGGCCTGTCTGGATGTGTTCCTGTGTGCCCTGAGCTGGATTGTGTGGTCCTGCTGTGGCAGGGAGGTTGGACTGGATGAGCTCTTTGGGTCCCTTCCAACCTCTGACATCTGTGAGCCTGTGGTGAGAGCCTGGCCCAGGTTGCCCAGAGAGGTGGGAGCTGCCCCATGCTTGGCACTACTGCAGGTCAGGTTATTTGGGGCTGTGATCAACCTGCTGCAGGTGGGGATGTCCCTGCTGGCTGCAGGATGAGCTCTGAAGGTCCCTTCCCACCTAAAGCATTCTGTGAGTTCTTGCAGCCTTTGTTTTCCATTCCCTGTCTGTATCTTTGTATGTCCTGCCTGGAGCAATGCTCATCCTGCATTCAGCAGGGACACCTCCAACTGGAGCAGGCTGCCCAGGGCCACATCCAGTCTGATCTCAAACATCTGCAGGGACAGAGTCTCAACCACATCTCTGGGCAACCTGTTACAGTAACATGAGACATGTTGCAGTTCCATCAGACATAAGGGAGGCTTGGAGAGACCACCCCCAGCTCTCTGCCTCTATTTTCTGTTTCACTTCATTTTCTAAGCTGAGCACAAGGTCTGGAATGTCCCTTTGGTCATTTGGGCTCAGCTCTGCTGGCTGTGTCCCCTCCCAGCCTGGCCTCGGTGCTGTGTTAGCACTGCTCAGCCACAACAAGAACATCTCTGTGTTACCAAAACCCAATCCAAAACACAGCCTCCTGCCAGCTGCTCTGAGCAAAGCTAACTCCAGCCCAAACCAGTCTGGTGCTGGTGGTCAAGTAGGGATCCATGTAGGGATCTGTGGTGTTAGAAACCATCAGGAGGAATGTGGGCAGCAGGGCAAGAGAGGGGATTCTACCCCTTTACTGCTGGGACCTCACCTTGAATACTGCCTCCAGTTCTGGTGTCCCCAGCAGAAGGAGGACACAGAGCTGCTGGAGTGAGGCCAGAGGAGGCCATGAAGGTAGCCAAGGGCTAGAGCAGCTCTGCTGTGAGCACAGGCTGAGGGAGCTGGGGGTGTGCAGCCTGCAGAGGAGAAGGCTCCAGGGGAACCTCAGAGCTGCTGCCAGTGCCTGAAGGGATCCTGCAGGAAGGCTGCAGAGAGACTTCTGCTGAGGGTGTCCAGAGCTGAGGCAGAGCAGGGTTAGGCTGGAGCTGAGCAGGAAGTTCTTCAGTAGGAGGGTGGTGAGGCTGGAACAGGCTGCCCAGGGAGGCTGTGGCTGCCTCCTGCCTGGGGGTGTTCAAGGCCAGGCTGGATGAGACCTTGAGTCTAGCTGAGAGGTATCGCAGCCCATGGTGGGGAGGGTGGAGGAGGTGATCCCTTCCAACCTGAGCCATTCCACGAAATCCTTGGTTCCTCTGGGACCAAACACCTCAGCAATCAAGTGCTGGCTGACTTCAGGTCAAGAAGTGCCCAGAGTGGAACTTGTTTGTGCTGTAGAGGGCACCTTACTCCTTTGTCTGCTGGCAGGGCTGGGTGCCCGCGGGGAGCTGCAGATAAGGCTCCGTCTATTGACGTTCTGATAACTGCTCCTTGCTTGCAGCCTGAATTTGCTCTTTTAATCCAATCTTACTAAGTTGATCTATCAACCCTGCTAGCAAACAAGCTCATTGCTTTGTTATAGTCTCAGCAAAGGACACAACACCCCCCTGGTATTCCTGAGGGAATGAGATCCACACGGAGCACTGAACGTGGGATGAGCGATGCTGAGCTATGGGCAGAGGCGATGGAGAGAGGGAAGTGATAGAATGGTGGTGGAGGTTGGAAGGGACCTCTGGAGATGATTCAGTCCAACCCTCCCTGCTAAAGCAGGGCACTTGCCCAGGATCACAATAGCCAGGGGGGGTTGGAAGCTCTCCAGAGAAGGAAACTCCACAACTTCTCTGAGCAGCCTGCTCCAGGGCTGAACATTTTTCCTCGTGGTCAGATGTAACCTCTTGGATTCCAGTTTGTGCCCACTGCTCATTGTCCTGCCACTAAGCACCACTGACAAGAGTCTGGCCCCAGCCTCTTGCCTCCCATCTTTTGGCTCCTGCTGAGCATTGAGCAGATCCCCTCTGGGGCTGCTCTTCTCCAGGCCTCCAGCACCCTCACACCAAAGAAGCCTCTTCTCATATTGAGGTGGAACCTCCCTGCTGTGAAGAGTCCATCTGCTCAGAGCAGGGATGCTAACCAGGCTGGAGGAGCTCTGCAGAGGGACCTGGTCAGGCTGCATGGGTGGGCAGAGGCCAATGGGATGAGACTGAACAAGGCCAAGTGCAGGGTTCTACACTTTGGCCACAACAACCCCAAGCAGCACTACAGGCTGGGGACAGAGTGGCTGAGAGCAGCCAGGCAGAGAGGGAGCTGGGGGTGCTGGGAGAGAGGAGCTGAAGAGGAGGCAGCAGTGCCCAGGTGGGCAGCAGAGCCAATGGCATCCTGGGCTGGCNGCAGAGAGAGTGATTGGCATTGGAATGGGCTGCCCAGGGAGGTGGTGGAGTGGCAGTGCCTGGAGGTGTTGAAGCCAAGCCTGGCTGGGGCACTTAGTGCCATGGTCTGGGTGATTGGGCAGGGCTGGGTGCTAGGTTGGGCTGGCTGAGCTTGGAGCTCTCTTCCAACCTGCTTCATTCTGTGATTCTAGGAACCTTTTAGGTTATATCTGAAATAACCATTGAGGGCCATTTACTAGGAACTGTTTAGGTCAGAGCCCAAAGTATTGGTGTCTGTTTGCTAGAAAATGCTCAAGTTCTGACCCCAAATATTTTGTTTCATTTGCTAGAAAAATATTTCAGTTCTAACCCCAAACGTTTGGGGCTGTTTGGGTGTTTGGTTTAGGTTATCTGTCCGTGGGGGTTTGGGGCTTGCAAGCAAGCAAAGCAAGGAAAATGCAAAAAACCCTCCCCAAGCCCAGAAACAAGGAATTTCACAGGATCCCAGGATGTTAGGGGTTGGAAGGGACCCAAAGAGACAGGGAATGGAAAACAAAGGCTGCAAGAACTCACAGAATGCTTTAGGTGGGAAGGGACCTTCAGAGCTCATCCTGCAGCCACCAGGGACATCCCCACCTGCAGCAGGTTGATCACAGCCCCAAATAACCTGACCTGCAGTAGTGCCAGGCATGGGGCAGCTCCCACCTCTCTGGGCAACCTGGGCCAGGCTCTCACCACAGGCTCACAGATGTCAGAGGTTGGAAGGGACCCAAAGAGCTCATCCAGTCCAACCCCCCTGCCACAGCAGGACCACACAATCCAGCTCAGGACACACAGGAACACATCCAGACAGGCCTGGAAAGGCTCCACAGAAGGAGACTCCACAACCTCTCTGGGCAGCCTGTGCCAGGGCTCTGGGACCCTTCCAGGCAAGAAGTTGCCCCTTGTACTGAGCTGGAACCTCCTGTGCTGCAGCTTCCATCCACTGCTGCTTGTCCTATCCCAGGGAGCAGTGAGCAGAGCCTGTCCCCCCCTGCTGACCCCCAGCCCTCAGATAGTTCAGTCATTAGTTCAGTCCCCTCTCAGTCTTCTCTCCTCCAGACTAAGCAGCCCCAGGTCCCTCAGCCTCTCCTCAGGCAGTGCTCCAGTCCCCTCATCATCCTCATAGCCCTCCCTTGGACTCTCTCCAGCAGTTCCTGTCCCTCTTCAACTGGGGAGCCCAAAACTGAAGGCAGAGCTCATGATGAGGTCTCACCAGGGCAGAGCAGAGGGGCAGGAGAACCTCCCTTGATCTGCTGGGCACACTCTGCTCAATGTCCCCAGGACCCCATTGCCCCTCTTGCCCACCAGGGCACATTGCTGCCCCATGGATGCTCTCCCCCAGCACTCCCAGCTCCCTCTCCTTGGGGCTGCTCTCCAGCAGTCACCTCCCAGCCTGTGCTGTTGCAGTTTATTCCTCCTCCCCAGGTGCAGGACTCTGCACTTGGCCTTGTTGAACCTCATTTGCTTCCTCTGAGTCCAGTTCTGTCTGCCCAGGTCTGGCTGGATACCTGCACAGCAACTTTCTGAGCTGGGTGGGTTAAACCTCTCCTAGGAAGGGAAGCACAGCTCCTGCCTTGTGATGCAAGGGGGGAAGAGAATCAGTTGCTCCACAAAGTATAACAGAAAGAAATCCCAAATCCATGTGATTTCTGCCCAAAACAGTATGGATGCAGAAGCAGAGCTGGGGGTGTGGTGTGGTTGTGACATCTGGAAAGCAGCAGGACTGGGAGGCTGATGAGGAGACTTGTGGTGTGGTTTGGGTTGGAAGGGACCTTTAAAGCTCATCCAGTCCCACCCACCCCCCTTGCTGTCAGCAGGGACATCCCCAACTAGAGCAGGGTGTTCAGAGCACCCCAAACAGCCTCACTTGGAATAGTTTCAGAGCTGGGGACATCTCCCACCCCTCTGGGCAACCTGGGCCAGGGTCTCACCACCCTCAAGAGTGGAGAATTTCTTCCTCTGCATCTAATCTAAATCTACTCTCAGCTTAAAGCCATGATCCTTTGTGCCATGGTCCTTTGTCCCATCACCCCCAGCCCCTCTCAGAAGTCCCTCCCCAGTTCTCCTGGAGCCCTTTCAGCTACTGGAAGGCTGCTTTAAGGTCTCCCTAGGGCCTTCTCCAGGCTGAACACTCCCAACTTTCTCAGCCTGTCCTTGTAGTAGAGATGCTTGAGCCCTCTGATCATCTTCATGGCTTCCTCTGGACCCTCTCCAACAGGTCTATGTCCTTCTGTTGGAGACCTCAGAGCTGAATCCAGCGCTAGAAGCAGTGGGGAAGAACAACATCAGAACCCACCTATGAGAAAATGAGAGCAGAAACCTCTTGGGCTCCCCAAACCCTTAGGCTGAGCAACTGACATCATTTACCTGAACCTGAGCAAAGCCTTCAACACTGCCCCACATGACATCCTGGTCTCCAGGCTGGTAAAAGGTGGGTTTGAGGGATGGGAAACTCAGGGGGTTACAAACTGGCACTCAAAGAGTGGCTGCCAATGAGTCCATGTCCAAGTGGAGCCCCTCGAGGGTCAGTACTGGGACCAGTCTTGTTCACTATCTGTGTCAGTGGCATTGAGGCACCCTCAGCAAGTCTGCTGATGACACCAAGCTGTGTGGTGTGGCTGACAGGCTGGAGGGATCCATCCAGAGGGACCTGGACAGCCAACCTCAGGAAATTCAACAAAGCCAAGAGCAAGGTGCTGCAGCTGGGTTGGGGCAATCCCAGGCACTGATATAGGCTGGGCAGTGCCTGGCTTGAAAGCAGCCCTGGGGAGAGGGGCTTGGGGGTGCTGGTGGGTGAGAAGCTCAGTCTGAGCTGTCAGTGTGCTCCTGCAGCCCAGAGAGCAAGCAGAGCCTGGGCTGCAGCCAGAGCAGTGTGGGCAGCAGGGTGAGGGAGGGGATTCTGCCCCTCTGCTCCACTCTGATGAGACCCCACCTGGAGCACTGTGCCCAGTCCTGGAGCCCCTGGGACAGGAAAGATCTGGAAGTGTCCAGAGAAGGATCACAATGCTCAGAGGGCTGGAGCTGCTCTGCTGTGAGGACAGGCTGAGAGAGTTGGGATTGTTCAGTCTGGAGAAGAGAAGACTCCAAGGAGACCTTATTGTGACCTTCAGGTATCTGAAGGGGGCTACAGAAAAGCTGGGGAGGGACTTTTTAGGGTGTCAGGTAGGGATAGGACTGGAGGGAACGGAGCAAAACTGGAAGTGGGGAGATTGAGTTTGGATGTTAGGAAGTTCTTCAGCGTGAGGGTGCTGAGACTCTGGAAAGGGTTGCCCAGGGAGGTGGTGGAAGCCTCATCTCTGGAGGTGTTTAAGGCCAGGCTGGATGAAGCTCTGTCCAGCCTGACCTGGTATGAGGTGTCCCTGCCCGTGGCAGGGGGGTTGGAACTGGCTGCTCCTTGAGGTCCCTTCCAGCCCTGGCGATTCGATGATTCCATGAGCAAAGCATCCAGCTCCAGGTTTTTCCACTGTGCCCTGAAGAACCCTGAGGAGCAGCAGCAGCCATCCCTCCTCCTCCTCCTCCTCCACAGCAGAAGGTGCCTGAGGGCAGGTGGTTGGGGCTGGCTGGGGCGGAAGAGCGGCAGACAAAAGCCTGAGGCCGGTTCCATCCTGTGCCAAGAGCTCCTTTGTTTTGGGGAAAGGGATTTAGCCCAGGTTTGGAGGAACACAGCTAACGTCCCCAGCACCACGACATGCTGTCTGGGTCACTCCTCTCTGCCTGCTGTGATAAGAGCTGGCTCCTTATCGATGCTAACACTTTGATCTCAGCAGTGCTGCTCCATTCCCACCTGAGCGCCTGGCTAAGGACACAAACTCCTCGAAATCCTCGTGGTGCAGCACACAAAGAGAGCCTTGACGCCCGGGCTGCACGTGATGGCAATGGAAAATGCAGGTCAGTAGATAAGGAGGCATCTATCTACTGCCTCCTTATAGTACTGCCTCCCAGTATAAAACTGGGCAGGCTGGGAGCAGCTGGGAGCAGCTCAGCTCAGCTGCTGTGGGCTCCGAGAAGCTGCGTGAGGAGCACTGGACAAGTCCTGCACCATGAAGTGGCTCATCCTGGCCCTGATGTGTCTCCAGCTCTCAGAGGGGTTGGTGAGGTGAGTGCCCAGCAGCAGCTGCTGCAGCAAAAAGGGCAAGGGAGAAGGTAAGGTAACAGAGCTGTGACCTGCATGGGCTGCACTGTGTCCCTGAGGGTTCTGCACTGTGTCCCCATGGATGGTGCAGTGTCCTAAGGATGCTGTGTTGTGTCCCTAAGGATGCTGCACTGTGTCCCTAAGGACACTGCACTGTGTATCTATCCATGGATGCTGCACTGTGTCCCTAAGGATGCTGCCCTGTGTCCCCATGGATGCTGTATTATGTCCCTAAGGATACTGCACTGTGTCCTTAAGGATGCTGCACTGTGTATCTATCCATGGATGTTGCACTGTGTCCCTAAGGATGCTGCCCTGTGCCCCCATGGATGCTGGATTATGTCCCTATGGATACTGCACTGTCTCCCTAAGGATGCTGCCCTGTCTCCCCATGGATGCTGTATTATGTCCCTAAGGATACTGCACTGTGTCCCTGAGGGTTCTGCACTGTGTCCCCATGGACGGTGCAGTGTCCTAAGGATACTGCATTGTATCCCTAAGGATGCTGTATTATGTCCCTAAGGATTCTGCCCTGTGTTCCTAAAGATGCTACACTCTGTCCCTAAGGATGTTGTCTTGTGTCCCTAAGGATGCTGACCAGGTCTAACCAGGTCTGCCTCTGGCCTCCTGCATCTCCACAGATCACCTTTGCTCTTAGTCCATGCTGCATCCACTCCTGGGGGGGCAGCCCCTGGGGACATGCAAGGCAGCAGAGCTCCCAGGGTGGCAGAGTTCAGAGCAGTAGGAAAACGCCCAAAGCTTCTCACCTCCTGCTGTGCTTTGCTGTGGTTCCTCCCTCTGTGCAGAATCGAACTGAAGAAAGGCAAATCCATACGGGAGAGGATGAGGGAGGCTGGAGTGCTGGAGGACTACCTGAGGAGGATGAAATCTGCTCCAGCTCAGAAACTCAACTCCAGTGAGGGCTACGTCGTGAACGAGCCCATAACCAACCACCTGGATGTGAGTACCTCAGGCTCCTCTCACTGCCTCTCCATGCACCACACTCCCCTTTCTTTCCTCCCCAGCTGCTGCAGCAATCCCTTCACCCTCCAGGACTCAGAGATTGCTTTCCCCACCCTTCTTTTTCAGTCCTTTTCCCTCCTCCCCGAGCCATAAAGTGATGCTTCTCTGGATGGCCGACAAGACCTAACCAAACAAATATCAAATGTTGCATCTTTGAGGGGAAAAAGCAGAATGCAGGGAGGGTGGAAGTGATCCTTGAACAGGCAGCAGGGACACCTCCAGCTACAGCAGCCTGCCCTGGGCTACATCCAGTCTGATCTTGAATGTCTCCAGGGACAGGACCTCAACTACCTCCCTGGGCAGCCTGTTCCAGTGTCTCACTACCCTGACTGTGCAGAACTTCCTCCTGATGCCCATCCCAACTCTGCCCTGCTCCAGTTTCAAACCACTGTCCCTTGTCCTGTCACCACAGGCCCTTCTGAACAGTCCCTCCCCAGCCTTCCTGTAGGTGCCCTTCGTATACTGGAAGGATGCTCCAAGGTCACAGAGCCACAGAATGTCAGGGGCTGGAAGGGACCTCCACAGCTCATCCAGTCCAATCCCCCTGCCAGAGCAGGATCACTCAGAGCAGATCACACAGAACACATCCAGGTGGGTTTTGAATACCTCCAGAGAGGGAGATTCCACAACCCCCCTGGGCAGCCTGTGCCAGGCTCTGTCACCCTCACAGGGAATAAATTCCTCCTCATGTTTAAGTGAAACTTCCTCCTCAGCTTCCACCACTGCTCCTTGTCCTGGCATTGGTCTCCTTGGAGTCTTCTCTTCTCCAGCTCAGCCTGTTCCTGCCTGCAGGAGAGAGCTTGGCATTCCCACCACCCTGCAAGGCACTGGCATGTTGGCACAGGGCTGAGAGGTGAAACCCTGCTCAGTCCCTGACCCTGTGGCCAACAGAGATGCCCATCTCTTGTCCACAGGCCTCCTACTTCGGGGAGATCAGCATTGGGACCCCTCCACAGAAGTTCCTGGTGCTGTTTGACACTGGCTCCTCCAACCTCTGGGTGCCCTCCACCTACTGCCAGACCCCAGCCTGCTGTGAGTGCCCCACACCGCTGAGCTCCCATCATGTGGGAGAGATCAGGATCCCAGCCTGATCCCAGCGTGCTGCTGTGGGATAGCTGCTCCCTGGCACTGCCCTCTGGCTCATCACAGACTGGTCTGGGTGGGAAGGGACCTTTAAAGCTCATCCAGTCCAACCCCCTGCCGTCAGCAGAGACATCTGCAACCAGAGCAGGTTGCTCAGGGCCCCAAACAACCTCACCTGGAGTGGTGCCAGGGATGGGGCATTTCCCACCTCTCTGGGCAACCTGGGCCAGGATCTCAGCCCCCTCAGTGTAAAGGAAGATGGCCAAGTCACTGTGGCCATCGTGGGTGTCCCCAGAGCACAGCAGCCACATGGTTGTGCCTGACCCTCTGTGGCCAGGTGGAGGGAAGAGCAAAGCCATGGCTCAAGGAGCTGAAGTCCCATGCTCTGGCAGAGCTCACCTGATGTAACTCACTGCTGGTGGGATGGGGATGTGACTGCTGTGGCTTTGGCCATGCTGGGTGGCTGATGTGACCCCAACAGCTGTTTCCTGGGGAGGGATGCAGGCAGAGCTGGGTTGCAAACCTGGGATGCAGAGGAGCAGCCTGTCCTGCTCTTCACAGCTGGCTCCCTAGCGAGCTGCTGTGCCAGCAGGTGAAATCCCACCAAGCTCATACCCAGGAGCTTTGTCCTCTTGCCTCTCACACAGTCAACCATGCCAAGTTCAACCCCAGCTCCTCCTCCACCTTCAGCTCCACTGGCCAGTCCTACACCCTGTCCTACGGCAGCGGCGCCCTCACCGTGCTCCTGGGCTCCGACACGCTGAGGGTGAGTGCAGCTCCTGCTGCCCTCCTGCTCCTGGGCACTGCCTCCCACCTGGGGGACAGAAGCACAGAACTAACCAGGTTGGCAAAGACCTCTGAGATCACTGAGTCCAACCCAACATCTTCTAATGAACTAATCCATGGCACTAAGTGCCTCATGCAGCCTCCTTTTAAACGCCTCCAGGGAGCTGTTTAAAGAGGTGTCTGTGGTCCAAGAGGATGGAGACAAGAAAGGAGATGTAGAGTCTTAGAACCACAAACTGCATTGGGGTGGAAGGGACTCTCCAAGGTCACCTTGCCCAACATCCCTGCAGTCAGCAGGGACATAGAATCATAGAATCAAGCAGGTTGGGAGAGACTTCCAAGCTCATCCAGTCCTAGAACCACAAACTGCATTGGGGTGGAGGGGACCCTCCAAGGTCAGCTTGTCCAAAGCCCCTGCAGTCAGCAGGGACATAGAATCATAGAATCAGGCAGGTTGGGAGAGAGCTCCAAGCTCAGCCAGCCCAACCTAGCACCCAGCCCTGCCCAACCAACCAGACCATGGCACTAAGTGCCCCAGCCAGGATTGGCTGCAACACCTCCAGGCACAGCCACTCCACCACCTCCCTGGGCAGCCCATTCCCATGCCAATCACTCTCTCTGCCAACAACTTCCTCCTAACATCCAGCCTGAACCTGCCCTGGCACAGCTTGAGGCTGTGTCCCTTTGTTCTGTTGCTGGCTGCCTGGTAGCAGAGCCCAACCCCACCTGGCTACCAGGCAAAGGCAGCCAAAACAAGCCAGGGCCTGGGCTGGGCACAGCCAGTGCCAGGTGGTTCTCACCTGGGTTTTTACTTTCTTTTAACCCAATTCCTGCTTATTTTTCCCAGCTGCCCTGGGATGTTTTCAGCAGCTAGGACCTTGCAGTGTGCTCCTTGGGCTTTCAGCCATCCCATCCCATGGCTGCTTGGGCTTGCCTAAGCAGGCAGAGTGACCTGGTGTCCCCTTCTCCTCCAGATCCAGAGCATCACGGTCACGCAGCAGGAGTTTGGGCTCAGCCAGAACGAGCCCACCCAGCCCTTCTACTTTGCTGAGTTTGATGGGATCCTGGGAATGGCCTACTCCTCCCTGGGAGTGGGAGGGATGCCCACTGCACTGCAGGGCATGCTGCAGCAGAACCAGCTCACCCAGCCCATCTTCAGCTTCTACTTCTCTCGGTAAAGATCTGCCAGGGCCCTTCTGCAAGTCCTATCACAGAATGGGTTGGGTTGGAAGGGACCTTCAAGATCATCCAGTTCCAAGCCCCTGCCATGGGCAAGGCATACCTCCCACTAGCCCAGGTTGCACAAGGCTTCATCCAGCCTGATCTTGAACACCTCCAGGGAGGGGGAATCCGCAACCTCCCTGGCCACCACCCTCACCCCCCAGAATTTCTTCCTCCTCTTCGCTTTCCCCCTCTCAAGCTTCAATCCTTTCCCTCTCATCCTATCACAACAAGCCCTTGCCCGCCACTGTCCCTCTGCCTGTCCCTGGGCAGGTTCCCTGTGCCCTCTGCCCTAGCCCAGCCCATGCATCTGACAGCAGTGCCCCAAGCCCTGCTGCTGTGACTCTGTGTCTGCAGGCAGCCCACCTACAGCTACGGGGGAGAGCTGGTCCTGGGGGGCATCGACAGTCGCCTGTTCCGCGGGGACATCGTCTGGGCGCCGCTGACCCAGCAGCCCTACTGGCAGGTTGCACTCGACAGGTGAGTTGTGTTTGTACCTTGCTGGGCACGACCCACCCCGGGCACCTCAGGGTTGTGGAGCTGTCCTCCAGGTGAGTCTGCAGCCATGGCTGCAGGCAGGAGCTCAGGGTGGGGGTTAGGCACCGCACTTGGGAGCATCCCAAACTTCCAGATTCAGCCAAGGTGTCTTCAGTTGCCTGTGGGTGCTAGAAGTGATGTCCTTTTCCTTCTTCTCTGGCCAGGTTTGCCATTGGGCAGACAGCAACTGGCTGGTGCAGCCAGGGCTGCCAGGCCATCGTGGACACGGGCACCTACCTGCTGACGGTGCCCAAGGAGTACATCGATGGCTTCCTGCAGTCCACGGGTGCCCAGCAGACCAGCTATGGGGTAAGAGCAGGGCAGCTGTGCTAGTTCGAGCCTAGCTGGCATGTTTTGGTGAGAAGAAGGAGATGATAGGCTGTAAAATGAAAACAATGGTGAGGTCTGCTTCCCTCACAGCCTTGCTGGGATGTGTAAAGAAGAAAGGCAAAACAAAGATTAGGTCACTTGCTTCTTCTCTTCGCTGGGGAGCTTTGCCTGCTGGGGAGAAGCTGAGGCTGCTGGCTGGACTCCATCTTGCTTTCTAACCTCATCCTCTTTTGCTTGGCTGCTTCACCTTGCTTTTTACCCCTTTTGGCTGCACCTCCATTCTTCCTAGGGACTGGGGTAAGGTTGAGAGGGGTAGGGGGAAGGTGAGGGGTGGTTGAGAGCCCCTCCTGGGGACTCAGGTTTCTGAGAGGGGAGTTGTGTTTCTGTATTACCTTTTTTACCTTGTCTATTTCTGTCTATCACTGTATCTACTGTAACTATCTGCTTGTGCATTGTGCCAGCTGTAAATATCAGCTTCATTCACATTTCCAGAGCTGGCTGAGTCTAGTCTGGGTGATTTCTAGAAGTGTGGGGGGCAGGGGACACCTAAACCATCACAGCAGCTTTGGAGGTGTGCACGGAGGCTTGCAGGTGAGCCAGAAGCCGTGGGCATGACCCAGTGCCACCTACAGGACACGGTGCTGCAGGCACGTCAGGGCAGGAGGAGGTGACGTGGCGCTGCCAGGGGATACTGTGTTGCACCGGGGAGGGGACATCTCTGCTCTCGCAGTGGGGGCCATAACCTCCTCTTCACTTTCTCTCTGCAGTATGCAGTTGACTGCAATCAGATCCAGAGCATGCCCACCATCACCTTCGTCATCAGCGGGGCTCTGCTCCCACTCTACCCCTCTGCCTATGTCATCAACGTACGTACGAGCTGGGCACCTTCCCCCTGCTGAGGGCCAGGGAGGGACCTGCTGCTTCCTGACCAGCAGCAAAGCTCTCCCTACCTGCGGGCTGCTGCCACCTCCCTGCAGCCCAGCTAGCAGGGTCCTGGTGCTCGTTTGAGGCTCTGACTCTCTTTCTCGTTGCCCCCTTACAGAAGAATGGCTACTGCACCCTTGGCATTGAGCCCACCTACCTGCCCTCCCAGGATGGGCAGCCCCTCTGGATCCTGGGGGATGTGTTCCTCAAGGAGTACTACACCATCTTCGACATGGCCAACAGCCGCATCGGCTTCGCCACCTCAGCCTAGAGGGCTTGGAGCAGCAAACCTCGGCCCCTCTCCTGGCCTGGAGCAGCTCTTGGGCTTCCTCTGCACTTTGGTGTTCCTCTCTGTCCACACAGCTCCCTGTCCCTCTGGGATTTCTCAGTGTGTCCTCACAGCCTCCTGTTATAAATAAACCCCAACAGCTCAGGCTGCCTCTCACCTGAGTTTGCGGAGTGATGGCTGAGGGCAGGCTGCTGAGTTGTGAGCCTCAGACCCTCTCTCTGCAGGAAGGGAAGTGCCAGGATAAGCTCAGTCATGGAATCATTTTGGCTGGAAAAGATCTCTGAGACCTGAGCTCGATTGCATGGTCCTGCCCTGGCAGGGAGGTTGGACTCGATGATCTCTTTGGGTCCCTCCCAGCCCCTAGCATCTGTGATCTGTGAGCCTGTGACCACTGAGTCTGACCCAGCACTGCCAGGTCACCACTAAACCATGGCCCTCAGCACGTCTCCATGGCTCTGAAACACCTCCAGGCATGAGGAATCCACCACTGCCCTGGGCAGCCTGTTCCAGGCTTTGACAACTCTTGCTCCTCATGGCCAACCTAAACCTCCCCTGGTGCAACTTGAGGCTGTTTCCTTTTCTCCTGTCACTAGGCAGAAGAGCTCAACCCCCACCTGGCTCCAGCCTCCTTTCAGGGAGCTGTAGAGAGCAATGAGGTCTCCACTCAGCCTCCTTTTCTCCAGAGTGGAAAACCTCAGTTCCCAGTTGCTCCCCAGAAGACTTCTGCCCTAGACCCTTCTCCAGCTTTGTTGTCCTTCTCTGGACCTCCTGCAGTTCCTCAATGTCCAATACACTCCTGTCCTCCTTTACCTCCGTGAGGGACAAGCTCAGAATGCACAGCCTGAGCCTGATTCCTGCAAGGGTTTTGCTTTGCAGGTGAGAAATAGCAGGGGCCAGGCTGTGTTGCTGGGAATCAGGACAGCAAAACATCACCGTGCTTGGTTTTGAACACCAACCACAGCCCTGGGGACAGGACTTGCCCCAGGGATCCCCCCAGCAAACCATAGAATCACAGAATCAGTCAGGGTTGGAAGGGACCACAAGGAGCAGCCAGTTCCAACCCCCCTGCCATGGGCAGGAACACCCTACCCTAGATCAGGCTGGCCAGAGCCTCATCCAGCTACCCCAGAACCCAGTGTGCCCCAGTTAAACCAGCTGAAGATGCCACTTTCACCACCTGCAGGTCTCACCAGAACCCCTCAGATGTCTGCAAGGACAAAACTCAGCAGCCATGGGAGAGAGAAGCAAACAGTGGCCAGAGAGATCTCTTAGCCCCCAGCCCAGAGGACCCACACTGGGTTTGTCTGCAGATCACAGTCTCCAAGGACATTCCTGATGACTCTCCATAAGCTCTACACTGCCTTGGACTGGATGATCTTCTTAGAATCAGTCAGGGTTGGAAGGGACCACAAGGAGCAGCCAGTTCCAGCCCCCCTGCCATGCCCAGGGACACCCTACCCAAGATCAGGCTGGCCAGAGCCTCATCCAGCCTGGCCTTACACACCTCCAGCTCTGCTCTGTGCTGTCAGGTGCTGGTGTGTGTCTGGAAATGCCAGGAGCCCCTCATGGGGAGGTTCAGCTTCACCTTTCTCCAGCCACTGCCAGCTGCCAGGCTGGGAATGAGCTGCCCAGGCAGGTGGTGGAGTCATCCACCCTGGATGTGTTTAAGGGTCGTCTGGATGTGGTGCTTAGGGATATGGTTCACAGGCTCATAGGATGTCAGGGGTTGGAAGGGACCCAAAGAGGTCACCAAGTCCCTGTCAGAGCAGAACCATCCAATCTAGCTCAGGGCACACAGGAACACATCCAGACAGCCCTTGAAAGGCTCCAGAGAAGGAGACTCCACAACCTCTCTGGGCAGCCTGTGCCAGTGTTCTGGGACCCTTCCAGGCAAGAAGTTGCCCCTTGTGTTGAGCTGCAACCTCCTGTGCTGCAACTCCTACCTGGCTCCAGGTTTAAGGTGAATCTTGTAGGATTATAGTTTGGACTTGGTGATCCTGAGGATCTTTTCCAACCTGGATGTTTCTGTGCACTAAGTCACTGCAGCCAGAGGCTCAGCAGCACCTCCCCAGGCAAACACAGCTGGTGGCAGTGGACATTGCTTGGCTTGCAGTTTGTGATGACCTTGGGCTGACCGCAGGGACAGACTGTCCTGGCTCTTGCTGCTGCTGGTGCTTGCAGGGCTGAACCGATCTCTCCACCCGGCAAAGCTGTGGGGCTGGTTTGTCCCCCCCACCTCCTCCTCCTCCAGCCTTCCTCCTGGGCATGAGGAAACCTGGTCAGAGGTGTGTGTGTGGGTGGCTGGGAGGGCACTAATCTTCCCTGCAGCTGGATAAGAGCTACCAAAGTCCTGTGACTAAGTTAAAGTGGAAGTATGAAGTCATCCTAGGTTAGTCATGACATCCAAATGACCCTTAAGTCCCCGGGCAGGGCTACTGGGTCACAGCTGGCGTGGTGGGTGGTGGCCCTAGGGGCTGGGGAACACCTCGGCTGGGGGAGGCTCGGGTAGCACCACTCTTTTCCTGGGATCCAGCTGCCTTTCTTAGAAGCTCTTTATCACCAGAGCTCATTAGCAGATGTATTAATAGCGCTGTCATCTCGGCAGGGGAAGGGCACAAACTCCTCGGTGCTTTGTGTCAAAATATTGACACAGGCTGAGCGCAGCCAGACAGAGGCAGATTAGATAGGAGGGAGGGAGGGAGGGAGGGAGGGAGGGAGGGGAGGAGGGAAGGGCATTTCCCCTCCCCTTTAAAATGGGGAGAGTTCAGAGAGCTGCAGCTGCTCCAAGCAGCGGTGGTGGCAGGAAGGGGCAGGAGAAGGCTGAACCATGTCCCTGCTCAGCTTTCCTCCTCCCGTTGCTCCCTGCAGGATCCCTCCAAGCAGCACAGGTTCGTCAGGATGTGATGGAGGAGGACGTGGTGCTGGGGGAGTGTTTGTGTCTCTGTTCCTGAGCTGCATCAGTCCAAGGACAGCAGCAGGAGTCTGCTGGGCTCCATCCCCACCGTTAGCAGGGACTGGGGCCACTGCAGGTGCCCTGCAGCCAAGGGCAGGGGGGCTGCTCCTGCTCCATCCTGGAGGGAAGTGGTGGCCTCTCTCCTGCCTCTTCCCTGGGGTGCATATGTTGGTGACCCCCATGGGGCCAGCTCAGACCTGGACAAGGTTTTGGTCCCAGTGAAATGGAAGCCTGTGGTGGGGCTCAAAGCAGTAAGTGTTAAAACACATAGTCAAGATGGAGCTGTCCCAGTGTGCCCCAGGCAGAGGGGTCTGGGCAGCCTCCACCTTTTGGTCCAGATGGGGCTGCTTTGCTGAGAGCTTTGCACAGAAAAACCTCCCATGGTTGTCTCTTCAGGGTCCTCGTGGGAGGGGAAGCTGCCAGGGTGATGAGGACATAGGGACAGTCACCTTTCCTCAGCAGTGCCTGGCAGAGTTTCTGCAGATGATGAGCACCCAGGCCTCAGAGCACGAGGCTGATGGATCCTCAGTGACCTGGCAAGGACTGGCAGGGCTGGTACCACCTTCCCAGGGAAGGAAAGTCTCCCAGAACCAAACCCCTCTGGGAACAGATGCTCAAATCCATGCTCCTCTGCAGCCTGGGTATGACCAGCATCACTCAAAGCCCCTGGGAGATGGTACCTCAAAGGCACCAGAGCTGAGCAGCCTTGGTCTAACTCTGACATGGATAAGGAACTGCAGCAAATCAAACTTTGTGATCAAAAATGCTGAGCAAAGACTCAAATTTCTTCACTGCAAGAGTGGTGGTCAGGGATTGGCACAGGCTGCCCAGGGAGGTGGTGGAGCCCCAGTCCCTGGAGGTGTTTAAGAAAGCTGTGACCATGGCTGTTTGGGGCATGGTTTAGTGGCCATGGTGGTGCTGGGTTGGTGGTTGGACTGGATGCTCTTAGAGGGTAACCTCAACGGGTCTATGAAACTGCCCTCTGGAGGTGGCTGAGTAGCCACAGGGCAGGTAAAGCTCTGTTACACCTTTCAGGGCTGCTATGCTTAGCAGCTTCTAGCCCCCATCTCAGCTTCTTGGAGGGTTTCACATGGCAGGTAAAGCTCTGTTACACCTTTCAGGGCTGTTATGCTCAGCAGCTTTTAGCCTCCATCTCAGCTTCTGAGCCAGCAGTGTGCCCAGGTGGGCAGCAGAGCCAATGGCAACCTGGGCTGGCTCAGGAGCAGTGTGGGCAGCAGGACAAGGGAGGTTCTTCTGCCCCTGTGCTCAGCACTGCTCAGGCCACAGCTTGAGTGCTGTGTCCAGTTCTGGGCTCCTCCATTGCAGAGAGATGTTGAGGTGCTGGAAGGTGTTGAGAGAAGGGCAGCAAGGCTGGGGAGGGGCCTGGAGCACAGCCCTGTGAGGAGAGGCTGAGGGAGCTGGGGGTGTGCAGCCTGCAGCAGAGGAGGCTCAGGGCAGAGCTCATTGCTGTCTGCAGCTCCCTGCAGGGAGGCTGTAGCCAGCTGGGGTTGGGCTCTGCTGCCAGGCAGCCAGGGCCAGAAGAAGGGGACACAGCCTCAAGCTGTGCCAGGGCAGATTGAGGGTGGATGTTAGGAGGAAGTTGTTGGCAGAGAGAGTGATTGGCACTGGAATGGGCTGCCCAGGGAGGTAGTGGAGTTGCTGGCCTGGAGGTGTTGAAGCCAAGCCTGGCTGGGGCACTTAGTGCCATGGTCTGGTTGGTTGGGCAGGGCTGGGTGCTAGGTTGGGCTGGCTGAGCTTGGAGCTCTCTTCCAACCTGCTTGATTCTGTGATTTTTGGAGGGTTTCACAGGGCAGGTAAAGTTCTGTTACACCTTTCAGGGCTGCTATGCTCAGCAGCCTCTATCTCAGCTTCTTGGAGGGTTATTTGCAGAGCTGGAGGCAGGAGGAGCAATTTGCAGAGCTGGAGGCAGGAGGAGCAGGACGACAAATGCCTGGACAGAGACATTTCTGGGGGACATTTTGCTAGTCCCTGAGAGGCTCAGAGTTGGGCTGCAGAAGCAGCCCTGCCCTGCTGGCTCCTGCTAGCTGTGTGGAGGGAGCTGGGTGTAACAGTTTGTAGACCTGGATGGAATAAATCTTGCTTGGCCCTGGCACTTCCTTGGCTACCTGGATGGGTCAAAAGGGGACCAGCAGTATCATAAACTTCTTCCACTTGCTCCCCAGGGTGTGTTCTGCTTTTGTGCTCCTGGAAAGATCAAGGTGGTGCTGAAGGCAAGAGAAAATACTTTTAACTTCTTGATAACAGCAGAATTCTGGTCAGGATCAACTGTCACATATTTGGTCTTGGTATCAGAGGTGCTGGACAACCTATTAGTGTCTGGACAAGCCAGGTGAAGGAGGTAAAATCAGGGTGGCTGTGGTGATAACCAGACCACAAGCGTTGGTGTTGGGTGGGTGCAGTGATAGAGCAAAGAGGCTTCCGGAGGCAGGGGCTGGGCACGGCGCTGGCTATAAACACCCTGCCCTGGGCCAGGCAGCACAGGAGCTGCCATGGAGCCACCACCACCCAGGGACATGTGGTGGCTGCTGCTGGCCCTGCTCTGCCTCCAGCTTGGGGAGGGGGTTACAAGGTGAGCTGGGTTACAAGGGTGCTGGGTCTGGCTGCAGAGTGAAGCTCACCCTCAGCAGGGTGAGCTGGGGCTGAGCAGCCACTTAGAATCTCACTGCCGTCTCCAGCCAGCACAGAATCGTCCTGAAGAAAGGCAGGTCCCTGAGGGAGGTGATGAGAGAGAAAGGGGTGCCAGAAGGTTTCCTGCAGGACCTCAGGGGGGATCCTGGCAGGAAATACCAGTCCAGCAACTCTGTGGCTTATGAACCCCTAACCAACTACCTGGATGTAAGTATGAAAGCTTCTGCCTCCTCCTCTGAGCCACCCAGCTCTGGCTTTGGGGATGGCCTCCTCTTTTCTCAGTTGCCTGCAGGAAGCTCCACAGTAGGTGGCTTGAGTCCCTCCCCAGTCTCAAGTGGAGAGGCTGCACTGGGCCTTGGAGTCTTTGAAGCCTGGCTCCAAGGGCTGGGTGATGCTGGGGGACAAAGTCAGGAGGCAGCACATCTCATTTCCCTCCTCAGCAAAGGCAGAGTTCGATGGTTATGGGGCAGATCTGCCACTCCTGGCCCTATCTTGTAGGCAAATCATTGCCTCACTTGAAGTGCTTTGGCTGCCCTGCAGGCACTCAAGGGTGCCAAGCTCTCTGCACAGCTCCTTGGCACTTTGGGTTTCTCAGCTAGGAGAGGGCAGAGAGCTGGAAAAAAAGGGCAGGCAGCAGCAGAGCTGTGTCCCATCTCTGTTCACAGTCCTTCTACTTCGGGGAGATCAGCATTGGGACCCCCCCACAGCACTTCCTGGTGCTGTTTGACACTGGCTCCTCCAACCTCTGGGTGCCCTCCACCTACTGCCAGACCCCAGCCTGTGGTGAGCATCCCTTAGAGGGGACAGCAGCATCTCATTAGACCTCTCAGACATCCCTTGCGTGCTGGAGCTGTGGCAGGGACATCAGTGAGAGCTGATGGGGTTTGGTGTTTGCTGATTTGGGGTGGTCCCCCCTGTGCTCAGCACTGCTCAGGCCACCCCTGGAGTGCTGTGTCCAGTTCTGGGCTCCTCCATTGCAGAGAGATGTTGAGGTGCTGGAAGGTGTTTGGAGAAGGGCAGCAAGGCTGGGGAGGGGCCTGGAGCACAGCCCTGTGAGGAGAGGCTGAGGGAGCTGGGGGTGTGCAGCCTGCAGCAGAGGAGGCTCAGGGCAGAGCTCATTGCTGTCTGCAGCTCCCTGCAGGGAGGCTGTAGCCAGCTGGGGTTGGGCTCTGCTGCCAGGCAGCCAGGGACAGAAGAAGGGGACACAGCCTCAAGCTGTGCCAGGGCAGGTTCAGGCTGGATGTTAGGAGGAAGTTGTTGGCAGAGAGAGTGATTGGCACTGGAATGGGCTGCCCAGGGAGGTGGTGGAGTGGCTGTGGCTGGAGGTGTTGAAGCCAAGCCTGGCTGGGGCACTTAGTGCCATGGTCTGGTTGGTTGGGCAGGGCTGGGTGCTAGGTTGGGCTGGCTGAGCTTGGAGCTCTCTTCCAACCTGCCTGATTCTGTGATTCTCTGATTCACTGGGGATTTCTGCCTGTGTGGGGACAGGAGTGGTGCTGAGCCCTGGGCAGGATGTGACCTGGGGGTTGTGATCTTCTCTCTGTACAGCAAATCATGCCAGGTTCAACAGCAGCCTGTCCTCCACTTTCTCCAGCATCAGTGTGACCTACACCCTGAGATATGGGTTTGGTGACGTGCAGGTGGCCTTGGGGTACGACACGGTGACAGTAAGTGACCTCTGATGTGCTGAGGGTAAGAAGGGACTAAGGCTGGGATCAGGCCAATCTGGGAGCAGCTGAAAAGAACCTGAGGGAGTTGGGGCTCTTCAGTCTGGAGAAAAGAGGGCTTGAAGGTGACCTTTCAGTATCTTAAGGGGGGCAACAGGAAAGCTGGGGAGGGACTTTTTAGGCTGTCAGGTAGGGATAGGACTGGGGGGAATGGAACAAAGCTGGAAGTGGGGAAAGTCAGATTGGATGTTAGGAAGAAGTTCTTCAGGACGAGAGTGGTGAGAGCCTGGAATGGGTTGCCCAGGGAGGTGGTGGAAGCCTCATCCCTGGAGGTGTTCAAGGCCAGGCTGAATGAGGCTCTGGACAACCTGCTCTAGTGTGAGGTGTCCCTGGCCATGGCAGGGGGGTTGGGACTGGATGATCACTTCCTCCTGATGTCCTGCCTTGCTCCAGTTTCAAACCATTCCTGACCACTCTGCTGTCAAGGCAGGTGTCCAAACCACCAAAGTCTCCCAGCACCTCTCCCTCTAGATCCAGGACATCGTCATCAGGAGCCAGGAGTTTGGCCTGAGCTTGGATGAGCCAACCAGACCCTTCTACTACCTGAACTTCGATGGGATTTTGGGCATGGCTTACCCAGGTGTTGGCATCTCTGGTTACAACACACTGATGCAGAACATGCTGCAGCAGGACCAGCTTGAGGAACCCATCTTCAGCTTCTACTACTCACGGTGAGACCTCTGGCAGCATAGCTGAGACCTCTCATGCATAGACACAGCCTGGATCCATCCTCTTCTTCATTCCTTCCCCTTCTACACTTTCTCCCCACGTCACACCACTTTCTCCTGGGCCACCTGCCTGAGCCAAGGGTTGGGTTTATGTCTCTGCAGCAACCCAACATACAGTTATGGTGGGGAAGTCATCCTTGGAGGCACTGACCCCCAGCTGTACTCTGGAGAGATTTTGTGGGCTCCTGTGGTCCAGGAGCTGTACTGGAAGATCAGCATTGAGGAGTAAGTGCTGCACCATGGCTTGGAGAGGGCCTTTGAGTGGAGGGAATCTCTTCTGATGCCTCTGCTGCTGCTCTCTCCAGGTTCTCCATTGGATCATCAGCCACTGGCTGGTGCAGCCAAGGCTGTCATGGCATTGTGGACACTGGGACATTCCTGCTGACCATCCCAGGACAATTCCTGTCAGCCTTCCTGCAGGCTCTGGGTGCAGAGGAGAGTGACTATGGGGTAGGTGTGTGGGATGCCCTGCACACACAAAGGGCCATGGGACGAGGACACACTTGATGGTGACACTGAGCTATGGAGACCTCCCAGCATCTCTGGAGCAAAGCCTCTCACCTGAAATGAGCCTGCAGTGGTTTTTCTCTCCTTGAGGAGATGAAAACCAAAAACGAACCTGATAAAAGGACAAGAGGAAGGGACCTCAGCTTGAGGAACCATTTCTTGTCCAAGGGTTGTCAAACCCCAGCCCAGGCTGCCCAGGGCAGTGGTGGAATCCCCATCCCTGGAGAGGTTCCAAAGCCATGGAGATGTGGTGCTGAGGGCCATGGCTTAGCAGTGACCTGGCAGTGCTGGGTTGGTGGTTGGTCAGGATGATCTCAAAGATCTCTTCCACCCCAAACCATTCAAGGATTCTAAACCTGGGTCGGCATGGCCCTGCCACAGGCAGAGCTGCGCTAACCCTCAGGGAGCATGTCTGGAGATACAGCTGGAGGAAGGAGGGTGCCCAGCCCCAAGGTCCTGACCCCTCTGCCCCTCTTTGCTTCTCTTGCAGTTTGTCATCGACTGCAGTGATGTCCCCAGCATGCCCACCCTCTACTTTGCCATCAGTGGGGCCCAGCTGCCGCTGCCTCCCTCTGTCTACATCTTAAACGTAGGTGTGACCCTGTCGTGTGGCTCTGATCCTGCCCTTCCCAGCACCCCTTTGCCCAAGAGAAAGCCAAGAGCTTCTCTGCAAACCCAGCAGCCTCTGGATGTCCCAGCACCCCATCTCCTGCTGCTTTGGCTCCTCCACCTGGGACTGCAAGGAGGGTCTGAGGGGTGACCTCGTTCATGTTTATAAGGAGGTGCAGGGTGAGTGCCAGGAGGCTGGAGCCAGGCTCTGCTGGGTGATGCCCACTGACAGGATAAGGGGCAATGGGTGGAGGTTGAGGCACAGGAGGGTCCATGTGGACCTGAAGAAGAATTTTTCCACTGTGAGGGTGACAGAGCACAGGAACAGGCTGCCCAGGGGGGTTGTGGAGTCTCCCTCTCTGGAGATATGCAAGAACCATCTGGATGCATTCCAGTGTGATATGCTCTGGGTCACAGGATCACAGCATCAGAGGATGTTAGGGGTTGGAAGGGATCCAAGGAGATCATGTTAGGAGTTGGAAGGGATCCAAGGAGATCATCCAGTCCAACCCCCCTGCCACAACAGGACCACACAATCTAGCTCAGGGCACATAGGCCTGGAAAGGCTCCAGAGCAGGAGACTTCACAACCTCTCTGGGCAGCCTGTGCCAGCGCTCTGGGACCCTTCCAGGCAAGAAGTTCCCCCTTGTGTTGAGCTGGAACCTCCTGTGCTGCAGCTTCCATCCACTGCTCCTTGTCCTGCTCTGACAGGGGGGCTGGACCAGAGGATCTTTCAAGGTCCCTTCCAGCCCCTGACATTCTATGATTCCTTGATTCTAATCCTGCTCCCAGCCAAAGCAGCTATCAAGGCACAGGCAGCACAAATCCCCAGCACTGAACTGTGCTCTTTCCCCCCCAACAGAACGATGGCATCTGCACAGTCGGGGTGGAGGGCACTTATGTCCCCTCTGCCAGTGGCCAGCCCCTCTGGATCCTCGGCAACCTCTTCCTCCGCCAGTATTACTCCATCTTTGACATGGCCAACAACAGAGTTGGCTTTGCCCTGTCAGCCTAAGGATGCTGACCATCAGCCCTGGGGTCATCTGGCCCTGCAACACCTTCTCCTTCCTTGGATCATCACAGGATTGCAGGATATCAGGGGCTGGAAGGGACCCAAGGAGATCATTGAGTCATAGAATCAGGTTGGAAAAGACCTCTGAGGTCATCGAGTCCAACCTATCCCCTACCACCTTCTCATTCACTAACCCCTGGCACTAAGTGCCTCATGCAGCCTCCTTTTAAACACCTCCAGGCATGGGGACTCCACCACCTCCCTGGGCAGCCCATTCCAGTGCCAATCTCTCTCGCTGTGAAGAACTTCTTCCTAACATCCAGCCTGACCCTGCTCTGGCACAGCTTGAGGCTGTGTCATAGAATCATAGAATGAAGCAGGTTGGAAGAGAGCTCCAAGCTCAGCCAGCCCAACCTAGCACCCAGCCCTGGCCAACCAACCAGGCCATGGCACTAAGTGCCCCAGCCAGGCTTGGCTTCAACACCTCCAGGCACAGTGACTCCACCACCTCCCTGGGCAGCCCATTCCAATGCCAATCACTTTCTCTGTGTGAATCCAACCCCACTGCCAGAGCAGGACCACACAATCTAGCTCAGGTCATACAGAAACACATCCAGACAGGCCTTGAAAGGCTCCAGAGAAGGAGACTGCACAACCTCTCTGGGCAGCCTGTGCCATGGTGATGAGTAGCCTCCAACTCTCCCCTGGTGAATAAAGGGCTGAAGATCTGACTGACTTGTGTTTTCCCTGGCTGAGGCTGAGAAGGATCTGGAGCAACTCTTGAGTAAAGCCAAATAATCTGAGCTCATGCTCCAGGGCTCCCCACACAGCCTGGACTGTTGGTTGTGGTCAAATCCCCATCCCTGGAGGCATTTCAAAGCTGTGCAGAGATGTGGTGCTGAAGGCCACGGCTTAGCCCCAGCCTTGGCAGAGTTAGAGAAGGGGTTGGACTCCAAGGTCTTGAAGGGTTTTGCCAACCAAAGCTATTCCATGATTCTGGATCCTTTGAATTTGACAAATTTGGGGTCACCTTTTTGATCAAGACCCAGATTCCTGCTGGGAACCTGGGATGAGCAGGAGAAATTTGGGCTGCACCATGTGCTCAAGCTGTGGTGTGAAGATCCTCGGGGCTGAACCGGTGTGGTTGCTGGAGGCTTCAGAAACCAGTTTGGAGCAGGATGTGCAGAGCTGAGGAGCTGTGTGTGAACAGCTCTTGGGTCATTACCTTTGGGGGGACTGCCCACACCTATTTGCAAATCAATTAGGGATGAGAAGGTGCCAGGCAAAGGCTCTCAGGCTGCTTTGGTTCTCGGAGGGTAAATCTCTCCATTGCTGCGTCATCCAAAGCTTGGGTGGTAAGAAGGAAGGGGGTGGCATGGCTGGCATGTGGAAGTGACCACAGCTTGGGGTGTCTGGATCCTCCTCAAGAGGAACTGCTGGGCACAGTGTCAGACAGATTGGGTCAGAGCTGGGGGAATGGAGCAGACCCAAGAGGCTGCTCCTCGAGGTCCAGCATGGGGCCGTACACAGCAGACGCGGTGCCCAAGGGGCCCTTCGCCCGCTGCCTGCCACCCACCTCCCAGTCAGATGACAGTCACTCCTCTGGGCCTGTGACCACCTGGTGAATCTGCTGCTTGCAGCCAAATCTGCCACGGTGGGGCCTGGGCAGCTTCCTGCTGTGGAGAAAGCATCCCACTTTGCCCTGCAGCCTCCAGTTGGGCAGGGTCCCCATTGCCTTCTCCCAGGGAAGCCCCCTCCCAACTCCCCCAGCAGCTCTCAGACCCCCGAGGGGCCAAACCCTCCCCAGTGTCTCCAGCAAGCACAGTCTGCTGCTGCTCCCAGCACCCAGTGTGTGCCTATGTCGTTGCTAACCCTCCACAGCCACAAACCTCTGGGACCACTGCAAAGGGCTGCACGATCCTGGTGCAAGGAGCTGCACGACACCTGTGCAAGGAGCCACACGAACCCGGTGACAGCACCTGCATACTCCTGCTGCCCTGGTGCAAGGAGCCACACGAACCTGGTGACAGCACCTGCATGATCCTGCTGCCCTGATGCAAGGAGCCACACGAACCCAGTGACAGCACCTGCATGATCCTGCTGCCCTGGTGCAAGGAGCCACACGAACCCGGTGACAGCACCTGCATGATCCTGCTGCCCTGGTGCAAGGAGCCACACGAACCCAGTGACAGCACCTGCATGATCCTGCTGCCCTGGTGCAAGTTGATCCACGACTCTGGTGCAAGGAACTGTGTGACCTCAGTGCAAGGAGCTGCATGGTCGCGGTGAGAAGGGCTGCACAACCCTGCTGCAAGAAGCTGCATGCCAGCAAGGCAAGGGGCTGCATGAGCCTGCTGCAAGGGCCTTCACGACCCCGGTGCAAGGAGCTGCATGATCGTGGGGCAAAGGATTTTGTGTCCCTGGTGCAAGAAGCTGCATGATCCTGGTGCAAGAAGCTGCATGATTGTGGTGCAAGGGCCTTTGTGACCCCAGTGCAAGGAGATCCACGACTGTGGTGCAAGGAACTGTGCGACCCTGGTGCAAGGAGCTGCATCGATCATGGTGCAAGAGCCTTTGTGACCCTGATGCAAGGAGCTGCACTATCCTGGTGCAAGGAGCTGCATCGATCATGGTGCAAGGGCCTTTGTGACCCTGATGCAAGGAGCTGCATCGATCATGGTGCAAGGGCCTTTGTGACCCTGACGCAAGGAGCTCCATCGACCAGGTTGCAAGGGCCTCAGTGACCCTGACCCAAGGACCTCCTCGATCCTGCTCCACGGAGCTGCATCGATCATGGTGCAAGGGCCTTTGTGACCCTGGTGCAAGGAGCTGCATCGATCATGGTGCAAGGGCCTTTGTGACCCTGATGCAAGGTGCTGCATGATCCCGATGCAAGGGACTTCGTGATCCCTGTGCAAGGGGCTGCATGACCCGGGCTCAGCCCTGGATCACTTCCCCGACCCCGACCCCCACCTCCTTGTCCCGCTCCGGGGCCGGAACCCCTAGTTTTTGGGAGAGGAAATCCCCTAAGGCCAACTCTCGCTGCGGCCACGGCACGGGAACTACAAGTCCCGGCAGGCGCGGGCAGGCCTGCCCCGCCGCGGACTACAGCTCCCGGCGTGCTGCGGAGCCGAGCGGGCCGGACCGCGCCGCGCCGAGCCGGGCCGGGCAGGGCAGGGCAGGGCGGGCAGTGCTGCCCTCTCTCGGCGCGGGAGCAGCGAGGCCGGGCCGAGGGGAGCCGAACAGAGCCGGGCCGGACCGGGCCGAGTGAAGCCGAACTAAGACGAGTGGAGTCGAACCGAGAGTCGAGCGTACCCGAACCGAGACGAGTAAAGCCGAAGCTAGCCGAGCCCGGGCCGAGTGAAGGAAAGGGGTAACGTATCGCCGTTCCCCTCTCCCCGCAGCCACCGGGTGAGTGCGGAGGGGTGTCGGGGGGGTTACGGAGGGAGTACCGGGCAGGCGTAGCCGGGGGCGGGGGGGGCAGCGAGACCGCCTCGGGTCCGAGCCCGGTTTGCCTCTCCGTCGTTTTGCCCCATCCTGGGGCGCTTTGAACTCGTCGTTGCTTTTTCGTCCCCCTCGGTTTTTCTTGCTGTAAATAGTAACGGCTCCCCCTGCCATCTCCGCCGCCCCCGGGAGCGGCCCCCGCTTACGGCAGCTCCCAGCCGGGTTGGGGTTATGGCTGCTCCCGGCGCTACCGGGTTGGAGTCGCTGTTTTGGCCGGGGTGTGTGTGTGTGTGTGTGGGGGGGGGGTGTCCGGTGGCTTGGCCTGGTGCCCCCAGCCTCAGTGAAAAGCCGAAGGGTCCCGGGGGCTGCGAAACCCTCCGGCAGCAGGAGATGATTTTGCCCGGGTCGCTTTTACCGGCGTGAACCCCACCCCCACTCCGAGTGGGGAAACTGAGGCACGGATGCTCCAACCCTCGGTGCTGATAGCCGCAGCGTTGGGTTTGCTCGGGGGATGTGTGTGCGTGGGGGGGTGTTGCCGTGCACCCCCTTTAGAGATAGGGTGCAAACCCCTCCCGGTCTGGCGTGGGCAGGAGAGTGAGTGTGTGCCTGTCCCACTCCCTCCCCATCCCCCCCCCAAACCTTGTCGCTGCTGCTTTGGCGGTCTGCAAAAGGCAGGGGGAAGAGTTGCGGTACCCAATGTCACACAGCTTGTAGGGGGTCACCCTTTGACACACTCCTTGCAGCCTGTGGGGCTGGGGAGGGAGGAAGGAGGAGGGGGGGGGTAAGGGTGTGCGTGTGTGGGGAGAGTGGTGTAGGAGTGGGGGACAATTAATGATATTCACGAATTAATTGCTGAAGCAGGAAGGATTACACCAGCCCTCATGCCCGTGGCCTCCTCCAAAGCTTCAGTGAGTCAGATGATGGGGAAATTTCCTTCCAAACAAAAGAAAAAAGAGAAGGAAAGTGAGGGAAAAAAAAAGGAAAAGAAAAGGAAAAAAGGAGGAAAAGAAAGAAAGAAAAAAAGAAAATAAAAGAGGAAAAAACGAAGAGGAAAAAAAAAAGGGAGGGGGAAATTAAAAATGGGAAAAGAAAGAAAAGGGGGGGAAAAAGAGGGGAAGAAGGGGGGAGGAAAAAGAAAGGGGAAAAAAGGGAAAAAAAAAGGGAGGGAAAGGGGAAGAAAAAGAAAAGGGGGAAAAAAAGGGGAAGAAAAGGAAAGAAAGGGGGAAAAAGGGAAAAAAGGGGAGAAAGGAGGAAGAAAAAGAAAGAAAGGGGGGAAAAAGGAAGAAAAGGGGAAAAAGGAGAAAAAAAGGGGGGGGAAAGGGAAAAAGAAAAAAATGGGGAAAAAAGAAGGGAAAAAGGGGAAAAAAGGAAAAAGGGAAAAAAAGGGGCAGGAAAAAAAGGGGGAAAAAGGAAAAAAGAGGGAAAAAAGGGGGAGGAAAAAGAAAAGAGGGGGAAAAAGGGAAAAAAGGGAAAAGGGGGGGGAGAAAAAGAAAGAAAGGGGGCAAAAAGGGGGGGGAAAGGAGGAAGAAAAAGAAAGAGAAAAAAAAGGAAGAAAAGGGGAAAAAGGAGAAAAAAAGGGGGAAAGGGGAAAAAGAAAAAAAATGGGGAAAAAGGAAAAAAAGGAAAAAAAGAGGGGAAAAAGGGGAAAAAAAGGAGAAAAAGGGGGAAAAAAAGAAAAAAGGGGGGAAAAGGGGAAAAAAAGGAGAAAAAGGGGGAAAAAAGGAAAAAAGAAAAAAGGGGGAAAAAGGGGGAAGAAAAAAAGGGAAAAAAGGAAAAAAAAGGGGGAAAAAAAAAGGGGAAAAAAAGGAAAGGGGTAAAAAAAAAGAGCAAAAGCCCTGTGGTGGTGATTGTTGTGCTCCTAGCAGATAAATAAATCAACCCCTGCGATCCCGGGGGCGAGCAGGGCTGGCTTCCAGGAATCCCAGCAGAGTGCTTCTGCGCCGTCCCAGCCCTTGGGCCATGGGGGGGAGTTTGGGATTTGGTTTATATAACAGCAGAGAGATTGGAGCAGGCAGCAGAGCTCTGGACTTGGGAGAGGACTTTCCCCCCCCCTCCCCTTTTCTCCTTTCCTCTTTTCTTTTTTTTTTTTTTAATATATATATATTTTTAATTTATTTTTGTTTGATTTTGGGTTTTTTTTTTCCCTTCCCCTTTAGCCTCCCCCTGCCATGTTGCGTTGGCTTCATGCACGGCTGCTCCTGCAAAGGCGGAGGAGGGAGCGGGGCTGGTTTCTCCCTGCTGCAGGTGCTGGTGGTGGCTGCTGAGCCGGTACTTACCTGCTGCTAGGGGAATCCAGCAGGGAGAAAGGGAAGGAGAGAGGGGGAAAAAGAACTCCCATGGCATGGCCGGGGGGACTTTGGGAACTGGGCTGTGTTGGAGATGAGGACCCACCGGCTTGAGGCTATGTAAGGGTGGGTGCTGATGGCCGCGCTGCTACCGGTGGCGTTTGCCGACCCTGTGGTGTGTGGAGGGGGGGCGGGGAGAAAGCTGCTGCGTTATCCCAGGGATGCTGAAAGCGTGGAGGGAAGCTGGCATGGATGTGTGGAGGAGAGGTGGAGTGTTTCCTGAGGGATTTTGGGTGCGTGGAGAGAAGGTATCGTGTCTTTAGAGGGATGCTGGATGCGTGGAGGAAGGCTGGAGTGTTGTTTTGAGGGATGCTGGATGCGTGGGGGAAGGCTGGAGTGTTTTCCTAGGGATTTTTGGGTGCATGGAGGAAAGCTGGAGTGTTATTTTGAGGGATTTTGGATGCCTGGAGGAAAAGTGTTGTATTTCCAGATGGGTGTTGGGTGTGTGGAGGAGAGCTGGAGTGTTTTCCAAGGGATTTTTGGATGCATGGAGGAAAGCTGGAGGATATTCTGAGGGGTTTGGGGTGCGTGGAGGAAAGGTGATAGGATTCCAGATGGATGCTGGCTGTGTGGAGGAAAGCTGGAGCATTGTTTTGAGGGGTTTTGGGTGCATTGAGAAAAGCTGGAGTATATTCTGAGGGGTTTTGGGTGCATGGAGGAGAGCTGGAGTATATTCTGAGGGGTTTTGGGTGCATGGAGGAAAGCTGGAGTATAGTCTGAGGGGGTTTGGATGCGTGGAGAAAAGCTGGAGTATATTCTGAGGGGGTTTGGGTGCATGGAGGAGAGCTGGAGTGTTTTCCAAGGGATTTTTGGATGCATGGAGGAAAGGTGGAGGATATTCTGAGGGGTTTTGGGTGCATGGAGGAAAACTGGAGTATATTCTGAGGGGGTTTGGATGCGTGGAGAAAAGCTGGAGTATATTCTGAGGGGGTTTGGGTGCATGGAGGAAAGCTGGAGTATATTCTGAGGGGTTTTGGGTGCATGGAGGAGAGATGGAGTATATTCTGAGGGGGTTTGGGTGCATGGAGGAGAGCTGGAGGATATTCTGAGGGGGTTTGGGTGCATGGAGGAAAGCTGGAGTATATTCTGAGGGGTTTTGGGTGCATGGAGGAAAGCTGGAGGATATTCTGAGGGGTTTTGGGTGCATGGAAGAGAGCTGGAGTATATTCTGAGGGGTTTTGGGTGCATGGAGGAAAGGTGGAGGATATTCTGAGGGGTTTTGGGTGCATGGAGGAAAGCTGGAGGATATTCTGAGGGGTTTTGGGTGCATGGAGGAAAGCTGGAGTGTTTTCCAAGGGATTTTGGGTGCGTGGAGGAAAGCTGGAGTGTTGCTTTCAGGGCTTTTGGGTGCGTGGAGGAAATCTGACGTGTTTCCAGAGGGATGCTGGGTGTGTGGAGAGGAAAGCCTGGAGTGTTGTGTTTGGGATGCTGGCTGCGGGGAGGAAAAGCAGCCTGTTTTCCGAGGGATGCCGGCTATGCCTCCCGAGGGATGCTGCCTTTACATTCCTAGCGATGCTGGGTTTTGCCTCCCACCCTTATCAGTAGGAAACTGCTCCGGGGTGGAGCTGGCTGCAACGGGGGCGATTCCAGCATCCGGGTGTTTGGGGATGGGAGGTTGTGATTGGGATGAGAGGATCGCGATTGCAGCCAGGTCTTGCCGTTTGCTTTGCTTTCTTTCTTTGCTCCACGGTGCCCAATTTACAGCAGGTGTGTTCCTGGTGCCCCCTCACCCCCCTAGCACATCCCCCACCCCCCACCTTGTTTTGCTGTGCCCAGGCTTGCCAGTTTGACAGGCTGTGGTGGTGGCTGCAGGGAACGGGAAGAGCTCTGCGTGCGCAGGCACAAAGTGATGAATCATCGGAGCAGAAGGGGACATTTCCAGGGCTGAGGGTAGGGTGGGGTGGCCCTGGTGGCCCCGACCAGCACAGCTCTGTGGAAAAAAGAATCAGCAACTGCAGGGAAATGAGGCTGGAGAGACCATGCTGGGGGTGCTCCCCAGCAAATAAAAACCAACCCAAGCCGCAGGTCCCGAGAGAATGGTTTGGGTTGGAAAGGACCTTCAAGAAGAAGGCATCCAGGGCCAGAATAAGAGGACACAGCCTCAAGTTGTGCCAGGGCAGGTTCAGGCTGGATGTTAGGAGGAAGTTGTTGGTAGAGAGAGTGATTGGCATTGGAATGGGCTGCCCAGGGAGGTGGTGCAGTGCCCATCCCTGGAGGTGTTGAAGAGGAGGCTGCATGAGGCACTCAGTGCCAGGGGGTAGTGAGTGAGAAGCTGTTAGGTGCTGGGTTGGACTCGATGATCTCAGAGGTCTTTTCCAACCTGGTTAGTTCTGTGATTCTATGAAGCTGATCCAGCTCCAACCCCCTGCCATGGGCAGGGGACACCTCCCACCAGCCCAGGTGGTTGCTCAAGGCTCCATCCAGCCTGGCCTTGAACACCTCCAGGGAGGAGGCAGCCAAAGCTTCCCTGGGCAACCTGTGCCAGTGTCTCCCCACCTTCACTCTCAACAATTTCTTCCTCATCTCCACTCTCAATCTCCCCTCCTCAACCTTCAGTCCCTTCTCTCTTGTACAATTCTGTCTCCCTGTTGTGCTCCCTGTGTATAATTCTGCTCCTGTTGTGTGGTGCTGTGCTGGGGTCTTGGTGTTGTGGTAGCATGGGAGGCTCTCAGCCCTGGATTGCTGTTTCTCCCTCTTTTCCTGGGGAGTGGATGCAGATGGGTGATGGGGAGGGATGGAGCTTTTTCCTGGCACGTGGCACATCCCTGTCACCCCTGGGGACAGCTGGAGTTTGGTTTTCTGGGGGCATCTTGAGCTGCGTCCACTGCAGCAGAGCCATTTCCTAACTGCCCTGTGTGGGGTTGTCCTGCAGCTCAGTCAAAGAGGAACCAGGCCAGGGAGGAAGCATCTTGCTGGTGTCACCAGAGCACAGTGATGTCCCTGGCATGGGTGCTCCAGCCTGGCAGTGGCACTGTGCTGCTGGTGCATCCCTGGGCCAGCATGGTGACATCTCATGGCAACAGCCCATTCCAAGGCTGACCTATTGGTGGCTGTTTCACGATGGCTTCTCTGACCCCTCTGGTGGCTGTGGGACATTTCCAGGAGCTGAAACTGGGTGTTTTGTAGCCCTGTGAAAGGGCAGAGTGTTTGGAGGTGCCTGTCACCATGCCATGCCGCCTCCAGCCCTGTGGTGGTGACCTCTCTGTGGTGGCATCACCTCTGCAAGCCCTTGGCAGGCAGCACCTTGGGCTTTGCTGAGCTGTGCTGTGGTCCTGAGGCTCATTCCTTCTGTAGGGTGAACTGGGGCCACTGTCACCCTTGCAGCTGAAGCAGAGAAAAGCTGCTTTGGTCTAACCCTTGAAGAAATGGAAAGGATGAGCTCTGAACATGCAGGACATCTGTGCTCATCGTTTGGTTTTCCCCTCACTGATGTGTCCAGTACTGCCCCCACGGTTCCCCCCCAGTTCATTGCCCTGTGGCAGGGTTGGTGCCTGGCACCAGAGTGTGTTTTCCTTGTGGATTTAGGTGCATGCAGGGTCCCACGACCTGCTCAGCCCAGGAATGCAGGAGACTGAGCTCTGTGGCTGCAGGAGGAGCTCTGGTTCCTGCTCCTCGCCTTGGAGTGACAGCCATGAGTTGGCTGGAGGTGACAAGAAAACTGGTAATGGTGGTCAGGATCCCAGCAGCCATGCCAGCCCTGCTGCTGTCCTGCTGCTGCTGGCAGTGGCTTTGAAGAAGCCATCCCCTTTCCACGCACCTTCCCCCTCACTTTCTGCTGAGCACACACTCAGCAGAGCAAAGCTGCAGATACTCAGCTGCAAAGGGAAAAGAAAGAGCAGAGAGGCCACAGGATTGCCCTGCGGGCAGAGGAAGAATGAGCTGAGCCCTGAGCAGGGCTGCACGGTGCCAGCCTGCATGCAGCTTGGCATGGCATGGGCAGACATCCAGCCTGGGAGGGTGGTGTGGGGGCAGATATCCAGCCTGGTAGGGTGGTGGGGGGCTGGGTGCTGGCTGCCAGGGCTGGTGTTGTGCTGTTGGTCTGTAGGATGGAGCTCAGCAGCCCCACTCTGGCGACGGGAGATGGGCAACGGCTTGGAGGCACAGTGAGTGGTTTGGGAGGTGGGTGCTGAGAGCAGGATCGTGGGGGTGCTGCCCAGTGGGATTTGCAGAGGAGGATGGGTGAGTTCACCTGGATGAGGTCCCCTGGGCAGCGTTTATGGTCTTTCAGTGACACTTCCCACCCCGTGGTCCCTCCAGTCTCTGCGAGGGGGGGGGGGGGTTGGTTGTGCCATCTTCAGGTGAAATGCTCTTGTAAGAGTGGTTTTGTCTCCCTTCCTACAAGTGCAGTCACTCCAGACAAGCTCCCCACACCCTGCTGTCTGCTCAGATCCCCTCCTTTAGTTAAATCAGTGCAGCTTTCATTCCGGATAAACCTGAATCGCCCTGGCAGGATCCTTCCCCGCCAGCTACATCCCTCTGTTTCCTTCCCATACCTGCACCTCGGCAACCAAACTTGGTTTATTTAGGATCATAGAATCACAGAAGCAGTCAGGGTTGGAAGGGACCACAAGGATCAGGCAGTCCCAACCCCCCTGCCATGCCCAGGGACACCCTACCCTAGAGCAGGCTGCACACAGCCTCAGCCAGCCTGGCCTGAAACACCTCCAGCCATGGGGCCTCAACCACCTCCCTGGGCAACCCATTCCAGCCTCTCACCACTCTCCTGCTCAACAACTTCCTCCTCACCTCCAGCCTGACTCTCCCCACCTCCAGCTTTGCTCCATTCCCCCCACTCCTGGCACTCCCTGACAGCCTCAAAAGTCCCTCCCCAGCTTTTTTGTAGCCCCCTTCAGATCCTGGAAGGCCACAAGAAGGTCACCTGGGAGCCTCCTCTGCTCCAGCCTGCACAGCCCCAACTCTTTCAGTCTGTGCTCACAGCAGAGCTGCTGCAGCCCTCTCAGCATCCTCCTGGCCCTGCTCTGGACACTCTCCAGCATCTCCACAGCCCTCTTGTCCCAGGGGCTCCAGAACTGGATGCAGTACTCCAGGTGGGGTCTCAGCAGAGCACAGCAGAGAGGGAGAATCCCCTCCCTGGCCCTGCTGGCCACACTTCTGCTGCTGCAGCCCAGGCTCTGCTTGGCTTTCTGGGCTGCAAGTGCACACTGCTGGCTCCTGTTGAGCTTCTCCTCCAGCAGCACCCCCAAGTCCCTCTCCTCAGGGCTGCTCTCCAGCCAGTCACTGCCCAGCCTGGATTTGTGCTTGGCATTGCCTTGACCCAGCAGCAGGACCTCGCACTTGGTCTTGTGCAGGACCTTGCACTTGGTCTTGTTTCTTGGCTTAACAGCTGTGAAGCTGAAGGTTTCCCCTTGCCCTGCCCCTGCTCAGCCCTCTCTGCCCTGCATGCTGTTACCTGGGCACCCTGCTTTGCTTGTAAATTCTCCTTCCAGCCTGTGGCCAAACCTCAGCTGCAGTTTGTGCAGCTGCTGCAGTGGCACCGAGTGCCAAAATTGACAGAGCCAAAGGGGCACCTGACCTGGGCACCTTCAGGCCTCCCACTCCTTGCTCCATTGGAAGCCAGCAGAAGGGCTAGGGGTGGTCCTTGGTGCAGGTCAGGGCAGCTCGGTGGCAGAGGCTGTAGTGAGCTTTGGGGATGAGCAGGGGAGTTTTTGGAGCCCTGGCAGCAAGCGAGGGCAGCAGCTTTGGCTTTCAACCAGGCTGTTTCCTGGAGGGTTTGGAGGGAATTGCTCGGAGTGGGGAATTATTTAGGAGGAAATGAGAAGGGGTCAGGCTGGTGGAGTGGAGTCTGCAGCCACCTGGCGTGCAGAGAGCTTTTTCCTGCTTCCAGCTTGCAAATCCCACAGGAGGAGGGGAGGTTGGGTGCCAGGGGGCTGAGTGCTGGCTGCGGCTCCCACCCTATCTGCGGCAGGGTGGGTGCCACACTCAGCCCTGACCCTGTTGCTGCTCCTCGGGGACCTGCTCCAGGCTTGGGGCAGGCGAAGATCCCTCCTGGAGAAAGCCCAGCGTGGTGGGAAAAGAAACCTCTGGGCTTCTTCGGGGTCCAACTGGTGGAAGTTGTGCTGGGGAGGCGGCAGCAGGCGCAGCGAAGACCTGACCCAGTCGCGGCGACACAGTGCCAGGGCAGGGGCTGGGTTGGCAGCAGGAGCTTCCCAGAGCCCAGTTTGACCTTGGCAGAGCAGGGCAGCAGCAGGCTGAGCCCCGGGGGAAAGGAAGGGAGAGGAGAAACCTCTCCTCTGTGGGTAAGCAGCGACGGGCTGGGTGCTCCCTTGGGCATTAGAGGTGCTTGCTGCCAGGGCTGGGATGGCAACGGGGTCTGCCCTGGGGCTGTTTGGGAGGACATGTCACAGGCTGTCCCCAACTTGTTTATTCGTGGGGCTGGGGAACAGCTGTGGCTGCCATGGCACTGGGGCTGCCGGCAGCGCTACGGTTACATGAGACCTGCCTCCTGAGCAGCTCCTGCCTGGGTGCTGGGGGCTGGATCTGGCATTATTTATAAGTGTTCCCTCCTGCCAGCAGCAGCAGCAGCAGGAATGGCAGGAGGGAGGGAGGGAGGAGGGATGGGGGTGGCGCTGACACTGGCAGTGCCACCAGGGTGGTGGTGGGGGTATGACAGATGGGGTGGCTGCTGTCACCTTGAACCTTCTGTTGGTGGCACCCCACGAACCTGGGGTGCATGGAGCTCCAGGGGTGGTTTTGTTGATTGTCCTCACTTCTCAGGGTGGTTTCTAGGGTTTAGGGGCACAAGGTGGGTCTGACTCAAGAACAGGCTGGATGCCTTCCAGTGTGATCTGCTCTGGCAGGGGGGGTTGGACCAGATGATCTCTGAAGGTCCCTTCCAGCCCCTGACATTCTGTGATTCTATGGTTTGGGTTGGAAAGGACCTTCAAGACCATCCAACCCCCTGCCATGGGCAGGGACACCTCCCACCAGCACAGGTTGCTCAAGGACTGATCCAGCCTGACCTTGAACACCTCCAGGGAGGTTGTGGATCACAGAATGCAATCACTGATCTGTGATCCACAACCTTCTTGGGCAACCTGTGCCAGTCTCTCCCCACCCTCACTCTCAACAATTTCTTCCTCATCTCCAGTCCCAATTACCCCTCTTCCAGCTTCAATCCATTCCCTCTCATTCTGGCACTCCCAGCCCTTGTCCAAAGTCCCTCCCCAGCTCTCCTGTAGCCCCCTCAGGTACTGGAAAGCTGCTCTAAGGTCTCCCTGGAGACTTGTCCAGGTGGAACAACCTCAACTCTCCCAGCCTGTCCCCGTAGTGGAGGTTCTCCATCCTTCCAGTCATCTTTGTGGCCTCCTCTTGCCCCTCTCCAACAGCTCCATGCCCTTCTTATGCTGGAGGCACTCAGCACCACACTGGGCTTACATCAACCCTACTGGAACCAAGCTGGAGGCCAGGGAGGGTCCTGCCCTACCACTTGCCCTTATTGCTCATTTATGCAGTCATATAAAAGACCAACACCCAAGGTGCCCAGAGCAGGCCAGGATTTGCTCTTTGGCTTCTGTGTGTGTTTGGGTCTTCACTCCTGGCTGTCTCCTGAGCAGGACACTGCATGTCCCTGCATCCTTTCCCACTAAAGGCCCCTCCAAGGTCACCCTGCTGAAGGGCGGCCACGATACGGAGCTCATACATCACCCAGCCCCGGGTGGTGCCAAGCCTCTGCCCCTTGGCTCATCCTCCTCCCAGTGATCTTCTTCTGCCCCTTAACACTTTTATTTTTAATTGCTGCCGTGGGGTGGGGGCTGGAGGGGAGGGGAGAGGAGAGGAGGGCAGCAGCTTGTCGGCTCGGGCTGCTTGCGCCGTTGGGCTGTGAATTCCTCGGGTGGGCAATTGGACAGTGATGTTTCAATCAGGGCTCTTGCACCCTGCCAACCACCCATCAGGAAGGGCTTTAGCTCTGGTGTGGAGTAGCCACACAGGCAGCATCTGATGCCAGCGTGGAACCTCCCATCTTCCCTGAGGGTACCACTTCAGTGGTACCTTCCTATCTGCTTTAGAGGGGCTGCAGATGTGCTGGGCTTGGGTGTGCCACCCACAGGCTGTGCCATGCTGAGAGCAAGGGTTTTTTTGGGGGTGAAGGAAAGGGGTTTCTTGAGGGGGGAGAGAAACAGGGTGATGGTGTTTGTGCTGTCCTTCAGCTGTGCTACACTCAGCAGTTGGGCTTTTTGGGGTGAGTGAGCCAGGCTGATGATGTGTGTGCTGTGCCACATTGGTCAGAGGGGCTTGTTGGGATGAAGGCAGGAGAGGCTTTTGGGGTGCACAAGAGAGTTTTTGGGGTGAAGAGGTGTTTTAGGGTGAAGGAGCTGGGGTGATGGCATTCATGCTGGGCTTTTTGGGGTGGGGGAGAGGCTTTTTGGGGTGAGGGAGCCAGAGTGATGATGTGTGTGCTGTGCCACACTGGTCAGATGGATTCATTGAGGTGAAGGCAGGAGAGGCTTTTGGGGTGCACAGGAGAGTTTTTGGGGTGAAGAGGTGTTTTAGGATGAAGGAGCTAGGGTGGTGGCATTCATCCTGGGCTTTTTGGATTGAGGGAGAGGCATTGGAGCAATCCTGTGTGCTGTCAGCCCTGTAACTGCTGCCACACGCAGGTGGGCTCCATAAGCTGTGCCTTGGCACCAGCAGTACCAGGGAGCTTTAGGATGCACCCCATGTGTTCTGCCCTGGGTATGGCACTCCTAACAAGGGGCACTGGCACCCACTGACTTGCTGCTCTTACAGAATCATAGAATCAGTCAGGGATGGAAGGGACCACAAGGATCATCCAGTTCCAATCCCCCTGCTATGGCCAGGGATGCCCTACCCTAGAGCAGGCTGCACACAGCCTCATCCAGCCTGGCCTTAAACACCTCCAGGGATGGGGCCTCAACCACCTCCCTGGGCAACCCATTCCAGGCTCTCACCACTCTCATGGTGAAGAACTTCCTCCTGACATCCAGTCCATGCTCTTCTCTCCACCAAGCTCCCTGACACCTCCCTGCTGGGTCTGACTTACCTGGCCACTTTGAGGGGGGCACTGTTTTAGCCAGAGTCCTGCTGCCTTGTATTAATGTTTGCCCTGTGCCAGATACCTGGGCTGCTTCCAGGAGTGGCATTTAATGCATGGAAGGGAAAACATTTGGCCTCTGACCCAAGTGCCTGTTAACAACGCTGTGGGCCACGTTGCTGAGATGCCAGGGCTAAAAACGGTGCTGGTGACTCAGGCTCTCGCTGGCGCTGTCAACTGACCCTGCCTGTTAGCTGCCAACTCCCTCCACCTTCTCCTTCTCCCTTTCAGGGCTGTGCACAGGGAAGGTGCCTCCAGAGAGGCTTGGGGTGGCTCTGGTCTCCAACTGCCTGACCCATCTTCTGCCCAACCCATCCTCTGCCCGTTGGGTGGGCGATGGGGAGGACACTGTTGCTCTCTGGGGCTTGGAAATTGGCCCATCCCTACCTTTCCTGTCACCCTATCCTTATCCCAGAAGGATGTAGGCTGGATGGGACCTCTGGAACCTCTGGTCCAGCCCCAAGCATGACCAACTTTGGCATGAGAATGAGGTCTCTGAGGATGGAGGTTGCTTTGCTACCAAGGTTTGGTCACGCTCGTGGTCAGGAATCCCTTACTAACAGCCTAGGATGTACCCTGGGGGTGCCAACCACAACACTGTGCTCCTTGGTGTGCAGATGAAGATGAAGGACCCTGACCTTCTTCCTGCTGAGTGCCAGTCTTACCCAGGCCCTGACACCATGAGTATGTTGGCATGGCATAAATCATCTCCCTGGTGGCCTTGTCAAGTCAGGACGAGTGCCCCGGGCAAGAGCTGCACGGGAGCAGATGGGTGCCAGGCTGCATTGCTGGCAGGGTGGCACAGCAGCAGCTCGCTGACCTGGTCCCAGAGAGCTTGATCTGCTCAGGAAGGTGCCGCAGTGCCCTCATGGGGCATTGGCACACTCGGCATGGGTGCAAAGGGGACATGGTGCCAAGCAGCTTTGCACGATGCGGGTGTGGAGGGGTCCCCAGCACAGTGCCATCTGTCTGGGGCATCACATAGGAGTCTTTGTCATCTTCTGGCTTTGTTGTTACCTTCCTGACTGATGCCTGTTGGCATTGGCGTCGTGATGGGGACCAGCTGTGGGCGCTGGAGGGGACCTCAGGAGCTGCCCAGCAGTGTGCAGTGCCAGGTCTGGCTGTCGTGCTGGTGCTTACTCTCCATCTGCTCTGGGCACACGGAGGGTGAGGTATCACTGTGTGCCACATCTCCTGGGGTGCCAAGAGATGGCTTTTGCCCCTCTGGGTACTCACAGGCAGGGATGCTGCTGCAGGAAGCACTGCAGCCACTCTGCCTGCGGCTCCCGAGGGGATGTGATGGGTCAGACCCAGCCTGGGCACCGCCGAGCCTGGCATCGATGGCTACATCTCCCTGTGCCCTGCTTTTCTCGGCTCAGTCACTAACTCCTGTGCTGCAGCAAGAAAAACCGAGCAGGTTTGGAGGCTTTTTGCAACTTCCCCTAACCCTTACCTCCCCCCCCAGCCCTGCACCCTGCGTGGCTGCTGCTGCGTTAAGGGCAGGCTGCTGGGAATGAGGAAACACAGAGCTGGACTTAACCCAGCCTGGAGCATGGAGGAGCTGTGACCCACAGGTCTGTGCCTCATCCCTGCCATCCCACCCCCAGGTAACCTCTGCTCCATCATCCTCCTTCCCTACACGGTGGGGTGGCAGCAGAGCCCATCCTTGGGGTGCCTGGTGGGTGGCACTTTGGTGTTGTCAGGGCAGGTCTGGGTGCAGTGCAAACACCACTGGGTTCCTGCACCCAGCCAGCCCCTGCCAGCCTGCCCTGCAATAGCGGTGGGTGCTTGGCTTAGGGTGCCCTCATTCACCCCATCCCCCCCTCTCCCATCTGTGCCCCCCACCCCTGGCATTTGAAAACGAGGAAGGAAGGCTCGGGGGGGGGGGGGGGGTTTTGCGGGGGGGGGGAAGGNGCAGAGCTGTTTTCACTTCTTTCTTTTCCTTTTCACTGCCCTCTTGCTCATCAGTGAAGCAGCCCAGAGCTGGGGTAGGGGAATGGGGGGGGCAGATGGGCAGTGTGGCCCCCACCCCAGCTGCCCTCCTTCCCCCAGGGGTGCCCTCTCCCAGCTGAAGCTGCCAATTGATTTTTCCACTGACAATCGACTGGGAAATGAGCAGAGGGCAGGGAGCGGGGCTGGGGCAGCAGCTCCTCAGTGCACTGAGTTTGGGGGTTCTCAGCTCCCTCTCCAGGGTTTGGTTCCCTTCTTCTCCCTCCAGCTCTGGAGGAGGTGGGCAGGAGATGGGTTGCACTTGCTGTAGGGCTCTGTGTGTGCCCATAGGGGCAGTGTGGGTGCTGCTTCCCTGTGGGCCAGCCAGGGAGGGTAACCTGATCCCGCCTGGACTTCTCCCGGGCTAAATCTGGAAACTGGCTCACAGCAGCTTTTATTTCTAACCCACACCTGGGCACAGTGATGCCCCAGCAGGACGTGGTGAGGGGCTGCGTGGGTGCAGGGCCAGCAGCCTGCCTGTGGGGGTTTTGTCCCTTTGGGGTGGCACTGAGTGATCCATAGGTGCAGAGGTGGCAGCATGGCTGGGGGGGGGTTGTCTCTTTGGGGTGGCACTGGGTGCTGCGTGGGTGCAGGACCAGCAGCGTTGCTGTGGCTGTTTTGTCCCTTTTGGGTGGCACTGGGTGCTGTGGGTGCAAGGCCAGCAGTGTTACTGTGGGTGTTTTGTCCCTTTAAGATGGCA
>WAAF01018579.1:0-36151 GCA_013400475.1 Tricholaema leucomelas
AGCTTCAAACCATTCCCCTTTGGCCTGTGTCTTAACACCCTTAGCAGAAGTCCCTCTGCAGCCTTTCTGCAGGATGCCTTCAGCTACTGGAGGCAGCTCTGAGGTCTTCCTGGAGTCTTCTCTTCTGCAGGCTGAATGACCCCAGCTCCCTCAGCCTATCCTTATAGCAGAGGTGCTCCAGCCCTTGAATAATCTTTGTGGCCTCCTCTGGACTGACTCCAGTAGGTCTACATCCTTATTCTGCTGGGGGCTCCAGAACTGGACAGTGGTCTCTGGCCACTGTCTCCAGCCAGTATCACTTCTTGGGGTTGTTGTGGCCAAAGTGTAGAATCCTGCACTTAGCCTTGTTCAGTCTCATCCCATTGGCCTTTACCCACCTGGTAGGCAAGGTCCCTCTGCAGGGCTCTCCTACCCTCCAACAGCTCTACACCTGCTCCTAGCTGTGGCACCATTCACCACCACTCTCTGGGCCCATCCCTCCAGCCAGTTCTTGACCCATATCAGAGTGAATCTGCCCAGGCCATGAGCTGCCAGCTTGGCCAGGAGCTTGCTGTGGCAGACAGTGTCAAAGGCTTTGCTGCAGTCCAGGTAGACTACATCCACAGCCTGCCCCACATTCACCAGGCAGTAACCTGATCATAAAAGGAGATCAGGTTGGTCAGGCAGGACCTGCCCTTCCTGAACCCATGCTGCCTGAGACTGATCCCTTGGCCATCCTGTAGGTGCTTTGTGATGGCACTCAAGATGACCTGTTCCATGCCCTTGCCTGGCACTGATGTCAGGCTGACAGGTCTGGAACTTCCCCATCCATCCTTCTGGCCCTTCTTGGGGATGGGATCACATTGGCAGCTTCCAGTCTTTGGGGACCTCTCCAGTGAGCCAGGACTGTTGATAAATGATGGAGAGTGGCTTGGCCATCTCATCCTTCTAGTATCCAGATATAGGCTGGATGTCAGGAGGAAATCCTTCACAGAGAAAGTGATTTGCCATTGGAATGGGCTGCCCAGGGGGGTGGTGGAGTTGCTGTCCCAGGAGGTGTTCAAGAACAGCCTGGATGAGGCACTTAGTGCCATGATCTGGTTGATTGGCTAAGGCTGGGTGCTAGGTTGGGCTGGATGAGCTTGGAGGTCTCTTCCAACCTGCTTGATTCTATGATTCTATGATCTGCCAACTCTCTCAGCATCCTAGGATGGATCCTATCTGGTCCCATGACTGTTGAGGATCCATGTGGCTCAGCAGGTCCCTCACTGCTTCCTCCTAGATTACAGGAGGACTGTACTGGTCTGTGGCTCCATCTGCCAGCTTAGGAGGCCAGTTGTCCTGGAGACAACCTGTCCCAGAGGAGCTCAGCTGCTCAAGATCTGGTGGATGTGGTGCCACGGGCAGCTGGAGAGTATGAGCTCAGTTGCTCAAGAGCTGAAGGATCTGGTTTATGTTTCTGCAAGAGCTGTGCCCTCCAGTAGCACTGACCACATCTTAGCAACTTCCTTGAATTGTTTTCCTCTTTCAGCTTTGTAGATTGGCTTCTTCCAGGGCATAAGCAAAGGAAGGAATATTTGTGTGTTCATGTGGGGATGGCTTAACCACAACTTACAGACAAACCCAAGAGGTTGTAAGGAGATTGAGAAGGAAATCTGCAGCAGAGGAGAGACTTGAGCAAAGTCTCTTATTTCACAGATCAGGCCCCTGAACTCTAAACCTCCCTTCTCCTTCTGGAAACTCTTTAACACAGAAACTGAACCCTCCCATCTAGATTGTTACCACTCTTCATTCACTTCTTCTCTTCCCTCCTGGCAGAGGTCAACCTCTGCTCCCAGACTGCCAGGAAAGTTAATACCTGACACAGCTCAGCTAAGCTCTCCTGCACTCCAGCCCTGAAGTACTTAACAGGGTTGAGGCTGAGGTGCTCAGCTCCTTCCAGCCTTGGCTGGGTTATCACTTCCACATCCACCAGATGACATTTGCTGCTCTGCTCTTTCTGGGTGAACTGAACCTTTAATAATTGTCAAGAGACTTAAGGGTCCAGCCAAGTTGCTCTGTGCGTAAGCAGCTGAGACAAGGGCTTGACCCAGAGTTCTGTTGATGAGACAAGATTGGTTTCTTATCTCAAAGGCATCTGAGGGATGCCTAATGAATGCATATGGCCTATGTCCAAAGGCAAGAAGCTGGTGGCAGCTCAGGGTTGTCCTCTCCCAGCTGAGCTATGGTTTGCTGGCTTCCCTGAGCTTCTCCCCTTGATGTGGTTTGGATGCTGGCTGGTGTCTGGGATGCTGACAACAGCAATGACCACTTGTCAAAGGTGTTATCATAGAATCAGAGAATGTTAGGAGTTGGAAGTGACCTCCAGAGATCATTTGGTCCAACTTCCCTGCCAAAGCAGGATCACCTAGGGCAGGTCACGCAGGAACGCATCCAGGTTGGCTTTGAAAGTCTCCAGAGGAGACTCCACGATCTCTCTGTGCAGCCTGCTCCAGGCCTCCAGCACCTCACAGTAAAGAAGTTTCTCCTCATGTTGAGGTGCAACCTCCTGTGTTCTAGCTCATATCCATTATTCCGTCTCCTATTACTTGTTGCCACTGAAGAGAGTCTGGCCCCTTCCTCTTGTCACCTACCCCTCAGATATTTATACACATTGAGCAGATCTCCTCTCAGCCTTCTCTGCTCCAGAATAAACAGCCCAGGGCTCTCAGTCTCTCTCCATAAGGGAGATGCTCATGTCCCCCACTCATCCTCATGGTTCTCTGTTAGACTCTCTCCAGCAGGTCCCTGTCTCTCTTGAACTGAGGAGCCCCAAACTGGACACATTGGAGGTGTGCTCTCAGCAGGGCAGAGCAGAGAGGGAGAAGAATCTCCTTAGACTTGCTGGACACACTTTTGTTATTGCACCCCAGGATACCATTGGCTCTCTTGGCCTTCAAGATCCCAACAGAATGGCTCAAAGTTGTGTTTAACAGAATGAGGTCTACTTTATGCTTCTCCTTGGTGGAGAAATATCTTGACAGCTACAGTTCTTGTGTGCTCATAGTGATTGCTGTGTGGCAGAAGCCCTCTTTATTCTGTCTGCTCAATGAGGTGATCTCTTCTCCATGCAGTGTCAGGGGGCTTAGGGAAACAGGTTTTGAGGAGCTCTGAGAAGAGCTGGTGAGGATCTCAAGCAAATTAATCCAAATTCATCACAAACAGGAATAATTAAATGACATTAACACCCCAAGTAGAAGCTCTTAGCATGTTTCAAGGTTGGTTTGTTTGTTTTAATTCATTTTGGAGTAGAATTAAGTTAATTGGAATTAGGGATTCTGAGTGACTGTAGCAGCCCAGCAGCTCAGCACTGGTTTAACAAGGCTGCATTAGTCACCCTGTGAAGTGTGGCTGGGGGTTCCCAGTCAGAGTCAGAGAACAGAGCTTAGAATTGTTTAGGTTTGGAAGAAACCTCTGAGATCATAAAGTATTAGAATCAGTCAGGGTTGGAAGGGACCATGAGGATAATCTAGTTTCAACCCTCCTGCCATGCCCAGGGACACCCTACCCTAGAGCAGGCTGCACACAGCCTCAGCCAGCCTGGCCTGAAACACCTCCAGCCATGGGGCCTCAACCACCTCCCTGGGCAACCCATTCCAGCCTCTCACCACTCTCCTGCTCAACAACTTCCTCCTCACCTCCAACCTGACCCTCCCCACCTCCACCTTTACTCCATTCCCCCCACTCCTGCCACTCCCTCACAGCCTAAAAAGTCCCTCCCCAGCATTTTTGTAGTCCCCTTCAGATCCTGGAAGGCCACAAGAAGGTCCCCTGGGAGCCTCCTCTGCTCCAGCCTGCACAGCCCCAACTCTTTCAGTCTGTGCTCACAGCAGAGCTGCTGCAGCCCTCTCAGCATTCTCCTGGCCCTGCTCTGGACACACTACAGCATCCCCACATCCCTCTTGGAATGGAGGCTCCAGAACTGGATGCAGTGCTCCAGGTGGGATCTCAGAGAGCAGAGCAGAAGGGCAGAATCCCCTCCCTCTCCCTGATGGCCGCACTTCTGCAGCAGCCCAGGATATGGTGAGGTTCCCTCCAACCCAGTACTTTCTGTGAATCTACTAGGCTATGACTCTATGAAAAGGTGGCTCTGGGCCACCTGGCCATGTCTTGCTTTTGCCCTAACAATCCTTCATTTCTCCTCTGGCCAACAGAAGGAAGCAAAGTGAACAACCAAAGCTGCAGGGAGTCAGGAAGGCTGTTTGACATCATGGACCACCTCACCAAACCTTCAGTTACATATCAGGCCACTCTTCTATGAAAAGGAAGAAAACATTCCTGGTAGGGCTTGGGTCCTGTGAGCTGGAGCTTTTCCCTCTCAGCAACACCTCCCAGAACTGCAGCACACTCAAATAAACCTTGTCAAGACATCAATCTAGGAGCAGCTGTGGAGCTGTTGGAAGGTAGGAGAGCCCTGCAGAAGGACCTAGACAGGCTGGATGGGTGGACAGAGGCCAATGGGATGAGATTGAACAAGGCCAAGTGCAGGGTTCTGCACTTTGGCCACAACAACCCCAAGCAGCACTACAGGCTGGGGACAGAGTGGCTGAGAGCAGCCAGGAAGAAAAGGACCTGGAGGTACTGGTGGATGGTAGGCTGAAGATGAGGCAGCAGTGTGCCCAGGTGGCCAAGAGAGCCAATGGCATCCTGGGCTGGCTCAGGAGCAGTGTGGGCAGCAGGACAAGGGAGGTTCTTGTGCCCCTGTGCTCAGCACTGCTCAGGCCAGCCCTGGAGTGCTGTGTCCAGCTGTGGGCTCCTGAATTGCAGAGAGATGTTGAGGTGCTGGAAGGTGTNTATTCTATTCTAAGAATGAGCTATGGGATGGAGCCTTCTCAAATCACAGCTCCCAAGGGTCAAATAATCCTCCAATGGCTCCTTCCAGTTACAGTAACACCAGCAAGTCCCTGAGCACAATGACAGAGGTTGGGACCCTGGCAGTTACTGCAGATAATGAGATCCAGTTGGCATTTAGATAACCCCAAGCTTAGTGAAATGTCCTGTAGCTCTGTGCAGGCAGAAAACAGAGAAGAGCACAGGGATCTTGCCCAGAAAGCAGTGAATTTTCAGGCTGCCCTTAACACAAGAAGGTAAGAAGGTGCCTGCTGGAGTTGATCTGAATGATGACAGCACCTGAAGACAAAATTTGTCCCTCTAAGACCTTAATTTTAGCTCCTTGCTGCTAGATTTAACTCAATACCCAGGTTGTGTGATCTAGAGGTGAAATGTCTTCCCTAAGCCAAGCATCCAGTCCTGATTTAGAGTCACCAAAGAGATGGTGACTTCTTTTTGAGGACTGCAGTAGAGATGGATCTTGCCAAGCTTCTCTTTTCCCCACTACATCCTCATCTTTTGCACACCCATAGTTTGGTAACCTCCTCAGCAGAGGTTACCAAAGCAGCTTGGCCATATGAAGGTGGATGCTGACAGCAGCTTTAGAGTGGGAGGAGGGGATGGGGATGGAGAGGAGAATCACAGAATATCAGGGGCTGGAAGTGACCTCCAAAGCTCATTCAGTCCAATCCTCCTGACAGAGCAGGATCACCTACACCAGATCGCACAGGAACATATCCAGGCAGGTCTGCAATATCCAGTTGGGTTTTGAGTATCTCCAGGGAGGGAGACTCCACATTCCCCCTGGGAAGCCTGTTCCAGTGTTCTGTCATCCTCACAGGGAAAAAAAAATCCTCCTCATATTGACAGTTTTATTCCCAAACTTCAGTTCAGTAACTCACTCTGCCTCTCCCTGTCTGGACGTGGATGATGTTTTGCTGTTTGAGAGCAACAATAACAATGGAGAAAGCTTCCCTGCCCCTTAGATGAACCTCTCCATGACAGGCTTTACCCACTAAAATGCCCATCAGGTATCTATTGAACTTCCTGTGCCTCAACATCCACTATTGCCCCTTGTCCTGGCACTGGGCATCACCCAGCAGAGCCTGGCTCCAGCCTCTGGGCACTCACCCTGCACATCTTTATCAGTATGACTGAGAAGCAGTGGAGATGTCCATTCACTTGGCCATGGGATGGGGAAACTGGTTTTTAATGTCATGCTGAGTGTGATCTTCATAATAATGATGGGGAAGAGACTGTGTGAGTGGAGATAAAGAGGTGCTTGAAGGTGTCAACTTCTTAAATTGAGTGCCCAAAACTGGACACAGCACTCAAGATGTGGCCTAACCAGCACCTGACTTCCCCGGTCCTGCTGGCCATGCTGTTCCTGATCCAGGCCAGGATGCCATAGGCCTTCTTGGCCACCTGGGTACACTGCTGGCTCGTGTTCAGTTAACCAGCATAGTCAGCTCCAAGGGGAACAAACCCAGCAGCAGAGTGATATTCATGTTGGGATGGTATCAGCAGAGGGTGCTCCTTGCACGCACTGTGGAGATGCAGCTCAGAGCCTGCAGCTGCCAGACGCTGGCTGCAGCAAAGCTCAGGTTCACCTTACCCAGATCACCAGAAAACAGATGCTCATCACCAACCTCTCTTTGCTTCTTCAGCTGAAAACATGCCCAGAGAGCCCTTAAAGAGAGCATTTAAAGCCACTTCCTGAAATAAAAATAGCAGGCAGCTCTTCCTGCCCCCAAACACTGCTGCTTGGCCAGGCTAAATTTGCTGCTGGGATCGGGGAGGATTAGGAGCCACATTTAATCTTCCCAGGGTGACTTAATTCTCCAGGGCTAAACAAACTCAGTCTTCACACAAATCCAACCCAGGATGCTGGGTGTTCATCCTGTCCATGCAGCCCAGATCCCATTCTCCATGTGCATCTCTTCTGGTTTGGGCTTTGAACAAGTGGGGTTGTTGAGTGTGGAGAAGAGAAGGCTTCAGAGCTATCTTACTGTGGTCATTCAGTACTTAAGTGGGGCCTACAGGAAAGATGAGGAGAGGTTTTTTTTGCTATGGCATGTAATGATAGGACATGTGGGAATGGTTTTAAACTGAAATGGGCAGACAGTGTGAGTTTGCAGCCCAGAAGGAAATCACACCCAGGGTTACATCCAAAGCAGAGTTGGCAGCAGATGCAGTGAGGTGATTCTGCCACCTTTCTCTGCTCTGGGGAGACCTTAACTGGAGTGCTGCATCCAGCTCTGGAGCCCTCAGCACAGCAAGGATGTGGACCTGATAGAGCAGGTCCAGAGGAAGGCCATGAAAATGATCAGAGGGTTGGAGCAGCTCTGCCACAAGGACAGGCTGAGGGAACTGGGGGTGTGCAGCCTGGAGAAGAGAAGGCTTCCAGGGAGACCCAAGAGCAGCCTGCCAAGACCTGAGGGAAGCTACAAGAAGGCTGCAGAGAGACTGTTTGCAAAGGGCTGCAGGGACAGGATGAGGGCAATGGCTTCAAAGTAGAGCAGAGCAGATTGAGATTGGATGTGAGGAACAAGTTCTGCACCAGGAGGGTGCTGGAACACTGCAACAGTTGCTTGGGGAGGTGGTTGCAGCCCCATGCTTGGAGATACTGAAGGTGAGGCTGGACAGGGCTCTGCACAACTTGATCTAGTGGAGGATGTCCCTGCTGAGTGCAGAGTGTTAGACTGGATGAGCTTTGGAGTTCCTTTTTTATCTCAGACCAGTCTATGATTCTGTGAAAAAGAAGAGCAAAGGAGCAAAGCTCATAGAGCAAAGCTGGAGGTGGATCCAGATTCAGGCTGGAGGTGAGGAGGAAGTTGTTGAGCATGAGAGTGGTGAGAGGCTGGAATGGGTTGCCCAGGGAGGTGGTTGAGGCCCCATGGCTGGAGGTGTTTCAGGCCAGGCTGGCTGAGGCTGTGTGCAGCCTGCTCTAGGGTAGGGTGTCCCTGGGCATGGCAGGGGGGGGTTGGAACTGGCTGCTCCTTGTGCTCCCTTCCAACCCTGACTGGTTCTATGATTCTAAGAGATTCAGACTAGATGTTGAATGTGAGGGTGGTGAGACACTTCAGCAGGTTACCCAGAGAAATTGTGGATGCCTCTTCCCTGGAAATGTTCAAACCCAGGTTGAACAGGACCTAAACTTGGTTCAGTGGAAGGTGTCCCTATCCCTGGCAGGGTGATTGGAAGTAGATGATCTTTAAACTCTTTCCCAACCCAATCTATTCAAATCTCCTGTGATTCTAAGTGAGAGTTCCATGGGATCCTCTAGCTGTGAACATTCAGACCAAAAGCTCAGCTTTGCTCCTCATGATGGCAGAGAGCAGGGAGGTTTTCACACTCAGTGCTTCACCTGGAGAACTCCTTGCTGCAGGATGCTGGGAATGCCAAGTGTTTTTCCATGCTCTTGTAGTGATTAATGGTCACAGCTACCTTCAGCAAGGGCTGCTAAATTCTATATTGCCTTAGAAAGTCCTTGAGCAAAAAAAAAAAGGCAGATGGCAGAGAAAATGTTTCAGGGAGGTATTTTGGAGTTGGATTCAATGATCCTTATGGATCCCTTCCAGCTTGAGATATTCTGATTCATGACATAGTATTATGTGGCTGATTGATTGATTGATTGACTGATTATAATACTCTTTCTCATTGCTGTTTTGGTTTGTGCTGTCCCTTTGTGGAGCTCCATCTCCTTTCTACGAGATTCATCCGGAGAAACACTCTGCTGAACCCTGCCTGCCTTCAGGCAGTGAGCTGCAGCCAAACCCAGTGGTCATGCTCCCTCTACTGGTTTTACTGGTCCGTCCTTATGGTGAGGATGGTGAGCTGGGGAGGGACTTTTCACGAGGGTTTGTAGTGATAGGACAAGGGGGAATGGACTGAAGCTGGAAGAGGGGAGATTTGGGCTGGAGATTAGGAAGAAATTCTTGCCAGTGAGAGTGGGGAGACATTGGAATGGGGTGCCCAGAGAGGTAGGGATCATAGAATCATAGAATCAACCAGATTGGAAGAGACCTCCAAGCTCAGCCAGTCCAACCTAGCACCCAGCCCTGTCCAGTCATCCAGACCATGGCACTAAATGCCCCAGCCAGGCTTTTCTTGAACACCTCCAGGGACAGTGACTCCACCACCTCCCTGAACAGCCCATTCCCTGGAGGAATGGATGCCCCCTCCCTGGAGGTGTTCAAGACCTGGTTGGATGAGTCATTGAGCCTCCTCACATCCAGTCTGAACCTACCCATCTCCAGCTTTGCTCCACTCCCCCTAGAATCTGAACCTTCTAGGAGCTGATGAGGTTGGTGACACTTACCGTGATGGGGAAATAGTCTCTCATGTACCTCCAGACCACACAGTTCTGCAGGAATGGGATCCTCCTCCCTCCAGTCTTGGGTTTTTCCCAGTCTAGCATCCACCATGTGAAGTAGAGGACACTGACCAGCCAAAAACGAGTGAAGAAGAGGCCGATGAAGGCAGCCACGCAGCACTGTGCTGAGAGAAGAGCCAGCGGTGAGTTGGCAGCTGGGTTAGGTGGGCTTTGGGGGATGAATGCTTCACTTGCAAGGATTCTATTTGGACCTGAGATGGAGTCCAGGCCTTCACTGGGCTTGCTGCTGAACTGTTTTGTCCAGTGTGAAGGCACCATTGGTGTAGGAATGGTTTCTTTCTTCTCTGCCCCAGGAAGCTGGAGAAGAACTAAGCATCACCCTTGTAGCAGCTTCCTGTTTCTGGAAGGTGTCCAGAGAAGGGCCACAAGGATGAGCAGAGGGCTGGAGCTGTTCTGCTGTGAGGAGAGACTGAGGGAGTTGGGGATGTTCAGTCTGAAGAGGAGAAGGCTCCAAGGAGACCTTATTGTGACCTTTGACTATGTGAAGGGGGCTACAAGAAAGCTGCTGAGGGACTTTTTAGGGTGTCAGGTAGTGATAGGACTGGGGAGAATGGAACAAAACTTGAAGTGGGAAGACTCAGATTGCATGCTAGGGAAGATGTTCTTCAGTGTGAGGATGCTGAGACACTGGAACAGGTTGCCCAGGGAGGTGGTAGAAGCCTCATCCCTGTGTGTTTTCAAGGCCAGGCTGGATGTGACTCTGAGCAACCTGCTCTAGTGTGAGGTGTCCTTGCCTATGGCAGGGGGCTTAGGATCCCTTCCAGCTCTGACCATTCTGTGATTCTATGAGTCTCCAAAGGCCACCATGCCCCCCTCTTCCCACAACACTGAAGATCTTCTCATAGAGTCCTCTTTGATTAGTTTTCTCTCTCTTTGCTATCTGCCTCTTCTCTAGAGTCAGTCTGATCTCTGCAACAGTAATCATGGAAGCATAGAATTGTTTTGGTAAGATCACTGACTCCAACTATCAACCTGAGACCAGCATGGCCACTAAACCATGTCCTGAACTGCTGTGTCCACACATTTCTTGAACACCTCCAGGGACAGTGACTCCACCACCTCCCTGAAATGACAGCAAAGTGAGGAACCATCTCCTGCCTGTAAAGCCCTCAAGAGCTTTGTCCTGAGCTATCCATTTATCATTTCACAGGAGCACAGGGTGTTAGGGGTCGGAAGGGACCGAAGGAGATCATTGAATCCAACCCCCTTGCCAGAGCAGGACCATACAATCTAGCTCAGGTGACACAGGAACACATCCAGACAGGGCTGGAAAGGCTTCAGAGAAGGAGACTCCACAACCTCTCTGGGCAGCCTGTGCCAGTGCTCTGTGACCCTTACAGTCAAGAAGTTCCCCTCTGTGCTGAGGTAGAACCTCCTGTGCTGCAGCTTCCATCCATTGCTCCTTGTCCTACCCCAGGCAGCAAGTGAGCAGAGCCTGTCCCCCCCTTCCTGACCCCCAGCCCTCAGGTGTTTATGAACATTTATTCAATCCCCTCTCAGTCTTCTCTTCTCCAGACTAAGCAGCCCCAGGTCCCTCAGCCTCTCCTCATCAGGCAGTGCTGCAGTCCCCTCATCATCCTCCTAGCCCTCCACTGGACTCTCTCCAGCAGATCCCTGTCCCTCTACAACTGGGCAGCCCAAAACTGAAGGCAGTGCTCAAGATGAGGTCTCAGCAGGGCAGAGTAGAGGGGGAGGAGAACCTCCCTTGATCTGCTGGACACACTCTGCTTAATGCAGCCCAAGATCCTTGCTTTTTGACTTCTGATCATCCCATTTAGAAGGTTTTTACCCTTTATTGATTTTTTTTCCTTATTGATTTTGGATCTTTTCCTCCACTCCTTAGGTTCACTTTCAGCTCCAGGCCTGGCCTCTAGAGGATTTTTTGAGTCCTTTCAACTCAATGTCATCTCAGATGTTGTAAGAATGCTCAGTTCCATTGCCTGAGACATTAATGATTTGGGACTTTCCCAAGTCGTTACAGATTTTTTTTCTGAGCTGCTTCCAGTTAGTGCTTGGCTTTGCCTTCTACTTCCCACCTCTCTCAAGCCTTCTGTTTTGGCACAGGAAGAAGAGAAAGGAAATTCTGTGTGCAAAGAAGCATCACCTGGTGCAGCAAATCCCACCCAAATCCAGCACTGTCTGGGAAGTGCTGATGGCCACCAAGCTGCCATCCTCAACATGAGGAAGAACTTCCTTACTGTAAGGGTCCCACAGCACTGGAACAGGCTGCCCTGAGAGGATGTGGAGTCTTCTCTGAAGACCTCCCAGCCCTGTCTGGATGTGTTCCTGTGTGACCTGAGCTAGATTGTATGGTCCTGCTCTGGCAGGGAGGTTGGACTGGATGATCTATGGAGGTCCCTTCCAACCCCTTACATCCTGTGATCCTAAAAAGTGCCTGGCAAGAGCTGTGTCCTTTTCATCTGTCCCTCTAAAAGCCTAACCTGCAATGCATCCTTCAGGTCAGAACAAACCCCTGCTCCTACCTGGTCTTTTTAACTCTTGGGGAGAACAGAATACAGCATGGAATGTAATTAGACCAAGAAGAATAGACTGAAGCTGGAAGAGGGAAGACTTAAACTGGGGATTAAGAAGAAATTCTTGCCAGTGAGAGTGTGGAGACACTGGAACAGGTTGCCCAGGGAGGTTGTGGATTCCTCCTCCCTGCAGCTGTTCGAGGCCAGGCTGGATGAGGCCTCGAACAACCTGGGCTGGTGGGAGGTGTCCCCCCATCCCATGGGGGATGGAACTAGATGATCCTCACGGTCCCTTCCAACCCAAACCATTCTCTGTATCTATGCAATGAAGCTCCAGGGTCCATGTGACACATCCACACTGAGGAACAATGCAGAGGTTGCAGTTTTGCTGCATCCAGGAGCCAGGTTATCAGGGGCTGCTGCAACACAGTGCAATGCTTAACCCTCTTCTTATCTCACCATGCAAAGCTCAAAGGACATTCTGCAAGATGAGGAGTTGTCCTGGTCCAAATCCATGCACTTATCATCAAAGGGAGGCTTTATCTGGCCATTATAGTTATGATGTTATTGTTGTTTCATGTAATAATTAATTACTGCCTCCATCCACTTGCAGTACAGAATCTGCACCCAGAGACTTTCAATCCATCTCAAGATTACCTTGTTGTGTGCTTGGAAAGCCTCGTGGTGTCCTGGTTGCTGTTGGAAAGGAGCCCTATCCTGCCCCTAAATGAACCATTCCATTCCCAGAATGGACCTTTAGTCTTAAAGTAGTGTGCATGGGGCAAAGGAAGCAGGAAAGTTCCAGTCAAGGCACAGCTAAATCCTGCTGCCTGTATCCAAACCCATCCCAGCCTTCACAGAAGCACAGAATGGTAGGGGTGGGAAGGGAATTCTGGAAACCATCTAGTCCCATCCCCTCAGGTCTCAGACTTCTCTCCTCAAGCTAAGGCTGGACATTAGGAAAACGTTTTTCATGGAGAGAGTGGTCAAGCACTGTGGAATGAACTGCCCAGGGAGGTGGTGGAGTCACCTGGATGTCTTTAAGGGTCCTTTGGATGTGGTTCTTTGGGCTATGGTTTAAGGTGAATCTTGCTGAGTAGGGTTATAGACTTGGTGATCCTGAGGGGCTTTGCCAACCTGGATGTTTCTGTGATTCTGTGAGATGCTCCAGGCCCCTTAGCATCTTCCCAGCCTCCACTGGACTCTCTCCAGTAGTTCCCTGTATTCCTAGAACTGGGGAACCCAGAACTGGATGCAGAATTCCAGGCCTGGCCTCACTAGGTCAGAATAGAATGGGAGGAGAACCTCCCTTGACCTGCTGGCCACACTCCTCTCAGTGTGTGCACCCTAGGACACCAATGGCCTTCCTGGCCACAAGGGCACATTCTTAGTTCATGCTGAACTTTTTATCCACCAGGACTCTCAGGTCCTTCTCTGCAGAGCACCTTTCCAGTAGGGCAAACCTCTCCCTTGTCCTGTTTGCTCCCTCTCAGGTGCAGCACTCTATAATTGCCCTTGTGAACTTCATGAGCTTCACAGAATCACAGAACCTTAGAGGTTGGAAGGGAACTCCAGAGACCATCCAGTCCAAGCCCTCCTGCCAAAGCAGCATCCCCTAGGGTAGTTCACACAGGAATGCATCCAGGTGGGCTTGGAAAGCCTCCAGAGAAGGAGACTCCACAACCTCTCTGGGCAGCCTGCTCCAGGGCTCTGCCACCCTCACCCCTAAGAAGTTTTTTCTCCTGGAGCTGAAACCTTCTCTGTTCCAGTTTGCTCCTTGGCTTGTTGCTGCTGACCACCCAAAAGAGCTTGGCCCCCTCCACTTGACACCCACCCCTCAGCTAGGGAGAGACCTTGAGCAGATCTCCTCTCAGCCTTCTCTGCTGCAGACTAAACGCCCCTAGGGCTCTCAGGCTCTCTCTGCAGAGCAGATGCTCAAGTCCCTCACTCATCCTTGTGGCTTTCTGCTGGACTCTTTCTCTCCCTGAACTGCCCAGCCTGTGAAGGTCTCTCTGGTGGCAGCACAGCCTGGCAGGCTGTCAGCCACTGCTCTCACTTTGGTACCATCAGCAAACTGCCTGAGGGTCCCCTCTGTCCCTTTGCTCAGGTTGTTGATAAAGACACTGAACTAAGTCCTGACCCCTGAGGAGCACCACTAGCTCCAGGCCTCCAGCTAGGCTCTGCACCACTGCTCATAGATTCATAGTATCAAGCAGGTTGGAAGAGAGCTCCAAGCTCAGCCAGCCCAACCTAGCCCCCAGCCCTGCCCAACCAACCAGACCATGGCACTAAGTGCCCCAGCCAGGCTTGGCTTCAACACCTCCAGCCACAGCCACTCCACCACCTCCCTGGGCAGCCCATTCCAATGCCAATCACTCTCTCTGCCGACAACTTCCTCCTAACATCCAGCCTAGACCTGCCCTGCCACAGCTTCAGACTCTGTCCCCTTCTTCTCTTGCTGCTTGCCTGGCAGCAGAGCCCAACCCCACCTGGCTACAACCTCCCTTCCTAAATGCACACACTCTCCTTCCTTCTTGGATCATCTTCCAGAGGCAGATTAACAAGGACAACCTAAATCTACCTCCTTGCTTCTTCTGCTTCTCCTCTGCAGGACAAAGCAGGAGAGATAGGTGGCAAACATTAATATTTGCTTGTTGAGAGGCTGTTCCCTATGATCACTGTTATCTCCTCTTGAAGAAATCAGGAGCAATGAAGGTTTCTGGACTGGGGACCACATCAGAGCTGCTCAGATGAGAGTCAGATTTCCCTCAGCATCTGCTTTCCCACAAACAACTGTCATTTTCTGGGCTGCCTGCCAGGCAAACACTTTAAAGGGCATTGCATAGGTGGCATTAGGCAATGGGCCAAGGAACCTCAGCAGATATCTCCATCCTGGGGCCAAACTTCAGCTGATGTACAACTCACTGTGCCCAGGAGGCAGCCTGCAAAGAGCTGTCAGATGTTGGGTGTGCTGCTGGAAGAGATGACAACTTGTCATGATGGGGAGGGGGTTAGGGGAATCCTTCAAGTCCTTGGTGTGCTACAAACACATCTTTGAACCCCATCAGCTGCCAGGGCTCTGCTAGAGCCAGATAAGCTCTTCCAACTTAGAATTGTAGAGCAATTTGGGTTGGAAGGGACCTTAAAGACCTCAAAGAACATCTAGTTTCAATCCCCAGCTTGGTCAAGCCTTCCACAGCAGCAAGATTTCTGGTGAGGATGGAGGCTGCAGGCCCAATCAGCACACAAATGGTGGTGAGATGTGGTGAGAACAAGGCTCTGTTCTGTTGCCTTCACAGAACTCCTTGAGGAAAAGGGGAGAATTTTAAGGGAAGAATTTAATTTAAGGGGAGAATTACCTTTAGTATTCAGCCATAGCATCACTGAAATGTCATGGATTCATAGAATGGACTGGGTTGGAAGGGATCTCAAAGGTCATCCAGTCCAGCCCCCTCTACACTCAGCAGGGACAGCCTCAATTAGATCAGGTTGCCCAAAGCTTTCTCCATCCTCACCATCAATATCTCCAAGGATGGGACCTCAGACACCTCCCTAAGCAACCTGTTGCAGTGTTCCAGCACCCTCCTGGTGCAGAACTTGTTCCTCACATCCAAGCTCAATCTGCTCTGCTCTACTTTGAAGCCATTGCCCTCATCCTGTCCCTGCAGCCCTTTGCAAACAGTCTCTCTGCAGCCTTCTTGTAGCCCCCTTCAGGTCCTGGCAGGCTGCTCTTAGGTCTCCCTGGAGCCTTCTCTTCTCCAGGCTGCACACCTCCATCTCCCTCAGCCTGTCCTCATAGCAGAGCTGCTCCAACCCCCTGATCATTTTCATGGCCCTCCTCTGGATCTGCTCCATCAGGTCCCTGTCTTTCCTATATTGAGGGCTCCTTCCACCTTCCTGTCCCATAGCTCCACCAATTTCCAGCCTCATGCTGCAGTGTCCTGATCCATGGATGCACACTGAGGAGAATCAGGTAGTTTTGGAGGTGTGGTTGCAAAGAGACATGATCCTCATGCTGCTCTATCTGCAGGTCTGTTCTCCTGCCAGGCAGCACAACTGCACATGATAAATTGCTACAGAATGGTTTAAGCCCTTAGCATGACAGAATGATTCAGTCTGGAAGAGATCATTAAAGGTCATCTTGTCCAATCCCAGTGAAGTCATCAGGGACATCTGCAACTAGAGCAGGTTGCTCAGAGCCCAGTCCAAGCTGACCTGGAATGTTTTCAGGTTTCTACCACCTCTCTGAACAGCCTGAGCCAGGATCACTCCATCCTCAGTGTACAACATTCTTCCTTTTCTCTAGTGTGAATTTCCCCCTTCTAGTTCCAAACCATCACCCTTTCTTCTGTCACAACAGGCCATGCTAAAAGGTCTGTCACAGCTTTCTTCAGGTCCCTTTAAGTACTGAAAAGCCACAAGGTGTCCCTGGAGCCTTCTCCAGTTTGAACAACACCAACTCTCTCACAGCTTCACAGCAGATGGCTTCCAGCCCCCTGCCCCAAATCATCTGTGTGACCTCCCCTGTCCCTGCTCCATCAGGTCCACGTCTCTCCTATGCTGAGGACTGCAGAACAGGACCCAACACTGCAGGCTGTGTCCCAGCAATGCAGAGATGAATCATCTCTCTCAACCTGCTGCCCACAGAGGTCCTTACACAGAGCCCTTTCAAGGCAGATATCACCATGGGCTGGAGGAGGAGGTCAAAGGGCCTCACACAGCTCTGCAATCACATCACTTCTGTTGTATGAAAATGTCAAGATGATTGGGCTGAGATTAGCTGCTGCACTGTCTAGGTTGCCATGGAAAGGGAAGAGAGAGCTCTTCCAATTTAACCCAAAACCTAAGGTCCCTTGATCTGACAGTCACTAGTGGTGTTCCCCAAGGACCACTGCTGGGCCCAGTCCTGATTAATAGCTTTATTGATCATCTGGATGAGGGCATTGAGCCCAGCATCACTACGTTTGCAGATGACACAGGAGCAGCTGTGGAGCTGTTGGAGAGTAACAGAGCCCTGCAGAAGGACCTGGCCAGGCTGCATGGGTGGGCAGAGGCCAAGGGGATGAGACTGAACAAGGCCAAGGGCAGGGTCCTGCACTTCGGCCACAACAACCCCAAGCAGCACTACAGGCTGGGGCCAGAGTGGCTGAGAGCAGGCAGGCAGAGAGGGCCCTGGGGGTGCTGGCAGAGAGCAGCTGAAGAGGAGGCAGCAGTGCCCAGGTGGGCAGCAGAGCCAATGGCATCCTGGGCTGGCTCAGGAGCAGTGTGGGCAGCAGGACAAGGGAGGTTCTTCTGCCCCTGTGCTCAGCACTGCTCAGGCCACCCCTGGAGTGCTGTGTCCAGTTCTGGGCTCCTCCATTGCAGAGAGATGTTGAGGTGCTGGAAGGTGTTGAGAGAAGGGCAGCAAGGCTGGGGAGGGGCCTGGAGCACAGCCCTGTGAGGAGAGGCTGAGGGAGCTGGGGGTGTGCAGCCTGCAGCAGAGGAGGCTCAGGGCAGAGCTCATTGCTGTCTGCAGCTGCCTGCAGGGAGGCTGTAGCCAGCTGGGGTTGGGCTCTGCTGCCAGGCAAGCAGCAACAGGAGAAGAGGACACAACCTCAAGTTGTGGCAGGGCAGGTCTAGGCTGGATGTTAGGATTAAGTTGTTGGCAGAAAGAGTGATTGGCATTGGAATGGGCTGCCCAGGGAGGTGGTGGAGTCTCCATCCCTGGAGGTGTGTAAAAGGAGGCTGGATCAGGCACTCAGTGCCATGGGTTAGTTAATTAGAGGGGTTAGGTGCTAGGTTGGACTCGATGATCTTAGAGGTCTTTTCCAACCTGGTTAGTTCTGTGATTCTGAGGTTCTCAGTACCAGCCCTGGAGCCCCTAACAGTGACAGCTTGCACAGGTACTGTAGCCATGGGCACAATGAAGCCTGGCAGCCTGGTCAGGCTGGCCCTGGCGGTGGACTATGCTCTGTTGTCATGATGGTTTGACTCAGGTTGACACCTTTGAGTCAACTCTACTGATTGAAGGGGTTCAAAGGCTGGGCACTGTATGCTGGAGCTACAGAGAAGGTGTGCACAGATCTCCTGCCCTTGCACTGGGTCTCACAGAATCACAGGATGGTCTGGTTTGGAAAGCACCTTTAGAGGTCTAGCCCACCCCTGTAGTTTGCAGGGACATCTTCAACTAGATCAGGCTGCACAGAGCCCCATCCAGCCTAGCCTGTTCTCAGGGCTGGGGCATCTAGAGCTCGCTGGGCTACCTCTTCCAGCTCTCTAGGCAACCTCTTCCAGCTCTCTGGGCAACCTCTTCCAGCTCTCTGGGCAACCTGAGACAGGATCTCACCACCCTCAGTATAAAAAATGTCTTACTTCTATACAAAATCTCCCTCTTTCAGTTTTAAAACACCCCCCCCCTTTCTCCTGTCACAACAGACCCTACTAAAATACCTGTCCCCATCTTTTTATTGGGCTCCTTAAGTACCAGAAGACCACAAGGACAATCCCAACTCTCTCATCCTGGCCTCACAGCAGAGGACTTCCTGCCCTCCCATCATTATTATGACCTCCACACACAGAACCACAGAATCACCCAGGTTGGAAAAGACCTTCAAGATCATCAAGTCCAACCTATCACCCAACATCATCTAATTAACCAAACTATGACACTAAGTGCCTCTTCCAGTCTCCTTCTAAACACCCCCAGAGATGGTGACTCCACCACCTCCCTGGGCAGCCCATTCCAATGCCAATCACTCTCTCTGGGAAGATCTTAGAATCATAGCATCATAGAATGGTTTAGGTTGGAAGGGACCTCAAGGATCATTCAGCTCCAAGCCCCTGCCATAGGCAGGACACCTCCCACTAGAGCAGGTTGCTCAAGGCCTCATCTTCCTCTGTCCTTGCTCCAATAGGTCCCTGTCTGTGCTGGGGAGTCCAGGGCTGGCCTCAGCACTGAAGATGAGGTCTCAGCAGAGTCCAGTAGAGGAGGATGAGCAGAGTAGAGGGGAAGGTTTGTTTGCATGGGGTCAGCCTTACATTGATACTTCTGCATAGTGTAACTGGAGCCCAGGCTCGGGTCCATGGAGACAGTGAAACTGAGAGGCAGCAGGAAGCAGTGCAGTAGGTTTTAGGCACTGGTTTTGGTGCCCTGCAGAGGCCTGGCTCTGTAGTATCAGGAGGGGGCACTGGAATCCTGCAGAGGGAAGTGCAATGGGGTCCCCACTCCATGACTTGCATCCCATTCACCACGCACCATGCACTCTGCTTCCAGCAGCTGTCAGCAGCTGAAGCAAATGTGCCCTGCTGTGAGCTAGAGCAGCACTGATGCTGCTCAGGGATTTGGCTTCTCAGCTCAGGCTCTGTTCAATGAGGGCACTTTCTGGAGCTCAGGGCAGGTTTGCACAACCAGAGGCTGCTCCCAGCAATGAGAGGTCTGATGGGGAGAGTCCCTGCCAAGGGTTGGGCTGCAGAAAGGCTCTGGCTCAGTTCCTGTGCAGACCAAGGGCACTGCTAAATATTGTGTGCCAGGCTGGGGTGCAGTAAATCAGAGGTGGCACCTTTGGGGATGAGCAAAGTGACCCACAAGTGACCAACAAGAGATTCCATCCCATGGATGTCATCTTCACTATAAAGCTAAGGGATCACCAGGGTCAAGCTGCTTCTTCAGTGATTGATAACCAAGGAGGACTCTCTCTGTTTGGTTTTTAATGCTGATTCTTGTGTTCTTGAATCCAGTTCCTGAATCCAGCTCCTAAATCTGCTTCCCATCTGCTGCTGAGTCCAGTCTGGGACTTCCCCAGTGCTTAGCACAGCATCAGTGCTGGAGAGGTAATCACCATCAGGGGTTGAGTTTGATATGGGTTCCTGTCTATTTGCATCTATACTTTAGCTATAAGGAATCATTAAGTATTATTAATTACATTGAATTTCTGTTTCAATTCCTCTTTAGATTTATTGCTATTCCTTTCATGGAAGCTGCTTTAGTTCTCTTTTCCAACCCCTAATTTCCTTTGGGATGGGAGAACAGATAACAAACATCATCTGTCACTTGCCTAGTGGCCAGCCCAGCCCTAAGCAGTGACAAAATGTCACTTTCTTTTGTCTCAGTGCCCTTGCTGGGAGCATCCTCAAGGAAAGCAGCAGCATGGACAATGTTGGTCTGTTGGGAGAGCACCGGGGCTGAGCTGCTGTACTCATCCAGCACCCCGTGGTGAATGAATGAGGCTCTCACCCCATGCTTGGCTTCTCACAGGATGCATTTGCACAACCATAGCAACAGCTGCCTGCAGCCCAGCAGCTGCTGGGATCTCTGGCAGCAGCTTGAAGCTGTGTTTTCAGCAATACTTCTCTGGCAGCAGCAGGACAATCCTGTCTGAGAGAGAATGGAGCAGCTGGTGTGCCAAATCCCGCCCAAGGAAGGGCTGATCTCTCTGCCTGAGGGTTAAAATTGAACGTGGCACAGGGTGTTTGGCAGCTCATGGGATGGAATTCAGGTGGAGCAAGTCCAGAGGAGAGCCAGGAAAGTGATCAGGGGGTTGAAGCAGCTCTGCTAGAAGGATAGGCTGAGGGAGCTGAGGGTGTGCAGCCTGGAGAAGAGAAGGCTTCCAGGGAGACCTAAGAGCAGCCTGCCAGGACCTGAGGGAAGCTACAAGGCTGCAGAGAGACTGTTTGCAAAGGGCTGCAGGGACAGAATGAGGACAATGGCTTCAAAGTAGAGCAGAGCAGATTGAGATTGGATGCGAGGAACAAGTTCTGCAGCATGAGGGTGCTGGAACACTGCAACAGGTTGCATGGGGAGGTGGTTGAGGCCCCATCCATGGAGATATTGATGGTGAGGCTGGTGAAGGCTTTGGGCAACCTGATCTAGTTGAGGCTGTCCCTGCTGAGTGCAGAGGAGGTTGGACTGGATGACCTTTGGAGGTCCCTTCCAACCCAGCCCATTCTGTCATATCCTTTAGCACTGAGCTTTCACAGTGGTCAAACTGGGAGCTTTGGGGTGAAAAGCTCCAGGCTTTGAAGAAAAACAACAGCAAAAACTTCATCAACTAAGCAAAAAACTTCCTCAACTAAGCAAAAAACTTCATCAACTAAGCAAAAACAACTACTGGAGTCACTTCTGCCCCTTTCCCACCCCACACTGCATGTTTCCCTTTTATTCCCCAAACCCAGAGCACCTGAGTGCTGTTGGAGTCTCCTCTCATCCCAGTTGTGACCACTTTGCCCTCCTTACCTACTCTCCTTTTTAACCTGGGGGCTGTTGGAGTCTCCTCCCACCCCAGCTGTGACCACTTTGCCCTCCCTGCCCACTCCCCTTTTTAATGGGCCCCAGGAGAGGCAGCAACCCTAAGCTGTGCCCAACTGGGCAGAGGGATCCTCCTCCTCCTAGCATCACTGGTGAGTGCCCATGGTGCACACTGGGTGAATGGGAGTGGGATCTTAAAGGCTGGGGGGCCTGGTGGCCCCCCAGCTAGGTAGGAATAGACTTGATAGTCACTCTGACATCACCTATGGGTGCTGGCTGAGTCTCTTTACTTAGGCTGAGCTCCTCTCTATTTAGTTGCTTCTTTCTGCTCTGGAGAGGAGAAAGCTCTGAGGAGACCTTATTGTGGCCTTCCAGTATCTGAAGTGGGCTACAAGAAAGCTGGGGAGGGACTTTTTAGACTGTCAGGTAATGATAAGACTGGGGGGAATGGAGCAAAATTGGAAGTGGGTAGGTTCAGGCTGGATATTGGGAAGAAGCTCTTCAGCATGAGGGTGCTGAGACCCTGGCACAGGTTGCCCAGGGAGGTGGTGGAAGCCTCATCCCTGGAGGTGTTTAAGGCCAAGCTGGATGTGGCTCTGAGCAGCCTGCTCTGGTGTGAGATGTCCCTGCCCATGGCAGGGGGGTTGGAGCTGGATGGTATTGGAGGTCCCTTCCAGCCTTGACAGTTCTGTGATTCTATGATTTCTCCTCCATCTGCAGAAGGATGATCTCCAGCTTGGCCTAGGGCAATCCAAGACTGCATTTCTCCAAAGCAATTCATCAAGGCCTGTGTGGTGACCCAGTGGGTGAAGAGCTTTACCCAGTGATGTCCATGATGCTAATTTCCTTCTCTTCCAATGAAGTACATCCTGGCTACCATTTTCCAGACCATACCAACATGCAGTTTGGCAAAGTGTGGGCCAAACCTATACCAAGAAACATGCAAACAACTACAGCATCTGGACCAGTCCCTCAGATGCTGGTGGAGAAACACCCATTTAGCCCCAGGTCTGCAGGAGAATTTGGACAGACCCAGCTCAGAAACCTAGCAAGGCTCTAAAGAGCATCCCATGCTTTCTTTGCAGCTCTTGCTTCCATGTTTGCCCAGGTGGCCAAGAGAGCCAATGGCATCCTGGCCTGCAACAGGAGCAGTGTGGCCAGTAGGATGAGGGAGATTCTTCTTCCCCTGCACTCAGCACTGCTCAGACCACCCCTTGAGTGCTGTGTCCAGTTCTGGGCTCCTCAATTGCAGAGAGATGTTGAGGTGCTGGAAGTTGTCCAGAGGAGGGTGATGAAGCTGGTTAAAGGCCTGGAACACAAACCCTATGAGGAGAGGCTGAGGCAGCTGGGGTTGTTTTAGCCTGGAGAAGAGGAGGCTCAGGGATGAGCTCATTGCTGTCTACAACTACCTGAAGGGAGGCTGTAACCAGGTGGGGTTGGGCTCTGCTGCCAGGCAAGCAGCAACAGAAGAGGGGGACACAGCATCAAGTTGTATCATAGTATCATCAGGGTTGGAAGAGACCTCACAGATCATCAAGTCCAGGGCAGGTCTAGGCTGGCTGTGAGGAGGAAGTTGTTGGCAGAGAGAGTGATTGGCATTGGAATGGGCTGCCCAGGGAGGTGGTGGAGTGGCTGTGGCTGGAGGTGTTGAAGCCAAGCCTGGCTGGGGCACTTAGTGCCATGGTCTGGTTGGTTGGGCAGGGCTGGGTGCTAGGTTGGACTGGATGAGCTTGGAGCTCTCTTCCAACCTGCCTGATTCTGTGATGATGATCCTCTAAAACACAGAATTGGTTCTGTTGGAGACATCGTCTAAGATCGTTGAGCCCAACCACAGTCTCCTAACACCACCATGTCCAATAAAGCATTTGGGAGCTGCTTGTGTGCCAATATCCACAAGCATCTGCTGCCCTTTTGCTGCTGGGACCAGCCAGCAACATTCCTGCCACCACAAAGCAGAAGCTCTACACAGGTCCAATCTCAAATTAAGAATCAGCAGGCACTGGCAAACTCTGGGATGTAACCTCCCAGCTTCTCTCCTCAAGGGCTGTAAATCACCTTACAGAGTTTGCACTCTCTGCTAACCTGCTTCTGGGTTTCTCATCTCCTTATTTCATCCTGTCCAAACCTCCATGACCCTCATTGTCATCACCACTCTCCATGCAGCAGTGAGTTGGTCAGGGTTTCATTTTGTTGGAGAAATGGGTCTGGGTGAAGCTCATGAGATCCAACAGGGCTAAATGCAAGGTCCTGCACCTGGACCAGGGTGATTCACGCTGTTAATAGAGGCTGGAGAATGAAGGGATGGAGAGCAGCCCAACAGAGAAGGATTTGGAGGCACCAGTGCAGAAAAAGCAGGACCTTAAAAGGAGACTGTAAGATGGGGATGGTCTTTTTAGGAGTGCTTGTTGTGACAGATTGAAGGGTGATGGTTTTAAACTGAAAGAGGAGGATTCAGACTAGATAGAAAGCATTTTGTTACCATGAGAGTGATGACAACCCTGGTCCAGACTGCCCAGAAGGGTGGGAGAGGTCTCATCTCTGGAGACATTCCAGGTCAGACTGGACAGGGTTCTAAGCAATCTGATCTAGCTGAAGGTGTCCCTGCTGACTGCAGGGATCACAGAATTAATCAGGTTGGGAAAGACCTTTGAGATTGAGTCCAACCTATCTCCCAACATCTACTAATCTATTAAACCTTAGCACTAAGTGCCTCAGCCAGTCTCCTTTTAGGCACCTGCAGGAATGGTGACTCCACCACCTCCCTGGGCAGCCCATTCCAATGCCAATCACTCTTGCTGTGAAGAATTTCTTCCTAACATCCAACCTGAACCTGCTCTATCACAGCCTGAATCTGTATCCCCTTTTTCTGTTGCTGCTTGCCTGATAGCAGAGCCCAACCCCAGCTGGCTACAGCCTCCCTGCAGGGAGTTGTAGACAGCAATGAGCTCTGCCCTGAGACTTCTCTTCTCCAGGCTGCACACCCCCAGCTCTTCTCCTCACAGGGCTGTGCTCCAGCCTCTTCATGAGCCTTAATGCCCTTCCCTGGACGTGTTCAAGCACCTCAACATCTTTCTTAAACTGAGTACCCAAAACTGGACACGGTAGTCAAAGTGTGGCCTAATCAGCACTGAGTCCAGGGGCAGGACTTCCCTGGTCCTGCTGGCCACACTATTCTTGATACAGGCCAAGATGCCATTGGCCTTCTTGGCCATCTAGGCACACTGCTGGCTCATGTTCAGTTGGCTGTTGACCAGTATAGTCAGCTCCAAGGGGGAACAAACCCAGCAGCAGAGTGATGCTCCAGCTGGGATGGTATAAGCAGAGGGTGCTCCTTGCTCCCTGGGCAGCCCATTCCAACACCAATCACTCTTGCTGCAAAGAACTTCTTCCTAACATCCAGCCTCAACCTGTCCTGGCACAGCTTGAGGCTGTGTCCTCTTGTTCTGTCACTGGGTGCCTGGGAGATGAGACCAACCCCACCTGGCTACAACCTCCCTTCAGGCAGTTGTAGACAGCAACAAAGTCTGCCCTGAGAATCACAGAATCAACCAGGTTGGAAGAAACCTCCAAGATCATCCAGTCCAACCTATCAGCCTCCCCTGGAAGCAGAAGTAGATGACCTCTGAAGGTGCCTTCCAACCTAACCCACTCTACAATCCTCATGGAAGGCAAAGGAGATGTCTCTTACCCAGACACATGAAGCTGAAGACCCATTGAGCCACTGATGCGGTCTGAAGCCTTCTCTGCAGGGGCAAGGAGCGGGGAGCAAACTCGATCTTCATCTTGGCCTTGGTGTGCAGGTCTCCAAAGGAGAAGGAAGCTCTGCAGGTGGCAAATGCAAAGTGCAAGGTCTGCTGTCAATATTTACCCAGCTGGGCAGCACAGAGATTGTGCAAAGGGCAACGCTGCTAGTGGCTGCCCACAGCCACCTTCCTGCATGAGGAGGAGAGGGATGCTGCCAGCAGGTGTGACCAGCTTTATGCCAACGTGACTCACCATGTGCTTAGGCAGTGAGGGTTTGCCCTAGGCAGGCCACAGAAGCAGGCTCAGGAGAACCTCATGAGGTTCAACAAGGCGAAGTGCAAGGTCCTCTACCTGGGTCAAGGCAATCCTCATTATCCACATAGGGTGGGGATGATGAGGTTGAGGGCAGCCCTGAGGAGAAGAACTTGGAGGGGTGAGAAGCTGGGCATGAGCCAGCAATGGGCACTAGCAGCTCAGAAGGCTGATGGCAGCCTGGGCTGTATCCAAAGAAGGGTGGCCAGGAGTGGAGAGAGAGGATCCTGCCCCTCTGCTCTGGAGACAGCTCACATGGAGTGCTGGGTCCAGCTCTGGAGCCCTCAAGATAAGCAGGATATGGACCTGATGGAGCAGGTTCAAAGCTGGTCACAGGGCTGGAGCAGCTCTGCTACAAAGACAGGCTGAGAGAGTTGGGGTTGTTCATTCTGGAGAAGGAAAGGATCTGAGGAGAGCTCAGAGCTGCATTTCAGTATCTGAAGGGGACATGCAGGAAGGCTGAGGAGGGACTGTCTAGAAGGGCCTGAGGTGACAGGACAAGAGGCAATGGTTTGAAACTGGAACATAGGAGATTTAGAGTGGACATTAGGAGGAAGTTCTTCACAGACAGAGTGGTGAGATACTGGAACAGGTTGCCCAGACAGGTAGCAGAAGCTTCATCCCTGCAAACATTCCAGGCCAAGTAGTTTGGTGCTCTGAGCAACCTGTTCCAGTTCATACAATCATAGAATCAATCAGGGTTGGAATGGAGCACAAGGAGCAGCCAGTGCCAGCCTCCTGCCATGCCCAGGGACACCCTACCCTAGAGCAGGCTGCACACAGCCTCAGCCAGCCTGGCCTGAAACACCTCCAGCCATGGGGACCCAACCACCTCCCTGGGCAACCCATTCCAGCCTCTCACCACTCTCCTGCTCAACAACTTCCTCCTCACCTCCAGCCTCACTCTCCCCACCTCCACCTTTGCTCCATTCCCCCCACTCCTGCCACTCCCTCACAGCCTCAAAAGTCCCTCCCCAGCTTTTTTGTAGCCCCCTTCAGATCCTGGAAGGCCACAAGAAGGTCCCCTGGGAGCCTCCTCTGCTCCAGCCTGCACAGCCCCAACTCTTTCAGTCTGTGCTCACAGCAGAGCTGCTGCAGCCCTCTCAGCATCCTCCTGGCCCTGCTCTGGACACTCTCCAGCATCCCCACATCCCTCTTGGAATGGAGGCTCCCGAACTGGATGCAGTACTCCAGGTGGGATCTCAGAGAGCAGAGCAGAGGGGCAGAATCCCCTCCCTCTCCCTGATGGCCACACTTCTGCTGCAGCCCAGGCTCTGCTTGGCTGAAGAAGTTGAAGATGTCCCTGTTGAAGATGTCCCTGTTGAAGATGTCCCTGTTGGCTGTAGGGCAGGGATTGGACTGGATGACCTTTGAGTATCCATTCCAACCCAAATCAATCCACGATTCTATGACTCCATGGCTCTATGACTCCATGGCTCTTTGATTCCATGGCTCTGTGATTCCTTGATTCCATGGCTCTATGATTCTATAGACAAACATCCTCACACCTCTCTCAGGACATGGATGGATGGATAGACAGATGGATATGCCAGAAAGGTGCCCTTGAGCATCCTTCAACACATTTATGTGGGGGTATGAGAAAGGAAGTCCTACCTTTGGTTTTAATCTGTACCTCCAGGTACCGTCGTGGGCTGAACCTCTGCCTGGGCACACGCAAAGAGCTGCCACTCACTGGAGAGAGAAAAGAAATGAAAATCAGATATTGGTGGGGGAAAAAAAGCCCTCAGGGAAGTGCCAAGGCCTCTCAGGTAAACAAATAAACCATCTTTGAGAGGCCTGAGAACGCCAAGGGCCTGGCTGTAACCAGGATACAGAATAAAGCCCCTAAGAGCCAACGCTGAACAATCAGCTGCCTACAGAAGCGTCGCTCGCCTCTCCAAGGGACATTTCAAGTCCCCAAGCTCACCACTGCCAGGAATTACACAGCAAAACTAAGAACAGCCTCTTGGCAAAAGCACACCAGGGGTGTCAGCTGGATAATAATCCTTCCTTTCTGTCAGGTCCTAAGAAGATGTGGGGCTATGTTGAATTTGCACTGTTAGATTCCAGTTTTGAGTCTCTAGAGAGAACAGGGCTCTGGTGGAACCCCCAAAGGCTCTATTGGAACCCCCAAAGGCTCTGCTGAAACCCCCGAGGGCGCTGATGAAATCCCAAAGACACGTTCCTAAAGACGTGGGTTGCTTTAATTGAGCTGAAGCGGGCTCAGGATTCCATTCGAGTCTCTCCCCATCCTTTGTCTTCCGCTGCCAATGTCGAGCCCCTGCCTGCCTGCAGAAAGCAAAGGAGGTGTTTAACTCTTGGCAGCTCTGTTGCCTGGAAACGAGATGCTTCCTGGTGAGAAGCCATCAGCCTGTTTTCAAAACGCTGGGGGGAGATCTACAGGTCCAGGGCTTGCAGCCTTACTGGGCTGTGTAACCCTCAGGACAGTCAGAGAGGTTCACGGTGAGTTTAAGGAGGGGAAAGTCACAGGGTCACAGAATGTTAGGGGCTGGAAGGGACCTCAAAAGATCATCCAGTCCAACTCCCCCTGCCAGAGTAGGATCAGCGAGGGCAGACCACACAGGAATGTGTCCAGGTGGGTTTTGAACGTCTCCTGAGAAGGAGACACCACAACCTCTCTGGGCAGCCTGTTCTAGGGCTCTGTCACCCTCACAGCGAAAAGGTTTTCCTTTATGTTCACTTGGAACCTCCTCTGCTCCAGCTTGCACCCATTGCCCCTTGTCCTGGCATTGCACATCCCTGAGCAGAGCCTGGCTCTGTCCTCCTGTCACTCACCCTGCACATCTTGATAAACACGAATGAGGGCAGCCCTCAGGCTCCTCTGCTCCAAGCTCCAGCTCCCTCAGGCTCTCCTCACAAGAGATGTTTCTTAGTGCTTCCAGCCTCTCTGTGGCTCTGCACTGGACTCTTTCAAGCAGTTCCCTGAGGCCCTTCTTGAAGCGAGTGGCAGAGAACTGGACACAATATTCCAGATGTAGCCTCACCAGGGCAGAGTAGAGGAGGAGGAGGAGAATCTCTCTCAACCTGCAAACCAGGATGCCATTGGCCTCCTTGGCCACAAAGGCACATTGCTGGCTCATGGGCATCCTTCTGTCCACCAGGACCCACAGGTCCCTCTCCTCTGCACTGCTCTCCAACAGGTCAGACCTTTGCAGGGACATCCCTGATTTGGAGATGACGTTTCAAGGTGTTTTCTATCTTGCAGTCTTGTCCTTACTGGAGTCCAGCCATGTCAGAGAGCTTCTTTGCCCATGCAAAGGGTCACACCTGAGTGATGGGAACACAGAGGAAGCATTTTCTGCTCTCAGAAATCTCAAGCTAAGCCCTGGAGCAGTTGCATTGCTTGTTCCCCAAGGGGTTGTGTTGTAAAGAGTCTCAGCTCTTTGCTTGTGGCTTCTTATGAGAAGCAAAGTCCCATCTTCTGGATTTATTAGGAACAAATTGGCTCCTTGGAAGAGCTGACCAAGGAGTAAAGCAAGGCTCAGCTGGGTAATGAATATTCATGTCCTGCTCTGCTGTGCAAATGTGATTTGCTTTTTGTCTTTCTGCTTCCTTAAATCAGCAGGGGAGGGGGAAAATACCTACTTATGGAGGGCTTTGAAATCTTCTGCTTAAATGAGTGAGGGATCAAAGATTTCCAGACAGTCAGGAGAAGCCACGAGAGAGGCATCTCCTTGTTGGGTGGAGATAAAACAGAAGCTGTGGCTTGTGGCAGAGCTGTGTCCCTGAAAGACTAAACTAGCTCAGCAGTGGGTGATGTGCCCCAAAACTGAGCCCTGGTCTCTGCAGCTCATGTCCTGAGACCCAGATCAACCTTATGAATGGAGTGATCTTGGTTGCCAAAGATGGTTGAATCAGCTCTGGGCAGCCTGATCTAGTGGTGGATGTCCTTGGTCACTGCAGGGGGGGTGGACTAGATGACTTTTGGAGGTCCTTTCCAACCCAGAGCATTCTATGGATCTATGATAAAGCACATCCAAGGGATACCAGGTGCTCTGAAGCCATCCAGGCTCTACAGATATCATCTAGCCCCAAGTTCATCTTTTGTTCCCCTGGAAAGTAATCAGGGGCCCTGTAGCCACCTCAATCTCCTCTGATTCTTTGGGAATGAGGAAGAAAGCAACCATGGTCAATATATTTCTTGTTCTAGATCTAGTGCCCCTGGCAGGGCCAGGGCAGTAATTCCTCAACCCATCTTCACACCAGATCCCCTCTGGGCTACCAAGCTGGTCAGGGCAATGCCAAGCACAACTCCTGGCTGGGCAGTGCCTAACTGGAGAGCAGCCCTGAGCAGAGGGACTTGGGGGTGCTGCTGGAGGAGAAGCTCAGCAGGAGCCAGCAGTGTGCACTTGCAGCCCAGAAAGCCAAGCAGAGCCTGGGCTGCAGCAGCAGAAGTGTGGCCAGCAGGGCCAGGGAGGGGATTCTGCCCCTCTGCTCTGCTCTGCTGAGACCCCACCTGGAGTACTGCATCCAGCTCTGGAGCCCCTGGGACAAGAGGGCTGTGGAGATGCTGGAGAGTGTCCAGAGCAGGGCCAGGAGGATGCTGAGAGGGCTGCAGCAGCTCTGCTGTGAGCACAGACTGAAAGAGTTGGGGCTGTGCAGGCTGGAGCAGAGGAGGCTCCCAGGGGACCTTCTTGTGGCCTTCCAGGATCTGAAGGGGGCTCCAGAAAAGCTGGGGAAGGACCTTTGAGGCTGTGAGGGAGTGGCAGGAGTGGGGGGAATGGAGCAAAGGTGGAGGTGGGGAGAGTGAGGCTGGAGGTGAGGAGGAAGTTGTTGAGCAGGAGAGTGGTGAGAGGCTGGAATGGGTTGCCCAGGGAGGTGGTTGAGGCCCCATGGCTGGAGGTGTTTCAGGCCAGGCTGGCTGAGGCTCTGTCCAGCCTGCTCTAGGGTAGGGTACAGCTTTCTGTGTAACCTTCAGTAACTCACTCTGCCTCTCCCTGTCTGGACATGGATGATGATTTGCTGTCTGAAAGCAATGGTAACAATGGAGAAAGCTTCACTGACCCTTAGATGAACCTCTCCATGACAGACTTTGCCAACCCAAAGGCCCATTTGGTTCTCTGTCCACTTCTATTTGCCTTCTCTTGCTCTCTTTTCTGACTTGGGTTTCGGATGTGGATAACTTAGAGTGGATGCTCTCCTTGGGAACATCAGAGAGAGGTCACCTCTGAGCTATGACTATAAATGCATCAGGGACCTCTGAGACCACCCAGCAATGCTCACTACAAGTCCCAGGTTAGCAGCTGCTGGAAAATTTTGATGCTGTTGAACTTTTATTGCTTAATTCTCACCTCCATCCATTTAAATCTCTTATTTTTCTCCCCAAGTTTCTCATCATTTCTCCTTATCTCCTAACACGTTTGGCCACACACTTGTGGCCCATGATGTAGCTCCAACCACATTCTCTTTGGCTTTTCCCTTCTCAGCTATTTATAGTCACTTATCCAATCTCCTGGGGCCTGCATTTAGTCTGGGAACATTAAGTTCCTTTAATCCCTCCATAGGTCATCCTCTGTAATCCCTTTACCAGTGGCCCTTGCGACTCTGTTGATCAATGTCCATCTCATGAGTGCCAGGAGGAACCCATAAAACCTTGAGTCACCAAGCTGCAGGCTTTTGAAGTCACCAAGCTCTGCAAATCAGTGGAGTGGGGCACAGAGCACTGCCACAGGCTGCCCAGAGAGGCTGTGAGGTCTCCTTCTCTGGAGGCTTTCAAGGCCTGTCTGGATGTGTTCCTCTGTGATCTGTGTTAGATAGGATTGTCCTGCTCTGGCAGGGGGCTTGGATTCAATGATCTTCTTGGGTCCATTCCAAGCCCTAACATCCTGTGAGCCTGTGATGCCCACAAGGCTTCATGAGTCCAGCAGGTTGTACATGCACACCCAACCAGGGTCAGGACTGAGAGGTCTGACACAGAGGACCTGGAGGGATGCATGCAAGGGGCAGTGCAGTGCATGTAGAAGAAGCCAGGACAAGCACTGGGAATGTCTGACACAGAAGACCTGGAGGGATGCATGCAAGGGGCAGTGCAGTGCATGTAGAAGCAGCCAGGACAAGCATTCAGGAGCCAGAACAAGCACTCAGAACGTCTGACACAGAAGACCTGGAGGGATGCATGCAAGGGGCAGTGCAGTGCATGTAGACGAAGCCAGGGCAAGCACTGAGCGATGTGATCTAGTGTGAGGTGTCCCTGCCCAACCCCCGGTGCAGGGATTTGTTACTGGATATTCCTTGGGGTCCTTTCCAGCCCTGACAATTCCATGATTTTATGATTCTAAGAGCATGGATGTGAGAGAAGAGCAATTCTGCTCCTGCCAGTTACTTATTTCAATGCAAGTCTTTCACCACAGACTCTTTCTTCTTTTCTTCCACCTTCTACCTGATTCCAAATCACCTCTTCTGGAATCTGGCTGTGCTGGGGCAGTGATTTTTAGCTACAGCATTTTATGCCCTTGAATTATCAGTCAAACTCTTTTCATGCACTCAGGGAATTAATTCTTCTTCTTTATGCAACACTCAGACATGGATCATTTATTTTCTTTGGGATCCCATCCCATTTGCCCTTGAAGCACCCTCCCAACATGTGTGAATCATAAAAGATGATAAGGAAAACAGGAAAACAAGAACACTCCAGGCAAGTCCTGCTGCTCAGCAGTTGTGTGTGATTAGAAAGCGATTGAAGGTGTGAGAAGCCACTGGAAAACCTCCTGTGAGCTGCAGTCTTGTAGTGTTCTCTCCTCCCTGCTGCTGGGGATAGGAGTAACTCAGATAAGGGCTGCTGCAAAGCTGTGTGGGCTCCTGAGACAACCCTGCCATGGCAAGGACACAGAGATAGCAGGGCTGGTGAAGATAAATGCAGGCAAATGAAGCTTTCCTGCGTCTCACTGGGGTGGTGTGGAGTTGAAGACGCTTCACTGGAGGGTTTGCAGGTGTGGTTTAGGTCTAGCTTTGGAACTGGAGTCTCACCTACCTGTAGACCATGGAGCTGATGTCCTGTGTTCCTCTGTAATGGAGGAGAAAGGCTCCTGAGGAGATCATAGAATCATAGAATGGTCTGGGTGGGAAAGGACCTCCAAAGGTCCAAACCCCCTCTGCAGTCAGCAAGGACATTCTCAACTAGATCAGGTTGCTCACAGCCCTCTCCAGCCTCAGCTTCAATATCTCCAGGGATGGGACCTCAGCCACTTCCCTGGGCAACCTGTTGCAGTGTTGCAGCACCCTCCTGGTGCAGAACTTGTTCCTCACATCCAATCTCAATCTGCTCTGCTCTACTTTGAAGCCATTGCCCTCGTCCTGTCCCTGCAGGCCATTTCAAACACTTCTTGTAGCCCCTTCAGGTCCTGTCAGGCTGCTATTAAGTCTCTCTAGAACCTTCTCTTCTCCAGGCTGAACACCTCCAGCTCCCTCAGCCTGTCCTCACAGAAGAGCTGCTTCGACCCCCTGATCATTTTTGTGGCTTCCTCTGGACCTGCTCCACCAGGTCCATGTCCTTGCTGTGTGGAGGGCTCCAGAGCTGGGTGCAGCACTGCAGATGAGGTCTCTCCAGAGCAGAGTGAAGTGGCAGAATCACCTCCCTGCATCTGCTGCCAATGCTGCTTGAGATGCAGCCAAATGCAGGATGGTCTCCAGTAATTTATATTGGTCTGAAAAAAATCTTGGCTCCATTTGAGGATGCCAGGATGAGAAAACTCACCAGCCTCCTTGTTAATCAGATCCTAAAATACCCTGGTCATTATTGCCCCAGAGATACAATCACAGAATGGTCAGGGCTGGAAGGGACCCCAAGGATCATCCAGCTCCAATCCACCTGCCATGGGCAGGGACACCTCACACTAGAGCAGATTGTTCAGAGCCTCATCCAACCTGGCCTTAAAGAGCTCCAGGGATGAGGCTTCCACCACTTCCCTGGGCAACCTCTTCCAGTGTCTCACCACCATCATGCTGAAGAACTTCTGCCTAACATCCAATCTGAATCTTCCCACTTTGAGTTTTGTTCCATCCCCCCCCAGTCCTATCACTCCCTTGCACCCTAAAAAGTCCCTCAGCACCTTTCTTGTAGCCCACTTCAGATACTGCAAGGCCACAATAAGGTCTCCTGAGAGCCTTCTCTTCTGCAGACTGAACAGCCCTGGGAGAGATCCTCAGGGCTATTCCCTGCCTCCACACCAGTAGAGCTCAGTATGGATGGAATAGAGAACCACTGCCTAGAGGTTTGCCCAAAGTCAATGCTTGGGCTTGCTCTGACACCCATCGTGGTGTCATTGGCATCATGCAAACATTTGGGCAGGATTGTGCCCCAGGTTGATAAAATCTCCTGTACTCTGCCCTGGTGAGGCCACATCTTGAATACTGAGGTTCAGTTTTGGGCCCCTCAGTAAAAGAAAGACGTTGAGGTGTTGGAGTCTGTCCAGAGAAGGGAAGTGCAGCTGCTTGGAGGGAAGGTCTGGTGAGGAGTGGCTGAGGGAACTGGGATTATTTAGCCTGGAGAAGTGGAGACTGAAAGGAGATCTCATTGCTCTCTGCAACTCACTGAAAGGAGGTTTGAGTGAGTTGGGGGTTGGGCACTTCTGCCTAGGAACAAGAGATAGGACAAGAAGAGGAAATAGCCTTCAAGCTACAACTACCTGCAGGGAGGCTGTAGCCAGGTGGGGTTGGGCTCTGCTGCCAGGCAACCACCAATAGAACATAGGACACAGTCTCAAGCTGTGCCAGGCAAGGTCTAAGTTGGATGTGAGGAGGAAGTTGTTGGCAGAGAGAGTGATTGGCATTGGAATGGGCTGCCCAGGGAGGTGGTGGAGTTGCCATCCCTGGAGGTGTTGAAGCCAAGCCTGGATGAGGCACTTAGTGCCATGGTCTGGTTGCTTGGCCAAGGCTGGGTGCTAGGTTGGGCTGGCTGAGCTTGGAGCTCTCTTCCAACCTGACTGATTCTGTGATTCTATGATTCTAAGTTGCACCACAGGAGGTTTAGGTTGGAGATGAGGAAAAATATCTTTGCTGCAGGAGTTGTCAGGGAATGGCACAGGCTGCCCAGGGAGGTGGTGGAGTCACCATCCCTAGAGGTGTTGAAGAAGCCTGTGGCCATGGCACTTGGGGACACTCCTTAATGGCCATGGTGGTGTTAGGTAGATGGTTGGACTCGATGTTCTTGGGTTTCTTTTCCAACTGACACACTTCTATGAGTCTCAAATCCACTGCTGAGTGGCACCCATGTCCTTGGCCAACCCCAAGACCAACATCCCACAGTGTGGCACGATGCCTGGCTCTGTTCTTTTCCCAGAAGAGGCAGGAGAAGGAGAAGGGAGATGCTTGGCTGTGTTCTTTTCCCAGAAGAGGCTGGAGAAGCAGAAAGCTCTTTCTGCTTTCTGCTGTGGTGGCTGTAATTTAAACAGAGAGACATTTTTATTTCTTTAACTCCCATCCTCTTGGAGAGAGGTTTGCAGCCAGAACATCACTTCTGCTGATTAGAGCTAATGGATTTGACTTGATGTAAGAGATTAAATTCTTTTCATAGCTGATTCCTGAAAGTGGATGAGCAACCAGGCTTCAAGATTTATCTAGAACTGGATACTCCACTGCAGGAGATGCTGAGGACCTTGGGTTTAGTTTCCATTCTGCAGCTTCTAACTCCATCCAGGTCTGCCTGCTGTCTGCAGAGCAGAGCAGAGTCTCCTGACGCAGCAAAACCTCACTGAGCAGCTTGGACCCTGCCTTTTCTTTACCGTGTTGGGGTGAGGTGAGGTCAGCTGCAGATGAGGGAAGCTCAGAGAAAGGTTCATAGATTGATAGAATGGTTTGGGTTGGAAAGGACCTTAAAGTTCCAACCTTAAAGATTCATAGAAACAGAATCAGTGTTGGAAGGGACCACAAGGATCATCTAGTTTCACCCTCCCTGCCTTGGACAGGGACACCTCACACTAGTTCCAGCCTCCCACCATGGGCAGGGACACCTCCCACTAGCCCAGGTTGCTCAAAACCTCATCCAGCCTGGCCTTGAACACCTCCAGGATAGGGGAATCCACAACATCTCTGGGCAACCTGTTCCACTGTCTCCTCAACTTCGCTCTAAGGATTCTTTCTCAATCTCCTCTCTTCCAGCTTCAATCCATCCCAATTTACCCTGTCACTCCCAGCCCTAGTCAGATGTCCCTCCCCAGCTCTCCTGGAGCCTCTTCAGGTTCTAGAAGGTTGCTCTAAATTTTCCCTAGAGCCTTCTCCAGGCTGAACAGCCTCAACTGTCCCAGCCTGTCCCCACAGGGGAGGTTCTCCAGCCCTCTGGTCATCTTTGTGGCCTCCTCTGGACCATCTCCAGCAGTTCCATGTCCTGCTGGGAGCAGCAGAACTGGAGGCAGTGCTGCAGGTGAGGTCTGAGCAGAGCAAAAGGGCAGAATCCCCTCCCTGCCCTGCTGTTCTCCCTGCTCTGGCTGCAGCCAGCACAGAGCTGCCTGCTGGGCTGCCAGCGACCAGTGCTGGCTCCTGGGGAGTTTATCACCAACTGACACCCCCCCAGATCTTCCTCCTTCAGCCTGCTCTTGAGCCACTCCTTGCCCAGTCTGGATTTCTGCTTGGGATTGCAAAAGCTGTCTTGTGAACCTTTAGGTCCTCAGTCCTCAGATGGGTGCCAGATGCTGTGCATCCCAAACTGGGAGGAGTGGCTGCCACCCCATCAGGCTGTGCTGCCACTCAGGGAGAGCTGGGCAGGCTGGAGAGTTGGGCAGAAAGAAACTCATGAAGTGCAACAAGGGCACACAGAGAGGAATAAGCCCCTGCAGCAGGACAGGTGAGGGATTGACCTGCTGGCAAGCAGCTCTGTGGAGAAGGACCTGGGAGTCATAGAATCACAGAATCAACCAGGTTGGAAGAGACCTCCAAGATCATTGAGTCCAACCTATGACTGACAAGTTCACCATGAGTAAGCAGTGTGCTCTTGTGGCCGTGATGACAAACAGGCTTCTGGAGTGCATGGTTGAGGGGAGCTTCTCCTTCCACTCTGTTCTGCCCTACAGAGGCCACAGCTGAAGCACTGCACCCAGTTCTGGGCTCCTCAGTTCAAGAGAGACAGAGAACAGGTGGAGAGAATGCAGTGAACTGCTGCAGAAATGCTTCTCTGTGAGAAGGAAGGGCTGAGAGCCCTGG